>JAMZAV010000081.1:600000-971111 GCA_024449915.1 Sweltsa coloradensis
GGAGCTCGAAGCCTCTCCCCTGGTATTTTTAGTGCCTGGTGCGAAGCACCTAATCAAATACCGTATTGAACATTTCAAATTAAAAGTTCAAATTTAGAATAATTACTGTTTAATTGCTTTAAGGTGCTTTAACAGCAAAGATTATTCACGCTACAACACAAGGTTATGAATAAAGGTCAAAATTAATATCAACATTTTTTTTAAATATAAGTTTGTATTCGATTTTGAATTGAATATTTGTCAACAAAATATTCAGTTATTCACAAACATGGTTCAAATTTTGAATATTTGCACAGGCCTAATATCTAAAGGTTATTGAGATTTCTTATAGATATGTGGGCTAGTAACTAGTACTATAATAAAATAAAATATATGATAATTATTTAACTTTTTTTAAATGGAACAGTAAATTGAATTTAGCTTCACATATATCTCCATCAAAGACATCGATTTCTTTAACACAGTGTCAAATATCTAGATGGTGAGAAGTAAATCTTGTAGTCTTGATGTGCGCATGATGCTACCAGCACAGTCTGTGTGCAATAATTATGGCCGTATTATCTTATCAGGTAGGCCTCTATTGTGTTTCCAATACATAGCAGCGGCAATTCCTTACGTGTAGGTATTCTTGCTTTCTTTCAAACAATTGACTACGCCCTATGATTTCACGTTGATGCATAAATAAATAAATAAACAAATAAAAATAAATAAATAAATAAATAAAATCTGTATTTAGAGTCTACCCACTCAAGTCACAGTCACAGAACTGATTTTTAGTGAGGGACATTAAATTTAAAGAAGACCAAGCCAAACCTGTAGGTACTGACACCATTGACGAGGGAACAATGACCAACTAGAGACCGGCATATTTAAGTAGGAAACGGTTCAATCAAGCTAGATACGATTCCACCCGCATACAGCGCCAGAATCAACAAGACTGGTTCGAAACCACCTTAGAATTTCGTATGCGCCTCATTACTAGGAAGGCTCCAAAGTCACCGTTTACAAATTCCTAAGCCAAGAACTTATGAACACAATCATAAGAAAATAGGAGGTGCCAAATGGCCAGTTAACACTTGGTAGGGGTGTGGGTAAGAAATGCAACAGCTGCTTACCAGGCGACTGTGAGGGTCTTGAAATTTGAACGTTACATATAAAAACACAAAAGGTGCGCTGACACGGTTTGGGCCAGGCAGGGACACAGTTCTCATTGATTGAACAAGGTCCTGGCTGAGGTATGTATTGACTACACACTCAACATAAATTCATTCTAAATATGTTCACATAATGAGTAGAAAGAAGGAATGGTGATACGTAGTTGGCCTACAGCACAGGTACTCACAGATGTTTCCTTTGTCTACTTTTCTCTAGTCTCTGAAGATGCTTTTCCAATCAGTTTTTCACAATTCAAATGTGGGCATTAGTCGTTTCTATGATGGATTGATTCTATTAGTTTAATATATTGATCAGTTTGAATAGTTGTTCTGCAATTGTGGATAACATGTTAATACCCAAGTAGAAATGAGTATTGCTTATAATGTTTATCAATAGGGTACATGCAGTTGACGTCATCAAATATATCCGGGATCGCCATCTTGAGGTACTACAACAAAGGTGAACTTCAAGCCCTACCAATGGCTTTAAGTCGTTGCTTAATCAATCGTAGGCCTTTTGGCATAATGTTATACTTCAATCTACTAAATAAAAATAAATAAATAAAAATAAATTTGTATTTAAGAGTCTACCCACTCAAGTCATATAACTGATTTCCAGTGGGGGTCAGTAAACCAAATCGAACAAGCCAACCCTGTAGGCCCCGACGCAATCGACGAGTGAGCGATAACCAACCAAAGATTGATAGTATTTGAAATATAGCAATCAGTGGTATGGACAGTGCAAACACCCGCGGATAAACGCCAGAATCATTTTAACATTCGAAACTTTTAGGCGCCACACTGAAAATGATGTGATTTGCATTAATTGTTGTTTTTATACACGCAAAGCGACCATCTTTACACAGTCGAGATATGCTTAGTTCAGTTTTATTATGGCCAGGCCTACTACATTGGATGTGGTCCTTGCCTAGGCCCTAGCCAAACTTGTCAAGTCACTTACCCAGTCATGTCGAGTGATTTAGAAATTTCTCGCAAATAATTACCATTCACATTTCTGTCTTTATTTGTTCCCAACATTGCAACAACCTACACGGATGCTAATAAAACTGAACTGAACTGAATGGTAAAAGCATGAATGAGCTGTTTGTTGACCATAGTGTTTTATAGAAAACAAGAAGTATTGTAGACAGCTGGAACCAAATCAAAAGTAAACAAATATGTATTGTGATTGGTCGACCGGAGTTTGTCGTGTAATAAGAGCAGAGTTCTACGATTTTATTCTTGTAAAGGTACAAATACCATCACCGTACCGGAAAATGGAACACTTTGTAGAACTCGAGATATTGAAGTTTTCAAAATAACTCATTGCTTAGTCAAAGGCAAAAAGAAATTATATTAAAAATAACAGCCACACAAATCATATACTTTTTGCTTAACTTAGCACCCAAAAACATCATAAATGTAAATGAATCAACCAAAAATATAATAAGAATTTAGTTAGGTCTGCTCAGAAGACTAAGTTGCATGACTATGTTCTAACTCTATTACTAGGCCTACTGTACTGTTTAATTGTATGTTCATTTTGAAAAAAACGTATTTTGTTGAACTCGCAGCTTTGAGTAGGTACAGTATTGCTGGCTCCTAGATTTCAAACACTGGTATTGTACATATTTTCTTCCAAAACCAGCAGTGCTTGACAATATTCAAGCTTCCGATTGCAGGGTGTTTTTCGTTTAAATCAAATGTAGCCTACTTTTACGTCATTTGGAAACACAAGAGTTGTGACTGACCACTCCCTTGCCAAAGTTTTAACTTAAAAAAATGTTTAGTGTTATTTTCTGGTAAAGTAGGGCTTACAGTATTTGAATTGCTCACTAACTTTGCATGTTTTGAAACAGTCATATTGTTCATTTATATCAAATAAATCATCATTTTTTTAATAGCATTTGTTGTTATTCCCATGCCCTGGCTGCTCATTCAATATGTGTGGGCAAATCTTAATTGTACATGTGCATTTTGTTCAACAGCAACAATTTTTGCTTTGCCTGAATACAAGATAAACTTGAACACACAAGATAGATAATAAGTAAAACTGCTTACAAACATAATCTAGGAGCCCGTTAGGGCGCCGCAGCCAAGCCGCGGTGCGCTACACACTCAGGCACCTTATACAGCAAGCGCAACGCGATTTCGAGGTGTCACCCAGCCATCATGAAACGTGATGTGAACTTGAAAACTATCAAAATCGAGGGGATTTAGGTACCCGACAACACATGCCAAATTTGGTTGGGGTACGAGCATTCCTTCTTAGTGAAAATATGACTTGAAACATGCTCAAAATCACTTTAAGGACGTTAGTTACTACTGGCTACTACTACTACTATCTAATTCGTCAGTTTCAATTGCCCAGCGATTCTGACCAAACGGGTGGAGCTACAACGTTCATATTTTACATGGACATTAAGGTAATAGTGATGTAATTCCCTTTGAAAGAAAAAGTTTTAAAAAATTGATGGAAGGCTTCCAAATAAAGGTTTTAAAATAAGCCTTATATAGGGATACAATCAACAAGTAACTATAGTTACGTGACAATAATCGCCTACATTGTTTACAAAAAGCAAGTCTTTGGACCACTTGGACCACTATATTTTTTCAATCTATGTTAATAGGTAATACCATAGCAATTAAATCGACTTTAATAAAATTAATTATATTTTAACAAATAATTTTGCTATGGAACTTGAAAAAGTAATGAGATCCCACACATAACAAAAACTTGTAAAAATACAGCCAAACCTTACACACTCAAAAGAAATGAGATCTAAAAAAAGGGCCAAGCTCATCTACCCTTTCACATTTGCGCATTCTTAATTCATAAACGTACAGTGTCCCGTAACAACACCCTTGAAAAGCTTGGCAAAATAGAATTTGCATGACCATTACGTTAAAATTAATTAGAAAAAAAGAAATTTAGGTGAACTTTTACGTTTAAATTAATAGTGGCAAATTCTATTTTGCCAAGCTTTTCAAGGGTGTTGTTACGGGACACTGTATGTTTATGAATTAAGAATGCGCAAATGTGGAAGGGTAGATGAGCTTGGCCCTTTTTTTAGATCTCATTTCTTTTGAGTGTGTAAGGTTTGGCTGTATTTTTACAAGTTTTTGTTATGTGTGGGATAAATATAATACTGGTACCCTACCTACAATACAGCACACCATTCTTGCCCAGCACAGACCTCGGAAACTTCAATAAATCATTTGACAAGCGTAGCGAGCGAAGTAAAGACTTTAAATTTGACCCAAGAACAAGAACAGATCACTACGATTTGACTGACGGTAGAAAAAAACAAAACATTTCAGGCAACCATCAAATTTCTCATAATGGTCACATTATACGATCGGCTTCAGAAGTAAATCAAGGGTAATCTTTTACCGAACCACCTACACTTACTCGGCAAATCTCGGATAAGGTACCTTTAAAAGTCACACTTAGCTAGCAAGGTGTGGAGAGCTTGCCCTATTTATGTCACTAGAAAAACTGGCCTTAATTGATTTCAACACCAGAAATAAGCCTGCGCTAAGGTTATGCAGTGTTTGGTGAATCCATTTACATACAAACCTTGTGTTAGTATTAAATACGCCCTGGGCCCAGTGATTAAAAGTCCCAATAGGCACCGTGCGTTGATACTACTAGCGCTCGTAGCGGCGGATTCTAACATTAAATTGGTGAAGCTGGCCACAGCTGACGTAAAAGCTATGGTAAATGCTTGCATTTTGCTCATGTTTATGTCAGACAAGAGTGTTATTATTTGCCTCCATATGACGTGAAAGTCGATGTCAGTACATTAAATTGTTTAATCTATATCAGTGTCACTATACTAGGAAAACGCTTAAGTCCCGCCGCGTTGTTGGATGAGCGTAATTGGTGAATTGAGCTGCCATGTGTTATGCGGATTTTCTGTTGTTCTGTGAAAAAATCAGAACTTTGTTGAATTTTTTTTAAAATTAAATCAAATTAAATAAAAAATTAACTTAATTTTTTTTAATTAATCGTAATTTTAAAAAGGAAAAAATCGTAATATTGAAATTTTCATAAGAAATAATTATTCGATTGCGCACAAATTTTACACGAATATATTAATTCTTAAAATTAAGGTTCTGTGAAAAAATCATTATAATCGGATAAAGCATGTAGGTGTTATAAGCCGAAGAAATTTTTTAAAAATCGAAAAAAATCGTAAAATTGCGATTTTCATGAGAAATAATTTTACGATTGCGCTCAAAACGGGCAGTTCTTAGTTCAGAGATTTCGAGGGCCTCCATAAAATTTCATCGCAATCGGAGTATCGGTTTAGCCGGAATCGTGTTAACAGACAGAAAAAAAAAAAAAAAAAAAAACATTCCGGATTTTTTTCTCCAGTGTAGTGAAATGGAATCTTCGCTACGCTCATCCAAAAATTGCCGCAATCGCAGTCTGAAAGGCCGACTAGCCCTAATCGTTCAATAAAATGTAAGCCTCGCTGGCCTAGCCTGGCCTAGGCCTAGGCCTACCTAGACTGGGGCCTACAGTTCAAGGGGAACTGTCATGTCCTGCGATTGTGATACCGAATGTAGTGTTAGCATGTAGAATAATTTTGAAATGATGTGATAAGCCTAGCGTAGGTTACAAACTTTGATTGTGTTTTTTATGGGCTAGGACAAGGCCTTGGCTCATCAGACTAAAGCAAACAAACCTAGGGCTAGGCCTAGCCCTCGGGGTTAGGCTAGCTGGGCTTGGCTCTAGGCCTACTTCAGGGTTTTTATTGTGAATGAATTGTGTAATATTATTGTTTCAACGTTTTGCACAAGGTGCCCAGCCTCTAAGGTAGCGAATAAAGTTGTAGGCCCCTAGCATTGACAAAACCACTACTAGGCCAAGGGAAGACCTAGATCAACCAAGTAGGCCTACCCTAGGTGGTAAAAACCTATGGCTTAGGCCCTAGGGCTGCATGAGGGACTTAATTTCGAGCAGAAAGTCAAAATTACTTCTACAGGCTAACAGTAGCCTACAGTCCGTAGGCCTATCACCATCGCAAGGCATGGCATGACTTGACAGTTCCCCTTGAACTGTAGGCCCCAGTATGCCCCAGTCTAGCTAGGCCGCGGCCAGGCTTACATTTTATTGAACGATTAGTCAGTCTTTCAGACTGCGATTGCATCAATTTTATAGTGACACTGACATATAAAACAATAATAATATACTTCCATCGACTTTCACGTCATATGGAGGCAAGTTGACAGATGTCTGCCTCACAACTCCCGCAGTTTTAAGCTGTTTATTTCGCCCAACTTAATTTCCGTCACGTTTAACACATGACCTGCTTTGGCCAGTTCCAATCATTTTTTTAAAAACATTTAGGTGCATTGAAGAACGCACGCACACTTTTAAATCTGTATTTTTATGATTATATCGGGACGCTATCGGACACTGCATATGGTAAAGGCCATGTAAAGGCCTAGTAGGAAGAGTTGTTATTCACCAATATGGTTCGGGCAGCTGCCGCTTGTGCGCGCTGCCTGTAAATTCACTAGCGCCATCAGTGGCTATTCACCCTGCCTATAGGCCAAATGCTACGTAAAATACGGCCGCCATGTTTCCCCAGTCTGTGTTAGATGACGTCAGCGAGTGATAGCTGTGAAAAGAGCGCACCGAGCGACGCCAGAACGAACTAAATATTCACGAGCGAGGTTGATAACGGTAGGTATTTTATCTTTCAGACACCTTGATTTACTTATGATCGATGGTGTACATACAATATAACATACCCTACATACAAAGCAAAAGATTTGAATTTGATTATTTTTCATTTCATACACTACCAATTTGCAATTACAAGTACCAACTTTCATCCCCAGCCACCACAAAGTGATCGATACCCAACTCTCCACCCTACAGCATCCTCTACTGAGAAACTGATATACGTATTAGTCACCAACCATAACAAAGAGAAGGTACTGTAGTAGTATTGAGAATTGGGAATACTAGAAGCTATTAAATAATTAACCCCTTAACTGTGGAATTTATTTTCAGAAGTTGTTCTTCCCCTGTGTATTAATTTTAAGGTAAAATGCCCTTATTTATAATTGAGTTGTTACTATCATTACTTTGCCATTTTTGCAAGTAACTCAATTATTTTTTTTGTATCATCACTGTAATTAATTAAATTATTCAGTTCACCCTCCAAACTATATCTGAATCTAAAATAACCGACATGTTCTGAATATATAAACAACCCTTACGCGACGGCACGATGCACAGATGAAGCAATAGGATCCTATTCCCGTTAGGATAGCCTCGAAAATTCGCTCATCTACCACCAACATAACAGAACGAAAATCACTAGAATGAAGACCTCTGCTGCTGGCGATAATACGCGTATATATACGGCATGCACAGACACACGAAGTGGGAAGTGTTGCGGCGCGTATATTTACGGCATGCACAGTACGGACGCCATTTAGCATGGACGTATATATACGGCATGAACAGCTAAGGGGTTAAACACTTTATTACCATTGCCACGATTGGATAGTGGCTCATGAGAGAAGGGATGGTGGGAGGACAGGAACAAGTGTTGCGACAAGAGAATGATGAAGATGAGATATGTATCGAGCTTGGCAGGCGAGTGCTGATACTGTGATGCCCAAGATCAATGAAGGGAACACCCCTTTCCCCAACTGAATGATGTTGGAACAAAGGAAAGAAATATAATACCAAATGTGTCCATTTACTTGAAAGGGTTAACACTTAACAGTTAACACATACAAACAAAACTTGTAAGTAAAAAATAGTCAAGCCTTCATTGTAGTACAACAATCCATTGCCATTTCCTGGTCTGGCAGGGTCAGCTTGGGGGTTCCTACCGTCGCACAGTCGCTATCTCTTCCACACCTTCCCAGCTCTCTTCTCTTGCCTCTTGTCTCCTTCCAGACCCCTTCATCTTCATCCATCCTTTCTCTACAATAAATCTCAACCACCATGTTTCTGATTTTGATTCTTCTTGTCTAACTCAGGATTCTCAATTCCACCGACTGCATTTAGTTCTCTTCTCTTCCCCCGAAGTCCAGGTTTCTGCTGTGTAGCTCGAGATTGCTATGAAGTAGGTCATATACTTGTATTGGATGTGTACCTCCCTATCTTGCACCAGGTATTTCACACAGTTGCTAGCCTTTTGGATGTTGTTGATCTTTTCCAATTATTTTTCCACTTGACATTACGTACCTACTTTCCTTCTCAAGTAGGCCTACCTAACTAAAAATATCACGGAAGACACCCAAAAGCATAGGCCTAAAGATCTACATGAAGGGACCAAGCTTATGTAACCTTTCTAGATTTGCACATTATAAAACATAAATAAATACTACATAGGTGCATAAAATTACTGTATAACTGCAATATCTGCATCCTTCCAAAATTTAATTTGCATTAAATGATTTTTTAATCAATGTAAATAGGCTACCTAGTACAGTACTGCAAATTGAGTTTTGCCAAAAGCTATTATGAAACTTTGATTTTAACACCATTTCCACTCCACTTTTTCCAACCTTTTTTTTCACAAGTAGGGCCAATGTAGGCCTACTGTAGGATCACTAATACCTACCTACTATGTTTATTATTGTGTGAAATTGAATTTGAACTTGCAAGTAGACCCACCGGTTTGGTCAGAATCGCAGGCCAATTAAAATGGTAGAATTAGGCACTGGTAGGTAGTAAATACATAGTTGTTGTAGATGGAGAAGGAGGAAGAGTAACTAACATCCGGAAAGTGATTTGGAGCATGTTTCATTCAACCAGAACAAATGTTTGTATTAGGGATGACATCGGGTACCCGGAATTACCCGGAGCCGATTTTAAGATTGGGAATTTTTCTCGGTCATTTCTAGGCTAATTCACCGGTTTATTTTACGCGCTACGTCGATGCGGTCTTTCCCGCGGAGCCTGCCCGCTGCCTAAAGAGTAACTCGAGTCACAACAGAGCGCGTTGTAAGCCGACACGTGATTACGTCCGACAGGATTCAAATTAATTTCATAAAGGCTGGCCTACACTTCAAAATCAACCAAGTCAATGGGTAGGCTTGCTTTATAAAGTGCACAAATGTACTAGCCCACAATACTTATGATTACTCAATTGTAATATGTACCTAGGGTTGAAATTTAAAAACTAGTCATAGGCTTAGGCCTATCTAAAATGTCAATTATTCTAGCTAGTACATTCAATAATTTAAAGCCAATTAAAAAAAAATATATATATATTATATATACTATATCATATTATTACCCTACCCTATCTATAAAAATGAGGTATCGAAATGAATAATATAGGTAGGCCTACAATATCATGAATCATGATATCACATTTAAAGTGACCACAAAGACTAGCATAGGCCTATAGTTTTGGGAGTAGCCTACATTTTCACTATACATTAAATATTGCAAAGTGGGCCATGACGGCAATATTGGATGACTCGTCACTCAGCAAACGAAAACAATTTAATGTTTATGTTAGAGAGCTCTCAAGCATTGCGATATTACCGATATCGCACGCAGCCATATTATTATAGAAACTAACACAAATTTTACCTCGATATTGATTGTTAAACACAACGTATCTAATTACAATGCCAACAAATTTCCATGCCGACATTCTGTAAGAATGTAAAAGTTTTTAACACACATGCTACATTAATTGGTCAGCAACAAAAAAACTACTAGGATAACCGCATTCAAAATCAAAATGACACAAAATTTTAATGTCACAAAAAGTTTGCTCTTTATTCAAAGTAGGTAACGTTTTAGTTGATAATTTACACAATCATTCAAACTTAAAATCCCTAATAAAAATCCCAGATTAGCATTTAGAAAGATGATTTATATAATGTATTAGTGAGAAGAAAAAATGTATCATAATCATAAACCTTAAGTTTTTTTTTACATAATTGAAGTATAACATAACATATCAAAAATAATTTATAACTGTTTAAGAGTAAGACACATATCGATCTAGCCTACCTTTCTAATTACAAAATACTGAAGCCTCCATTCAACAAGAACATGCAAACCAAATTGTTATTAGTAATGAGGAGCAATCTTTGAGTTTCCAAGAGTGGGTGTACTTATGGTATAGTGGTTGGTTAGGCTATTGTAGTACTAAGAGATACACCATAGCAATACAATGTACAAAAAATTTAAGCAAGCAAAATAATACTGATCGTTACATAAAACAATAATAATATCAAGGTAAAGACGCTAGATTTGTTCGGAGTTTGTTTACAAATCAATTACGAAACTGGGTGGGTTGGGGCTTAAACTAGTTTACTTACACCTGCGAACTACGAAGTTTCCTCCGCAAGCCCTGAATGACAATTTGACCAGTGGCCGAGGCTAGCGAGTTGTTGGTCTGTCGTCCAACGGGTTTCGTCGAGCTCCTGTTGGACTGAGAGTCGAGTTGTGAGTCAGAGAAACTGCGCAGACTCCCGCAATCCGAGGCCGTTCGAGACATCGAGCGGTAGATCGTCCGACTGACGCGGTCATCTCGTGTATTAGACATTGATGACTTGGATGATTCATCGTGGATCAGCCTATGAAAAACAAAGAATGGTCTAGCAAAGATCAAGATCATGGAGCATCCAACAAGGTATGTGGCCCCCTTGGCGCGGTTGAGAAATCTAAATATATGCTTAGAAAGAAATCGATGTAAGCGACAAAATGTGAGACATTGGGTTTAAATGGCTGATTTAAGGGCAAAAAAACTCAATGAATCCAAATTTGTCCGGTGCCACCTCGGATTTTGGCCCATTTGTATGGAATTCAAGATGGCGTCCAACATAATGTTGAAAACGGATAACCTTATTTTTGCATACCAAAAATGGCCGAGTCTCGGTTAAGTGGACTCGTACAATACCACTCAACTTTTAAGGACAAGCTATGCATGAGGGCCTTAATTTGTGAGAAATTGTGGTACCGGGCTGATTACCACCTAGAATTTTGGCCTATTTGCCCGGAATTCAAGGTGGCGCCCGACAAGGTGTTGATAAGCAAATTAATGAGGTCAAGGAGAACGATGAAAAGTGTTGCGTAAACGCCCGAGAAACGGAAGAACCATTTTCAAAATGGTTGCCACATAGATCTATGGCAAAAACGGGATTTTCCTTTTCCTTTGGATAAATATCATTTTATATGTGTGGGACATCTGGGCACCGGGCTGATTTGTGGGTAATCAACCCCTCTCAATATTAATCTGCCTGGTGCCACCCCGTATTTGCCCATTTGTCATCGGGCAAATTGAAGAAAAGACATTTAAAATCAAAAACAAAAATTTATAAACAAATCAATCATTCTCAACACATAAAACCTCAAAATGAAACCCCCCTGACGTGTTTATCGAACACTTATAGCCAGGGGTCCACAAATGCAGTCGCCCCGGGCGATCAGGATTTTATTATACCTTAAACTAGATATTTGGTTGTCTGTCTCCATTCTCGCCCGCTGGACATCGCTCAGTGTGCGACTGCGAATGGTAGACTCGGCGCAACGTGTTTCGAGAAGTCGACGAAAGAGAGCGTTCGTTACGGGAAACTTCTAGCAGTGCACTATATCGCCGGCTGAATGCGCTCACACTGTCGCCGTGATGCTCTAGCTCTCCTAAGAGAGTTCTATCTTATCGACTTCGAGGAGGTAAACACGTTTTTCAATACATCAATAGTCGCAAAACTATCGACCACGTAGCACTCGATTCGGGAATTTTGCAAGATGTCCGCTAGTTGTTGACGCTCTGTTGTTTGCGTTATTGTTTTGCTGCAGCTAATTATGTCAAAGCAGCGGTGTATTACTAATTTATTTTGAACTAGGCCCACCAGTGCATCTGGTAGGCCTACTGAGAATGAGACAGAACCTGCGGTAACTCGGGTAAGTAGGCCTCTGCCTACGCTTACTCCTAGCGCAAACGAGTTTCCACCCGACCCTAGGCCTAGAACAGCGAGTGGACATGTGACTTTGGCTGGGCATGACTTTGGCATTTTTAAAAATGTGAGCTACTAACTAGGCCTACCACATTTGTGGACCCCTGATCCCGGTCATATCCACTTTCACATAATTTGATTAAGGCCTATAGAATTCCCGTTCCTACCCCGAATATGAATACTAATCCCTTCCAGCATACCCCTAATACAAGCCATATTGTAATATGTTAAATTCTTTTTCTGTCCACTAGGCACTAACTATTAAAGGCCTAGTTAAGCTAGTTGCATTGGACTCTTCACTCCACTATCGCTTTACACCGTAGCCTACATTGCAAGATGCCAACAAAGAAACACGAATAGTTTCACTTGTAGGTGTAGGCCTACCTTAGCTTTTCTTCTTCGTGTAAGATTTTCTCTTCCTCAACTTTCTGCTGTTTCAGCTTCTCCAAACGACTCGACTGCCTGCGAGGTTGATACTCAAGAAGGCGTTTTCTAAAAAAAAAAAGGAAAATATAATGTAAATGAATTACAATAATAACACCGCCAAATGTAAGTTCAACCAATAAAAAAAAATCACTGAAAACAGCATTCTAAAAATTAATAACACATATCCCATAAAAATACCGGTAATACATATTGAGAATATAAAGTGAAAAGAAAGGGCAGTCTACCACTGAAGGGTATGCTATGAGAGTAAATTTAATTGCTAAGTAGGGCCTAAGTTATCAAAATTTATAGTTACATAGTTGAATTACAAATAAATGCTGTGTTTAATGAAAACACATGCTTTTCAAAAATTGAAAACTTTCTACTAATTTGACTTTTCATGAAAATTGAATAGTTAATTACTAGGTCTACCACCAACAATGAAGTTGAAAAGCTTTAAAATCAAAGTGTTGAAGAGCAAAACTTACGTATCGAAATTTTAGCAGTTAAGTTAGTTAGAAATTGTCCTTCCTACCTTTGTAAGCGTTCTTTTGCTGCAAAAAGTCGGGGTATCTCCGGTAGAAAGTCTTCTGCAAGAGTGCGATAAAGAGCCTTCTCAACTTTAGACGTAGAACCCTTAAAAGACTGGGTAAGTTTATCCCAATCGTGCTCCGAGAAACAGACAACTTGCCAAACTCCTGTGCCCAACTCATCGTCATCGGCGGACTCAGAGCTTGATCTACTGCGTTTCTTACGACGTCCGTCTTCTTTGACCCGTTTTCTCTTCTCTTTAGCTTTTTTCTTTTGTACTTTAGTGTAGTCTTCTTTATATAACCGAGTACCATAAAAGTACCAATAAGCAGAACTTTTCTCGTCGTAACCCAAAGGTATAACCCGCAGACTATCGGAATCCAAGTTCTTAAGGAGGTCCTGCACATCTTCAGCATCTAGACGAAAGTCACATAGGTCGTGAAGTATTACTACTTTGGTCCGCAGAGGTAGGAACTGAAAATCGATGTCGGAGTTGAAAGGGTTGTCTCGTCCGCATTCCTGTAAATAAAGTTTAATGAATTAAGAGTCCAGAAAACATGTACGCCTACGGTACCTAGACTTTTCAATCTTTACTACTTATTGTGTATGGCCTAACTACGACTAATAATAATAATAAAAAAAATAATAATGTTTAGGCCCCTGGCTCTTTTGCCTGAACAATCGCCGCAAGAACATTTGGTAGTTAAATGTTGACACATCATTGCTTGATATCCTATCCAAGCAACCACATAATAGTCGAACAATCAGCTCTTGGATTAACCCACTGCCAGCGTCTTCTGCCCCATCTGTCAGGAGTGCCTCTTCCAATTCCTGTAACAAAAAACAGTTGTAATGTAAATAAAATTAAATGAGTGAGCCAAGGGAATGAGTATTACAACGCAAGTCGAATGGCACTTCCGTGATTGTGTGTGGGTTTGTACGCCAAAATTCAACCGAACCGCTGAATAGATTGGGCTGAAATTTTAAACAGACATCCGGTACCAGTTTACCGAGAGGCGAGAACTGAGCAAACAAAATCAGTAGACTAACATTCCTTGCGATTTAAACCTACAAGAAATAACAAAATTTAAAAATAGGCTGTAAATGTGTAGGCTACATTTTGTTGGGTGATTGAGTAAACCTTGCAATCTTTACACGCATTTTGGACTGGCTATGTTTTCCATATAGTATCTACTAGGCCTACTACTCCTGTATAGCCCTATGCATTTCAAAACATACTCTTTAATTTTTTAATACAATCCAGAAATTTAAAAAAAATTGCCGACCGTGTTTGAACTCGGGTCTCCACATTCCGAGTACCGGACCGGTATAAAGGCGCCTTAGTCAACAAGATTAGGAAAACGCTTTAGTCGTTGTTGGACGAGTGAGCGAGTCATGTGTTGAGAGTACCCAGGAACATTAGCAATTTAAGTTGATTGATATATAGGTACCGGTACCTACCATAAATGATTGGGTTTTGACTTTTGAGTTTATTTGTTATAAGGGCGCGTCAACTATAAAGCCATCTTTTGTATCTTTTGTATCTTTTGGCTCCGGAATTTCGTATTGTTTCTAGTGTTTAAAGCAGTAGTCGGTAGTTTTGATTCAGTAAATAGTGTGTATTTAGATAACGTGCGTGTCTCAAATCATCAGTTTCCGCTCGAAAGTGTCATGGTTATTACAAAATGCAATATTTCATCGCAAGTGCTGTGTCTCAATGCGCTCTTGAGTAGGAACCTGTCGCCTGCCATCCCCGTGAGCGGGCCTTCTTCGTCGCGCGCAGCTCGGCGCCGTGGATCTTCTCGCCCTGTTCGGCTGCCGAGGAACGCGTTCGCGGTTGCCGTGCTTCTAATCGCGCTCGCTGGAGACGTTCACGTGAACCCAGGACCCACTACCGGTAGTGTGCGCGACCATCAGAACACTACTACGACGACGACCCCAATAACCACGACAAAAATTTGCTCCGTGTGCAACTCCTCTGGTCGAACAAATCAAGTCTTCTTGACGTGCACAGCATGCACGTGCGTAACACACAGAACCTGCGTCTCACTTTCAAACGCAGAGTTTCGTAAGCTCTCTAAGAAACAGAGTGCATGGACTTGTTGGGCATGCTCTCTTCCTACACTAAGTGATTCACTCTTTGACAACTCAAACATATCCTTCGCCTCAACAAGAAACACAAGGTTTATTCGCGCAACTGACCGCGTAAGCATACTGCAATTCAATGCTCGTAGTCTTAAATGTAAAAAGAAGAAACCAGACATTCTTGCGTGGCTTGAAGAGCAAATGGCAACAGTGTTATGCGTGAATGAAACGTGGCTGAACGAGGCAATATCGGACTCCGAGGTTGTTCCTGACCGTTATGTCGTCTTCCGCAAGGACAGGTCAAACAAGGGTGGAGGGGGAGTACTAATCGCTGCGCTACCTGAACTGCGTCCAGTTAGACTGACAGCTCTAGAAACTGAAGCGGAAATCATTTGGATTGAAGTGACTGTGGGCAAAGACAAACTTTTGTTAGGCTCTGCCTACAGGGCGCCGAACTCCTCTGAACGAAGCAATCAAGAGTTGTTAGCCTCACTAGAGAAGGTTGCAAACAACAACGATGGATACAAAGCCACTATTCTTGTAGGGGATTTCAATCTGAATATATCATGGTCACAGGAAGCACCTGTACCTAAAAACACCCTTGCGGACTCTTTTCTCACTGCATTCAATAACTGTTTCTTCACCCAGTTTGTCTCATCTGCTACTCGTATTGTAAACAACTCACGCTCCATCTTAGACCTTGTGTTTTGTGACAGGCCTGAGATAGTAAACACTGTTGACATCATACCTGGGGTAAGTGACCATCTTGCTGTCAGAACGGAGCTGTCAGTGCAACAACCCAAAGAAAAAAAGATAAACAAACTTGTTTTCGATTTTTCTAAAGGTAACTGGAACCAACTAAATGAGCTTTTTACAGAAAGATTGCCGACACTTTTTAATGGCGATATCAATAATGCATGGCAACAATGGAAATCAATCTTCATGGACTGTGTCAAAACGTCAATTCCGCAATCTACAATAAAAGGCAAACGCAGACCCCCATGGATAACAAAAGACATAATTAAACAAATTAGAAAAAGAAATGCACTATTCTCTAAGTGGAAGTCTACACACAGTCCAAATGATTTTGAATCGTATAGAACTCTCCGAAACAAGATCAAGACCATTGTAAGAGATGCTCACCAAAAATACATATGGGAACTGGGTTGCGACAGTAAAAAGCTTTGGCGCTACATTCACTGTAAGCGCGGTAGCGCCGCGCCGACGCAATTCACTGCTAACGGCGTTCCGCACACCACACCAATCCATATTGCTGAAGCATTCAGTAAAAAATTCAAAGCCTGTTTTAAAACTGAACCCAACAATGAGGAGAACATGTTCATTCCTCCTCGTTGTGCGAATTTGCCAATCAAACAGTTGCACTTCTCAGTTACTGAAACAAAGGCCAGTCTACAGCACATTAGACCAAATGCAGCAGACGGCCCAGACAAAATCCCAACTAGAATATTGCATAACTGCGCAGAATCACTATCACCATCCCTCACTAGTCTATTCAACTTCTCGATGTCCTGTGGCGCGTTACCAGATGAATGGAAAGTCGCACACGTGGTCCCGGTTCACAAAAAAGGAGATAAAACGGACGTCAATAACTACAGGCCCATCTCACTGACATCTGCTGTTTGCAAGGCGATGGAGCGACTGGTCTCCACGTCACTTTTAACCCACTTTAAAGAAAACTCACTGATTGGCGACTCGCAACACGGATTTCTTCCTCGAAAGTCATGCATTACAATGTTGATGAGCGTTATAGACGACTGGCAAGCATACCTCGATCACGCAAAAATAAAGCAAGTCGATGTTATTAGTATTGATTGGAGTCGCGCCTTTGACACTGTACCACATCAGAGACTACTCCTAAAGTTGTTTCAGTACAATGTTAGAGGAGAGCTGCTGTCCTGGATTCGGTGCTTCTTAACAAATCGTGTGCAAAGTGTCGTATATGACGGTGTACAGTCCGGGTATGAAAGTGTAACATCTGGAGTGCCTCAAGGCTCGGTTTTGGGTCCTCTCCTTTTTACAATATTTATGCTCGACCTCCCATCAGCACTTACGTCTCAAATTGCCATGTATGCCGATGACTCAACAATATACCGTCCAATATGTAGGCCTAACACTGAAGACGCAAATCTCATTCAACAGGACCTTAACACAATCTATATTTGGTGCAAAATTAACTTCATGGAACTTAACATTAGTAAATGCTCTCTACTTAGAATATCTAGATCCAAAAACCAAATTCAATGTTCATATTCAATTAATAACACCATTGTTGCTCAAAATTCAAACATCAAACTTCTAGGACTAACCATTACAGACGATCTTAAGTGGAACTTACACTGTGACATTTTACGTGATAAGTCGTCAAAACTTACTGGCTTTATCAATAGAACTCTCAGTGGAAGTCGCAGTAGAGTTTTGAGAACTGCGTATTTAACTCTGGTGCGCCCCGTAATAACATATGGACTACCTGCTTGGCATCCGACATCAAAAGAAAATTTGGCGAAACTCGAGAGGGTACAAAATCGAGCCACATGGATGATTACTGGGGGAAATGATAAGAGTGCAACCCTCCGGAGGCAGACATGTGGATTTCCTTCCATTGAGCAATATGCCAATCAGGTAGACCTTATGTTTATAAAAAAGTGCTTCACACGTAACATAGATGTTGACCCCTTAAAAAGACTGCAGCTCAGCTACAGAAGAGTAGACAGTCGTGGTGTGAACTTAGTCCCACCCTTTGCTAGGACTAATTCATATCAGGCTGGGTATTGGTATCGTGTTGCTGCGAAGTGGAATTCTGTGGATAAGTCCATCAAGTGCGCCCCTCTGGCTAAGTATGCACGTCACATTAAGGGATTGAATAACTAATGACATTTGTATTGACAAACACTGCTATTCCTTGGTACATGAATTCGGTATATTATTATGTTTTGTTTTCTGGTTCATAAAAAAAAAACTCACCCACGTTTCTATTTCTTCTACTCTACTATACTCTGTACTATCGTCTATTATCACCCTCATTTAAGTTAGTATTATATTTTTAATTAGTTTAAAAAGCAGGTTTAGCACTATGTGTCATGGAGCTTTTAGCTCTTTCTAACCTGCTTAATAATGGCTTAGTAATATTTGCATATAGATGTAGATCTACCTGTGTCCTAACTCTAGCGTAAGTCTGTATCTATATGAATTATTGTACCTAAGAAATTGTTAAATAAATAATAATAATAATAATAATAATAATAATAATGCACCACTCTAACCTATAATAGACTAGGGAGGAAAGACCAACGCCGTCTAGATCCAGCCTCAGGTATAGAGGGAGAAAAGGGAATGATACCGGGTACGGGTACTCAACACATGGCTCGCTAACTCACTCGTTTAACGACTTTGGCGTTTTCCTAGTGTAGGCCTACCTAGTACCGTAGAAGGTTTAGGTGACCACTCACAGGAAGGGTACATGCAGGAACTAGGGTCCTAAATATGTTTTGTGGAAGGCCCTAAACATTTTTGTAGTAGGCAAAACGGAATTTGTTATTTAACAGGGCTAAAAAAATATTGTGCCCGAATAGTAGTCGGGCAGGCCAGTCTGGGTCTGTGAGAAAATTGTATAGAAAGGTAGGCCTACGAAACATACAGCCAATTTTCATTACAATTATTTAGGTATATGTTTTCTTGCAATAAAAGCCCACATTGACACGTGTCCCTGCGTAGCTAGAGCTGTTCTTTGTAGGCCTAATCAGCTTGTTGACTCGTTAGACTGCGCAGAGCCCTGGCCGGCCACGTAAGCAGAGATTTTTTGGGGTTTGATGACCTCGGAACGCGATTTGAAACGATCTTAAATTAAAAAAGAAGATACAAGAAAGCGAATGTCTGTGAACTAGGCTTACGATTTAGCGCTGCAAAAGCTATTGGATTATTAAAGCCACTGACAACTAAGTTGCTAACTTCCTTTTTCCATCCCGTCCATAAGACGCCTCAGTGGAGTTGGGGGCAAGGCTCCCCTTTCAAAAGTAACTAACGTAGGCCTACCGGTAGGATTTATTTAGGTTTGTGATCCATTTTTTTTACGTGATTACCAACAACTAAACTTACATTCCGCTACGAGAAGTCTCATTGATGAGAGCAGTGCAAACTACGGGGGCAGGGGGGGCACAATTTTTATTTGACATGAGGTATTGATATATTTTTTTTATTTTGTTGGTGGTGAGCTCAAGTGAGTGACGTTGTCGACACTGATGAGAGGCAACATTAACATTACGCACAGTACGGGGAAGATGTTGCCTGTGAATATTATCACAATTCATTGTAATCGGCCAATAAGTGATAGGCGTAGATATGCATGCATTCCGGCAAAGTAAGTTCCTTTTGAAATTGCGTTTTCAACAGATGGACATATCGTATGGAAACGAGCATCTCTGACGCCCGAGACGTGGTTCTAAAACAGAAATTGGAATGTGTATTTTTAAAAAGTGGCAATAATTTAGCCTCCCTAGTAACATTCAATTTTCTCACTTGCTTCTGCCTCTTAGAAAATTCAAATTTCGTAATTTTGGGTGTACACCCAACCGTAAGATCGACGGGGAGGCCTACCCGGGGAGGTATTTTCACTAATTTGCTCAGCACTAGTTACAAGGTTTTCCAGCTTCCTTTGTATGAGGGGGTTGCGCAAAGCGCGTTGGTTTCTCGCAGCCTAGACCGTCCACATAGGTAGGTAGGTAGGTTGGCTAGCTATGTATCGCCCCAAATTAGACTAGGCTACAGCGTGATTTTTTTCACAAAAAAAAAATCACCCTCCCCCCCACGTGCGGCAGGCGGGTGCCGTCATCACGGGCTCCGCGAAAAAAGACCAAGGGAATATCGCCGCGTAACATGAGTTCTGGGGGAAAATGACCACCAAAATAACTGTGCGTAGGCCTACAAATAAAAAAAAGTTTTTTCTTGGGTATCGATTCTTGGGTCATTGGCCTACCTAATGATCGATTCCAATATTTTGGAATCGATGTCTCTCAATCAGACTGGTGAACTGTGGTTAACATGTGAGACTGTGCTTGGCCTATGCTGTAGGCCTACCTTGCCCTAAAAATAGGCTTTGGCTCTAACATTGTTCAAAATGTTTTGTTGTAGACCCTAAGAGTGAAATTTTAGGTTATTCATTCATTGTACGCCTAAATAAAAATGTTTGTTGTAGGCCCTAGGCCTACATTTTAATTTTTTTTAATTTTTCTTTTTTCTTGAAATGATTCCGAAAAATTGGGGGTCGTGTTATAATCAAGATCAAGCTATATTCGGGCCAATATGGTAGGACTACTTCGTTTTTAAAATGATGGCATTACGCGCTAAAATTGAGCAGGAAATTCTTGCGCTAGCGTACCGGTAGTAGGCCTATGGAAGTTTTACCAGCATTTTTTGTTTGATATTGTAAAATGGATAATATTAGCGACGTTTGGGGCCCTACTTACCTCAATATCAAAATCGAGTAGATTGAAAGCTGCCCTGAAGAGTGAACAAAAGTGAGCAATGCTTGGAACCTCCCACCAAGATTGTATATCTGCAAGGAAAATAATCACATTTAGTCCTCTTTAACAGGCTTATTAGGGGTAGCCTACGATAGGCCAATGAACTTCTTCGGTTGGGGGGGGGGGGGGGGGGGGGCTAAAATAAAATCATCATGTTTTTCACTCAAATATTCCAAAATAGGCTACACAATAACAAAAAACTACAAAACCTTTAGGCCTAGGTGCAACGTTTCTATTTTAAATGTAGGGCCTAAAAGGACTTTCGACAAAAATAGAAACGTTCAAGGTTTTGTAGGTATTTGTTTGTTAATAGAACAGCAAAAACATGATTTTATTATGGATCCCCCCCCCCCCCCCAACCGAAGAAGTGCCTAGGCCTAGGCCTTAGGTCTATGGTCCTAAGATTTAAGTTGCATTAAGAATGATAACCTAGGCCTCCTAGGATTAAGTTTCATTTGAAGAGACATAAACTTCAGGCTAGGTTAGGCCTTAAAAGATCTTGCCCTAGATTATGCTAGGTAGCCAATAACCATATTCTTAGCTTAGTCCCTGTAGCCTAGGCCTACGCCCTGGGCCGTAGGCCCTACTCCTAGGCCCAGCCCTCTTAGGTAGGCCTGAGCCTATATGCATAGTTTAGGCCTGGAGGCCTAGCCTAGGCTTAATCATACATCATAGTTTGATTAAGTTCAAAGGAATAACTAGATACATGTAGAAGAAACCATTACAATAGAATACCATTAAGAGCACCCGAATATCGAGATAAGCGTACGAAAAACACATATTTTTAACCTAACCTCTAAGTTAAGCCTGAAGGATAAAATGCTATCCCTCCAAAAGCAAATATAGCTTTACAAGCAACGCAGCCTTTCTAAACGGTCATTTCATAGCTTTAAAATGTTGTTTAAGTAATAAATAAAATAAATTTGATAGTTACCATCCATTATTTCACTGATTATTTAGCTATTTATGTGATTACTTGAGGACAAACACAACGACACTCATCGAAATTTCAGTTGTTTTGAATCATCTTTACCGGAAGTAGAAAAATAAGTAACATATTGGAATGAAATGAAGCACAAAATGGATACAGCAGTTCCGGTGATGCAATTTCAAATCCGAAGCGCTTTATTCAAACGCATTTCAAACCCATCTAATTTAATGGATTGACCAATCCAATTATCACCACCAGCAATCCTGACTGAAAGTGTTCCCGGCTCTTCTTTGTGACAATGTCTATCGAAAAAAGGTTTGTTTGTTCGATGCCATATGGCCTTTGTGTATTTAATATCCAAATTCTATGACACGGCTGAAATTTTAATCAGACATCCGTTACCATAGGCCTACCCAAAATTCCGCTGGGAGATTGAGTAAACATTACAATATTTACACGTCGTATTTCGTACTGGCTATGTTAACCATAGTATTGAATGCATTTCAAAATATGCTCATTAATTTTTTTAATACAATCCAGAAATTTTAAAAATGTTTCCCGGCCGTTGTTTGAACCCGGGCGGGTCTCCCACATTCCGCGTATAAAGGCGCCTCCAACTAGGCCTAGACTAGAAAAACGTCGTTGTTAGAAGTGTGAGCGAGTCATGTGTTGAGTACCCGGTAACATTTGCTTTGAAGTTGATCGATATTAATTATTAAGGTATAAACGCGTAGGGTTTTGAGTTAGTTGGTATAGGGGCGCGTCAGAAGACCGTAATGCTATTGAGTAAAGAATCTAGTAATGCGCCACTCTAGCGGAGCCTACCACTCGAATCTTCACCCAAATCCGATCCATCCTACAGCGGGCATCCCTACGAATAAAATGCAGTTGTTACCTGTTAGATAAAAGTCCATGGAGCATGTATTGGATTGCCCCATCAATCAAAGGCAAACGTTTATGACAACTATTGTCCTAACAACCAAAATGTTTTCAAAGCGGGTTTAAGATAAAAATCTTTTAAGCTCATATTCTAATTCAAATGTTTCTCTTTTTTTTCTTTAATACACTCAAAATATAGCATAATTAGAGATACGTGAAAATAGCGTTTTGTGAATAGATACTACATAGCGCAATTTTTTTTACATAGTAGGTACCTATTCATTTTTTATTCAGATGATATTAATTCAACCTTGGTGACATAATTTAAAAAAATATACATATTAAACAAACTTCATACCTGCACAAGATTTTGAAAGTGGCCAAAAATTAAATGCTACAAAACGCTATAAAATTACACTTGAAAGTGCTACCAATACATACACGTATCTCTAAGCATAATTTATTTATGTATGTTTTCAAATAATCATGGTTAATCTTTGATAATAATAATCTTGCAACCCCTCCCCCCCTCAAAATAAATCAGGGAGATCGTTCGTTTCACAATGGAGTTCGAGTTCCACCACTGAATGAGTGAATGGTCTGAGTTCCACCACAGTGTTCCACCCACATTCAAACTTTCACACACCAAGGTTCAACAACCTGGCCTGCTGGGTGGGGATTTGACGCGGAAGGTTGGTACGTTGAAAAGGCCCCTCCCCTTTTGAATGTTGTTGTTTGTTTACAATTTACGTTCCCATCTTGTTGTTCAATTTTTAATTGTTATTTGTTGTTATTAATAGCAATTATTACCTAGACCCACGCGTGCATAGATACTACACGCGCGTGTCTGTCCGAGTCATCCACTTGAGAAGAGAACTTGATCACTCCTAGGTCTGCGTGGAGATTCGAGTTGACTCATCCGGCTTGATAAGATAGTGCGGTCTCGTGTTTTATAGACCGGTTTAATAGGTTACTAGGAAAACGCTTAAGTCCCGCCGCGTTGTTGGATGAGCGTAATTGGTGCATTGAGCTGCCATGTGTTATGCAGATTTTCTGTTGTTCTGTGGAAAAATCATTACTAAGTTGAATTTTTTTAAATTAAATTAAATTAAATAAAAAATTAACTTTTATTTTTTTAAATTAATTGTTATTGTTAAAAAAAGGAAAAAATCGTAAAATTGCGATTTTTATAAGAAATAATTTCTCGATTGCGCTCAAATTTAACACTTATCTATTAATTCATGAAACTAAGGTTCTGTAAAAAAATCATTACAATCGGATAAAGCATGTATAGGTGTTATAAGTCAAAGAATTGTTTTAAAAAAGAAAAAACCCGTAAAATTTCGATTTTCATGAGAAATAATTTCTCATTTGCGGTCAAATTTCACACGAATATCTTAATTCATAAAATAAAGCTTCTGAGCAAAAATCATAACAATCGGATAAAGCATGTAGGTGTTATAAGTAGATGAAGTTTTTCAAAAATCGAAAAAAATCGTAAAATTGCGATTTTAATGAGAAATAATTTTTCGATTGCGCTCAAAAACGTGGCAGTTCTAAGTTCAGAGATTTCGAAGGCCTCCATAAAATTTCATCGCAATTGGAGTATCGGTTTAGCCGGAATCGTGCGGACAAACAGACAAAAATACAAAAAGAAAAAAAAAAAAAAACATTCCGGATTTTTTTCTCCAGTGTAGTGAAATGGAATCTTCGCTTCGCTCGCTACGCTCGCTACGCTCATCCAATCAGCCTAGCAACACCCAGATTTGTGTCCACGTTCCACGTAGAGCTACAACCACCGAGTCAGCAGGCCACTCTCCGTTCTACCCAGGTTCTAGCTTAGCTACCTTTTGTTCTGCAATGTCTTCTCCGCGTAAAACCTGCGTAGCTCCTGAGAAATGTGTCAAGAAACCGGCTGTACTTGAAAAGCTATTCAGGTTTGTATAGATAGCCTAGCTAGCCCTAGCTCTGCAAGTTTTATTGGAGTGAATAGGCCTGGGCCTAGGCCCTACCCTCAGTCTAACCTTTGAGCTTTGTGTAGGGCCTATTTTTTGGTGGTTTCTTAAACCCACAAGGACAAGTTTATTAATAGGCAGGTGGTTTATGTGAAAGGGTTTAAATGTGTCCGGGAACTTGGGTAGGCCCTACTTCCTTGAGGGAATGTTATTTGACGGGGGGGGAGGGGGGGGGGTGCCAGTCCATCAAATTCCATTCCCGCAGGTTAGCCTATTACAAGTTAGTGGGTCTTGCTGCTTCCAAGGGGGGTTGCTATGAGGGATGGCCTCAAAAAATTATGACAAATATTTGGTCTCCCCCACCCCCAATCAAACTAGTTCGTAGGTAGGCCGGTGCTTCTTCGGCTAGGGGGTCCAACTTTTATATACACTGTAACGGAAAGGATTTCGGGTGCGCTCTTATCGATTATATCCTAGAACTAGCGCGGCGCACTGTAGCCAGCGGAAAGTTCGGCTAACCTAACGAAAGTACACGTTTAACATAAGTAGTAACAAGGCAATATAGCAGTGTTAACAAGGTGTATAAAAGTTGGACCCCCCTAGCCGAAGAAGTGCCGTAGGCCTATGTGCAAAGTACGGATGTAGCTCCACCGGTACTTCTTCGGTTGGTAGCCCCCAACACATTTATACTGCACCTACAACACCTTTAACATCGCTATTTTAACCCCTTAACTGTGGAATTTATTTTCAGAAGTTGTTCTCCCCCTGTGTATTAATTTCAAGGTAAAATGCCCTTATTTATACTTGAGTTTAAACTATCATTACTTTGCCATTTTTGCTTGTATCTCAATTATTTTTTTTGTATCATCACTGTAAATAATTAAGTCATTCAGTTCACCCACCAAACTATATCTGAATCTAAAATAACCGACATGTTCTGAATATATAAACAACCCTTACGCGACGCCACTATGCACAGATGAAGCAATAGGCTCCTATTCCCGTTAGGATAGCCTCAAAAAATCGATCATCTACCACCAAAACAGAATGAAAATCATTGGAATGAAGACCTCTACTGCTGGCGATAATACACGTATACGGTATACACAGACACACGAAGTGGGAAGTGTTGCGGCGCGTATATTTACGGCATGCACAGTACGGACGCCATTTAGCATGGACGTATATATACGGCATGAACAGCTAAGGGGTTAAATATAAAGGAGTTTCAAAGCAAAAGGTTACCTCTAGGTTTAATTTATTATTGGCTTATCCTTAATGGGGGCTTTGCCCCCCCACCCCCACCGGGGCTTTGCCCCTGGACCCCAGAGAAGAGAAGTTGGGGGCTACCAACCGAAGAAGTGCCGCTCCACCAACGGCACTGCCCGCCATTTCCCCTGACTTGAATCGCGGACATATAGACTAGACCTAGGCATATGGTATACGTAGCCAGGGTAGGGCCCTCCCTAGGCCTATGCCCTAGCGGTTGTTTCCTAAACACGTTCAAACCAATAGATGATACAAAATCACCCTCTGTAGGAGTATTGCGTGCAAAGCATTATAAAAGAAAGTACGTTTAACATGCTAAATGCCATTTTCTAGGATGTGTGATGGACTAGGCTAGGCTACGTCTCCACACAGTCATTGCACTGTGTCGCACATCCGAGCATAATATGGCGATTAGCGGTGTAAATGTAGGTAAGCTACTTAGCTTCTCCCATAATCATGCAATATATAGGCTAGATAGGGTTGCCATAACTTAAACTCATGTGGATGGACATCATGGACATATCTTTCCAGTAAAAAACAGCATAAACAATCTAGCGCCACAGGCGATTTTTTAAAAAACTAAGCCTTTAAAGCGCGCTCTGAGCGTTTCAGAAAAAAATACCGGACTGAATGAATGAAAATATCGTCGTTTTTGTACCGTAGTGCAAAAACTAGAAAACCACCATAAATGCATTGGGATCGAAAATTTTCTACTAAGCATGACAATTGACGACTGGTTATAGGCGGAGCTTAAAACGATTGATCTAGGTCACGTGACAAGAGTTGGGATGGATTCTAAATTCCCAATTTTACATCTGCTGAACGGCGCAACACTTAGGTATCACGCTCTAACTTTTATTATATTCATTATTTGGACAAAACTTAAGAGGAATAATAATTAGCAAACATATTATCATTCCTTCTAAAGCCTAGAGATTATTTACAATTTTTTGGCAAAGCCGTTAGGCCTAGCTTGTTATAACAATGTAGGTCGGCCTAGGCTACTCATTATACATGAAAAATAATCAAAACGTCTATAAGTTTTCTCAACTTCAATTGACAAAAAACTACTAATCGGAATTCGATAAGACCTCTTTCAAAAAAGACACCCAACTGTTTAGTCTAGACAGAAAGTGTACTGAACGAAAATTTACAGCATGTAGTAAGATCCACAAGATATCATCAAACCTGACATGAGTAAAGATATTGAGGTGGTTAAACCTAGGATTTATAAAACGGTCTGCATTGGATACTATCCGAATCTTTCAGAAAAGATCAAACGCATTTTAGCTCCGTATGGCATAAGAGTTGTTTTTAGTTCGTCTAATACGTTGCGCAGCATTCTCACCAAGACTAAACCTAGGGATGAGGTTCAGTCATCTAAGGGTGTTATTTATTCTATACCTTGCGAATGTGATGCTAGATACATTGGTGAAACCAAGAGACCTTTGATGGTAAGAATAAAAGAACACAAGAACAATGTGAAACAACATAAGATTGATACTTCAAAACTCGCAGAACATGTTTATGAAAATCATCATCATATTAATTGGGAAGACGCTTCAATCCTTGCACATGAGTCTAATGCCACAACACGGAAAATTAAGGAAGCTGGTTTGATTTCATGTGTGGCCAATACAATCAGTGTGCCTAGTGTTAATTATCCAGCCATTTGGAAAAGTTTCTGTCCATCAATTTCATCACTAGATCAATAGCTTTATTTCATACATCAATAACTGTCCAACTTGTCAATTTAATGTTCTGTTTTTTGGTTTTTTATTTTTATTCATAATAAACTTTTTTGTTAATAATTTGGTATTAATGCACAGCCATATTTATAATATTTTGTGAAATGTTTTTTGTCCTGTCTGTTGTGGTTTTTTAATTGTTAATTTTGTTTGATAAAGATTTCTGTAAAGAAATCGAAATATCACATTAAAATAAATATTTTGTTAACTAACAGTGAAAAAGTCCAATGATTTATATTTATAACTAATATGCAGCGTGCAGTTTTTCACAGCTCCTCCGCACGTCAAAAGTGCGTATTTTAGATGAAAACACATAAGACTTACCCTGCATATATAAGCATGTGCTGTAAATTTTCGTTCAGTGCACTTTCTAGCTAGAAAGTTAATTTATTTGTCTAAACAGCCAGATACATTTTTTAAAAGAGGTTTTGTCGAAATCCGATCAGTAGTTTTTTGTCAATAGGCAGAAAACTTATACTTTGATATTTATTTGATGTATTGATATACCTAACAAGTTATATGTCTGTGTCTAAAAATTTCGAAATAATCGCTATAAGATGGAATGACATGTTTGCAAAATATTATAATGATGAGAATAATAGTTCGAGCGTGATAAGTGTTGTGCCGTTCAGCAGGCGGCAACTTGCGAAATGAGGATATATCCCAACTCATTCCGCCATGTTGCCTCGTGACGTCAGGAGGCGGGTAAAATTCTGGTCGTCAATTGTGTCCCTCTTGGTGTATTGGCGGGACGCGGGACTTGCGCAAAAAGGACGTTAAGATTTTATTTTATTGATTGCAAACTAAAACAATAGGTAGGCCTAGTCATCTCATTCAGTCGAGAATTTGTTGGTGGGTATTTATTTTGTAAATTAATTAATAATTATTATCCTACAATAACCTGTGACAAAACAACAAATTTAAATGATAAATGTTTATTGATTAGTAAAAAAAAGGTCTACATCCCTATTCCCTATCCCACATGTTAGCAAACATTAAACTTGTATTATTCTTACTCTAGATACATTGATGAACATAAAGAAAAGTACATTGAGACCTTGAAAGAAGCTGTGGCAATCAAGTCTGTGTCAGCATGTCCAGATAACCGGGAAGATGTTGTCAAGATGGTGAAGTGGACAGCAGCAAAACTCGAGAACTTGGGCACTGATGTCGAGTTTTGCGATCTTGGAGATGAGGTACAATCAATAAATGCATGTTTTGTTTTACTTAAGTGCTATTTCATTCATTCATATGTTTTTAAGCAAAAACTTACCTACCTACCTGATTTAAACACCTTTTCAATACTTACTTGTTGTGTTGACAAGATAATACATTTTTTTGTACGAACTTTAGCCATTTAACCAGTTTCACCAATACACCGTTTCCTAATGTAATTCCGTTACCAAAAATCAATTATTATTTATTTTATTAATTTGAAGGAAGACTTATTTTCCATGTAATGTTGGTTAAAATCCAGGGTCAGATATTGAATTGAATATTGATGTTTCGTTGCCTTACAGGCAGAGGCCTAGGCTATAGGTAGACCTACCCAAAACACAAAGCAAAAAATTAAATGTAATCCACAGCTTCTGACCCAGAGAAAGGGCCTATCATCCACACGTATAAATTTTTCTTGATTGCAGGTTCTTCCTGATGGTAGCACCTTGAAATTGCCCCCCCTCATCTTAGGAACGCTGGGAACTGACCCCAAGAAAAAGACTATTTGTATCTACGGTCATTTGGATGTCCAACCGGCTAGCTTTGAAGATGGCTGGAATACTCAACCGTTTGTCTTGACCGAAAAGGATGGGAAGATGTTTGGACGTGGTTCAACTGATGATAAGGGGCCAGTTTTATGCTGGATTCATGCTCTTGAAGCTTTTAGGGGCATTGGTTCAGAGTTTCCTGTTAATTTGAAGGTATGTTGGTTGACTACTTTTAGAATACCTGTTGTATTATCACCAAAATATCTTAGGCTAACACATGCACGTATTCCACCATTAGCCATTATTGCAACACTAGCAAACAGCTGATATGAGTGCATGTGCAAGCCCTACCTTGTCAAAACTACTTTTAGCCTACAATTTCTATGTATCAATTAAAAGGCAACTTTTGTTTCTGAATAAAACCAAAATCAACTTCAGTCTAATTTTGCTATAGTAAACATAACATTTCGACTTTATTTAACATTTTAAATAAATTTCCACTCATTTTGATTAGGGATAGCCGAATAGGCCCTACATGTCATAGAATAGCAATATTCAAATTTGGTTTCAGACCTTCTGGGAATCGGTTTATCCAAATCATTAATGTCTAAATTATGTTGTACTTCCATTCAGCTAATCTAAAGAATGCATTATATTCCCTGGGGACCGGGACCTTTGCCTGCTGCCACTGTTTGGATTATGTTTACCGGTACGCGTTGGCACCACCAGGGGGAGGGATAGAGGCACAATGGTTATGAATGAAGAATGAGGGTAATGCATGACCACAAAAAGTTAGGAACCCACCACTTTCCTCCAGCTACCCGTGGCTGGTTCTGACCCGTATGGGACTTTTTTTCCTCACCTCCCCCAGAGGCTGGAGTGGCGCATTATGAGAATGACGTAACGGTTGATGCGCCCTTGATCCAAATAAACTAAAAACAACTAGGCCTACCCTACGACTACGAGTCCCCAATTTTGAATTTATAGCTATTTGTGAAAAACAAACTCCTTCATTAATGACTGTGTGTTATGTAGTTTGTTTTCGAAGGCATGGAGGAATCTGGCAGTATAGGCCTTGACGAACAGATAATGAAAATAAAGGATACGTTTCTGGGTAACGTGGACTACGTGTGCATCTCTGATAACTATTGGCTTGGGAAGGATAAGCCTTGTTTGACGTACGGCCTGCGCGGTAACTGCTACTTCAACATCGAAGTTGAGTGCGCTGCTATGGACTTGCACAGCGGGGTTTTCGGAGGCGTTGTGTGAGTACTCATAATAATAGTAGACCTATGTTAATGCCAGTTGATTCTATTTCTTTCTTTGAAATTAAATACCCAATAAAAGGTACGCCTATAGTTTGCGTGGGTATAGACGAGACCTAAATGACTAGGATAATTTAACTATTCAAAATTCAAATAAAAATAATAGGCTAATAAAAAAACACTTAACATTTTTTGCAAGTAGGCCCTGCCGGTATTTCACATTTTTGGATAATACGCGTATTACATTCAGTTAAGTATGTTCTTAGTAAATCATTCATATTAAATTAAACTAGGAAAACGCTAAAGTCCTGTCGCGTTGTTGAGCGAGCACCAGTACGTGCAACACGACCCGGCCGAGTACGACATTCCCATAATGTTACATACCAATAAGTCTTTAAGGTCTTGACCGATTTAGCTGAAAATGTGTTAAATAGTAGAGAATGGATAAAATCCACCGTCATCTAGAGGACCTTGGCATCATTTCTTTGGGAAAACTATTTAAACTCTTTGATAACAAATAACACACTGCTTCCTCGATAGTATTTTGATTACTTCTAGGTGGCAGTGCATAGTGAGACTATTCGTTGCCATGGTAACGTTACTGTTGTCAAAATGTAATTACTATCTACACTATACTTAAGGTCTTGACCGATTTAGCTGAAAATTTGTAAAATAGGAGAGAATGTTGTACTTATTGACCCTGCAAAATTTCATTACGATCGGAACATTTTTATTTTTTTATTTATTTTTTATTTTTTATAACCAACGATCGGATTTTGTTCAAAAACTATACAGCAACTCGCCTAGGTGGTATGTACATGTGTGCAAAATTTCAGGTCGATCAGAGAAACGGTGCAACCTGTACCGAAGCAGTAACAGAAAAAAAAAAAAACAGACATTCGAGCCATAAGAGTCAAGTGGAGACGCTCGCTACGCTCGCTCAATTAAATTTCATGTTTGACAAGACAGTAAGCCTACTAGGCCTAGTAATTTCAATTCATTTGCAAAACAAACTAGCACGACAGAAAAGCCACAACTTTTTATTAACAATCGCTATCAGTCTACAAATTTTGCTAAATATTTTTTTTATTTTTTTTACAGATATGAAGCTATGCCAGACCTCATATATCTAATGAACTCATTGGTCGACAAAGAAGGGAATATCTTGATACCAAATTTTTCTGATGACGTTGCTCCTCTTACAAAGGAAGAAGAAGAAATGTACAAAAAAATTCATTTTGATGTTAAAGATTATAGGAAGGATGTTGGTTGTCAAAAGCTACGTCACAATGAAGTAAAGGTACGTACCTACTTACAGTCTATTATCTTGTGAAATAATAGGCTCTAGAATGTATGTAGATGTTCTCTAACTTGTAATTGGCTTTTGCAGTACACACTACACAGTGCAGTACTTATTGAGTTTCCTCTTGTGTTCAGGAAAAAATCCTGATGAACCGATGGCGCTACCCATGCCTGTCTTTGCATGGGATTGAGGGGGCATTCAGTGATCCTGGATCAAAAACTGTCATTCCCAAGAAAGTGATTGGCAAGTTTTCCGTTCGAATCGTTCAAAACCAAACTCCTGAAAAGGTGGAGAAATGTGTTTTAGCCTACCTTAACGAATGTTGGAAAAAGCGAGGTAGCAGTAATAAAATGAAGGTAAGATGTGTTTCTGTGCCTATTTTTAGAACAATAATTTTATTAGACCCTTTCTTTCCAAATGTTATCAAATTTTAAATAATTTATGGTGTGATTTACTTATATTGTCAAATTAAAAAGTAGCAGGTTGTGCCAGTATTGAGTAGATGTTACTTTTTAAAGAATGTGAAATTTTCAACATACAAGTTCTCCTTGAAATGAAACAACTTGTAACTTTTAAATGTTCTTTAGAGAGAGCACACACTCTCAAGCATTCTATAGTTTTTCAATATCATAAGCATAATGTTCTTTTTGTGGGTTGGGTAGTTGCCACTACAATGGACGGCAACAAATTACAACTGAGAAGAGTGACATCCAACTTGTAATTAAAGATTCCTGGAAATAAAAGTCTGCCCAGTGCGCACTACTGAAATTTACGCTCATCGTTCTAATGTATTATTTTCCTTGTCCTCCAACAATGTCGAGTTTAATCTTTTACTTTGTGTGCTACTCGTCTGCAGGCTGGGATGATGCACGGAGGTCGAGCGTGGGTGGCCGACCACAGCCATCCTCACTACGAGGCTGCCAAGAAAGCAACCAAGTCCGTCTACCATGTGGAGCCCGATATGATCCGTGAAGGAGGGTCAATTCCAGTCACCTTAACATTGCAGGTACGTAATGTTTAGATTAGGTAGACTTCCAAACCGTTTCATAATGTTCTTTTTATTTATTTATTTAACGTTGATCCTATTCCGTTAAAAAACTGATTTACAAAGGAGGACAACATTCTGAAAGGGCATGTTCTATTGACAATAGTAGCCTTCACAATACAATAGTCTGTTAATAGTAATCTAGTGATAGAGATGATTGCAATAGACCTCACACGAGTGCAATGCATGTAGGCTACGTATAACAAGTTATGTGATCTTTGTTACTCAGGAGGCAACCGGCAAGAACGTGCTGTTACTGCCAGTTGGATGCGCTGACGACGGAGCACACTCCCAGAACGAGAAACTTGACGTCAGGAATTACATTGAAGGGGTAAGATTTGCTGTCTAATTTCACTGATTACGCCAAACACGGAACTCTCCTCTAGATACCAACCTATTGCAAATCATATGTAAATATTTCCCTCTTTAAATGGTTGATCTTGAGATAAAGGCGAGTGACTAATGGAGTGCCCCATTTAGACGGTCACATTTTTCTTATTGAATTCAAGGACAAAAAAGAACCAATGAAAGGGAGGCATTGTTGTATTTTATTACTTATTTGTATTATGCAACAATTAGATTCTCTTTTGTTCTTGAATTAAAGAAGTTTGATGGAAACATTAAAGTGTCGAAAAGATATTTGCTGGATGGGTTAACCAGTTGTCCCCGAAGCGTTCTGGATGTAATATTCCGTCATACGTATTTTGAAACGCTCCGACAGTGGCCGTGACCAGCTGCGTTTTGAGTAGGGATGACGAAACCCGACTTTTTTACGACCCGGGTACCCGTCCACATTACCCGCGGGTTACCCGGGTAGTAACACAAAAAAATCGTGTGGGGTGTCTAATGAACTGTGAAGAAACGCGCTCATCAATTATCGTAATATCTCGGACGACGTAATGCTGTTCTATAAACAATGACATGCCGATGAAGTAGTATTTCATAATCACGAAAGAGGAACAGCAGCGGGCCATTAAGATAACACTCACTGTTTCGTTGCATCTGCTTTATATCTTGACACAGTCAAGTCAAGGTCACGACTCACGATGGATGCGTTGGCGCAGGGCGTGGGATGGGGGGGGGGACTGGAGCCCGAATTAGAGTAAACAAGATAAGGATAGGTTTATCACCTGGGTGATAGCTTTTAAGTTTTGACTTCTAGCAGATTGAAAACATAAGTGATGTTGTGGTCATTATTTACGCAGTATAATCTCTGGAAGATCGCACGAGTGGTTAAGCAGGAGGGGGGGGGGGGGGGCATACTCAGCACACTGCCACAAGTCGGCGGCATGAACAAAGGACATTATAATTCAAAACAAAAACGCCGCCAAGCACAAAAGATATGAGAAAGCCCATGTTTACATTAGCCTTCCGCCTACAATGTGACACCTCAATTCAGGAACCGGGTTTTACGGGTAAACGGGTACTGGAAACACGTACCCGGGTACCCGTCGTCTTCCCTAGTTTTGAGTTTGAATAATATTCCTGCTGGCTTTGAAATGTTATTCTCCGTGTTAGTTTACTCACTGGCTCACAGATAGCACCACATATGAATAGATTTTTATTTTTTTCATTGGTTGGCCAAAGAAACACCACCTTTTTAGGGCGGAGTTTTGGGAGAGGTGTGTTACACGATGCTGTCAACATCTCGTAAGCGTGTTTATTGATGTTTATTGATATTGACGGTATTATTGATAGTTTGTAGCGAGAATGATTGGCCTACAGTGATATTGAAAGTGAAGGTTAATTTGATAGTAATATTGTTGTAGATGTAGACAGTGAAGGCAAGTCTGGATTCTGGAAATCAGAACAATTCCAATAGGGGGGATTATCCAGATGATGACGCAATTATTGGGCAAGCAGGGTGGTCTAATGTAAGCGGGCCTTGACCTCGGTTGACATTCATTGAATTGCCAGGGCTAAATCAACAGGAGATAATTTTATATGTTTATTGAACTAGAGATAAATAAATAAATAAATTGTATTTAGAGTCTACCCACTCACTTACATAACTGATTTTCAGTGGGGGACAGTAAATCAAAGCGACCAAGCCAACCCTGTAGGCCCCGACGCATTCGACGAGTGAGCGATAACCAACCAAAAATCAATATTTTTAATAGGAAATATAGCAATCAGTGGTCTGGACAATGCGAACACCCCGGATCAACGCCAGAATCAACAAGGCCGATTCAGAACAACTCTGAATTTATTATGTGCCTCGTTGCTAGGACGGCTCCAAAGCTACCGTTTACAAACTCCTAAGACAAGAACTGATGGACTTAAGTCCAAATCAGAAGTTAAAAAACTTCTGACTTTGGCAGGAATCGAAACCCTGGACCTTCCGCATTAGAAGCAGATACGCTAACAACAAGACCAACGAGCCACACAAGATGTCAAAGAGCTTGCGTGCCGCGCCCGCTCTGCTTTCGTTCCTTGACCGTGAAATAAAGTAGCCACTATGGGAGTAGGGTTGCCAGGTGTCCCGTATTACCCGGGAAATCCCGTATTTGATGGGTGTTTCCCGTGTCCCGTATGCTGTAACCCATTGATCAGCATATCATGTATTTAGAATAAAGTAGTCCGTGCGCCGCTTTTTCAAAAAGGCGCGCGGACGTATAGTTACCAATCCCTTCCCCGCGGCCTATCAGTTGGTGCCTGACCAGTTTGCCGCTGCTGGTGGTGGGCAAAGATGCGCGGTGAGTCATTGTAGCGAGTCACTCTGGCCGTAACCCGATATTCTCAACCTCGGGCGCAGCGTGCGTGTGATAACTCACAGGAGAGTTTTGTAATAACCAAACCATGAGATGAGCTACGATCGCAATCGAACTCAGTGAGTCAGTGACAGATAGTAATAAACATTAAAAATGAGTGACGAAGATGAAGGTAACATTGATGGAACTGCGACGCCACCCCCCAAAAAACGGTCTCGGTCATGTAGGTCTACTTACTTGAAAAAATGGGAAGCAACTTCCTAAAAAAAAAAAACACTCATCTGATTAGCTCCCTATTTCTTTCAGAATATTGCTTTAAAATTTTCACAGAATCACTCACAAATGCGTTTTAAGCCCATCCCCGAAAATCTTAACCCCCAAAAAAATTCGCCTCCGGCGGCTGGGGCTTCGCCCCAGACCTCAGTTCCAATTTACAAAAGTACTGTCCCGTATTTCAGTTTCCCTAATCTGGCAACCCTATATGGGAGTAGTGTCTAGCACAAAAGAAGTTAAGAAGTTACCTATTATTTTTCGATGTGATGGCAAATGTGAACATTATTTTCTGCTCCCCTGCCGCCTTAGCCTATTCAGTGCAGTACAGATAGATCTCGTGTCCAATCAATTAGCAGTAGTACCACCGACAGCAAGGCTTTTGTGGGAGGAGTGAGCAACTGACCGGCTGAGTTTTCTGGAAAGTTGTGGTTACCTTGTCAAAATCATCTTAACTTGTGACAGCATATGGCTACGATGGAAGAGCGATTCCATGTTATGTTTCACAGCGTTGACGGCTGCTCAACCCACGAAGAGAACTTTTAAATGAACTTTCTAAAACTGAAAAGTTTGTTTCATAAAGAACTTTTAAAAGTTCAAGTTCACTCATTTAAAAACGAGTAAGTTCATTGAAAAGTTCACAAAAAAGAACTCTGTTCTTTTTAAAAGTTTTTGTCCCAACACTGGTGGTAGTGTTATGTGGTCAATGACTCAATGAGCGTCATTGTAAATGTATTCAAAATCTTCATGACCACAGTTTTTTTGGCAAAATTCAAAAGAGATGGCCTACCATAAAAATAGGGGTGTAAAATGCATAATTTAATGAAACACTAGGAATGTGTATTTATTTAGATAAAAGAAACTAGTAGAACAGGTATTTTTTATTGGACATAACACTTCTCTTTTTCCTCTTATATTTATACTCTTTGTCTTCCTTTGTAAATCAGTTTTTATAACTGAATAGGATAGACGTTAAATAAATAAATAAATAAAAATATTTATTTTGTTTCAGACTAAACTGCTTGGAGCCTACTTGTACGAAGTATCTCAGATTTAAGACGGATGTGTATGGTGCTTCTGTGGTTCAAAGACGACTTCCCGCGCTGACACGGCTTTGAAATACATAACTTGATTTTGTGAGGGGTTGGTTCCAAGGAATGTTTGATATACCTATTATTATTAATCTTAATTTACATTATAATTTGCCATTGTATATTATAAGAAGAGATGAGTGGTCATTTGGATTTTACAGTTTTATATTACATCGTATACTGTAGCATAGTTTGAGCTTACTATACTATATAGTACATATTAAACTATAAATTGAACTCTTGTTAATTCACTCAGTTATTTACATTTTTGTTTTATTCAACCAAACTACTATAATGATAGTTCCTACAAGACTCCATGTTAAATTTCTTTCAATTTAGATTTTAAAAAAAAATCAAGAAATAAAATATAATTAATGTTTAGGGTCCCTTGAATTTGAATTAGAAAGGGAGACTGAGCTGTCTTGACTGAAAAATCGTCATTGGGAATATGCTGATTCCTGATCATGAACAAAAAATTAGATTACCAAATTTGTTTTTATTATTAGTTTATTACTTATATTTTACTGGGTTTGTCAAATGTGGCATAGGCCTACATGCTTTCTGTTTTAAAATTGGTAACTAATAAGTAATTGGTCAATTGCTACTGGTACTGGAAAAATAGATTAACTAATCCAGCCCATTTGTTATACTTAAGTTATATAGACTAGAGTACTGTTGTTGTACTTGTAGTTCGTAGTATTCAAGTCATTTATTCAAAAGACACTTATCTCTCAAACTAAACTACCTACCGACATGTATGTAAACGGATTACATAAATTAAAATTGTATTTCAGTATTCATTTTTATTATTATAAACACTAAGTTGATATTATATTAGTATACATTCATTATTGTTATTGAATAGGTTATCAGGGTGATCATTATTTTAATACTCAAATGTTACTCAATAAAGCTTACATTACATTATTTACATTGTCTACTGAATGTTTTCTAACTGATAAATTTGGTGTGCTTTCCCGTGGACCCAATGACCTTGGTGATCTTGAGAGTCCAGGCCCATTTGCTCGAGACTTCTGCCTTGTTCGGGAAGTGAATTGTTATGCCAGCTTTACTATCTTCCCACTGAAAACGTAAATACAGTATGTACATGTTAGTACTAGGCCCAGTGGCGTAACTAGGGGGGGGGGGGGTTAGGGGGTTAAACCCCCCCCCCCCGAAACATCTTTCATGATTATTTTTATCCTGGTTAGTTTAAGACCACGTTATGACGGCAAAAATGATTTATTTTAGAGTACCTAGATTTATATATTAATAAAAATCTGTTAAAAAATTTGCTTTCACATTTTGGCGGGAAAGAAGAGCGTAACGTGTTGAACAAGTCGGGAAAGTGATTTTGAACGCACTTTAAATTTTTTAGTCATATCAAAGGAATGTTCGTAGGTCTACCCCAACCAAACTTAGCATGTGTGGAAACAGGTACCTAAATTCCCATGATTATGAAAGTTTTCAAGCTAATTTCACGTTTCATAGTAGAAGGGTGTCACCTCAAAAAAGGCCCTGTTTAAGGAACCACAGTGTGTAACTAATTATTATAATGACCTATGAAACAGTCAGAATATTGTGAACAACAATAAAACGATGAATATAAAATTATTCTGTATTTTTTTTATGTAGAAAAATAACACCTCCATACACCTATAATTAATAATATAAGGTGCAAAATGCTTACCTAACTTCAAATTTTACTCATTAATGCATTTTTGATGATGCACTTTGGTGATCACTAGAGCAGTCATCATGTCGTCTACAGACCACAAAATAATACTGTACTTGTAAAAAATTTCGCCTTTGGCGAAAAAGCCTCCGGCGGATGGGGCTTTGCCCCGGACCCCAGCTGCACCACGCAACCTCGTGTTAGACAACCCCCCCCCCCAAAATAATTCCTAGTTACGCCACTGACTAGGCCACCAAGCATAAACCGCTGCTTTACCCGGTTTATGCGCGCACAGTCAGCCGTGGCCCCGCCGTTCTATTTGAAGTCGTAATACACTTCCGTGTTCACCAATTTGCACACAGATAGTGCCACACTGAACGAATATGTATTACCATGCAGTTGCCTACGCGTGGCTTCTAGCTTTACCGGCCGACAACTGCTCGTATCTCAGATCAATCAATTATTGCATGTCACTATCATAGCCCACACTTCTGATAAAGTTGGCCAAAATAAATTCTATACTACCTCCAACCAAAGAATGCAGATGCTTTTGTCACAAGTGGTAGTGGTGGGGGTAGTATGAATGCACGGTAAAAGGAATGTTACCTTTGTGCATGAAAGAGAAATATCTATGAACAACACAAACAAAAGTTATCTGTGTTAGAACAAAGAGATCCACTCTGAGCTAGCGTGAAAAGAATTGACAAGTAGTTGTTATGTTGGGAAAACAATTTTGGGCTATCTGCTTTCTTTTGTTGGAACCACTATACAATATTGTCTGTTGAATATTGCACGTTTGGCAGCTATTTGTTTAGCAAAGTCTTACCTTCACATGCCCCATTGTCATTAACATTGTCTTTAATGTTCATCAACTAGAGCAAAGATTGTATTGTGTTTTATTTGTAGCTGTTAAATTACATTTGTGATGCCATAAGTACGAGTATCGTAACATAAGCTTTATCTCAGTCAGTGAACCTTTGGTATTCTTGAGTGGTTTAGTAGCAAATAGGAATGTGAGCCTATAGAAATTGGAAAATAAAAATAAAAAAATTGTTTGTAATCTTAAACTGAAACTCATTTCCAACGGCGTCGGGTTGAGTGGTGATTTTTACTCTGATAGTGATGTTAAGGGCATGGAACCGTTTTAAATCGAGGTTGCCAGGCTCTGCGTTTCTTCCTCCTGCCTCTCATTTGATAGTCGATTTTTTACAAGATAATGTTTTAAGGCAAATAACATGGTCAAGATGATACGAACTACAAACGTTTAGCGGATGGCTTGTCTTAATACTATGAATTGTAGCATATTACCTGTAGACTGTCTGGGTACCCCAACAATGAGATGATTGAATTCTGAGAGAGAATAGGGGAAGCAAGAGACAACACATTTCCAGCGGGCCATTGCAATACCATTGCGTACAGAGATTCTTCTATTTCATTGTCTCCAGATATTGTGTACCTGAAAGGTAAATAAGGGATAATTTTGAAATTAAATTAAATATCTATGACCAAGTACATAACAACTTTTAAATTAGCTGCAGTTGTCATCAGCAGGTGAAAGGTTTTGTTGCCCCCAGCCCTTCAGGCTGGGCTCTATGTTCTCTATGCTTTCTCAACCTGTCAACCCTTCTCCAATCTTACCTAATATATTTAGGTAGGTACTTTAAGTTTAACCTACCACACTCCAGAGGTTAAAGTATCATTTTGAACTGTCCAAGGTTTCGACCCATATATCGCTTCCCCGTTAATATCGAGCCAGTAGCCCATCCCTCGAAGCCGTTCCTCAAAGATTGGTACGATGATGCCTTCTTTGGTTGGTCCAATATTCATCAATAGGTTTCCCCCACAACTGACAGTCTGGACTAGTTCCTTCACTAGATCCTCCATGGTCAAGAAATCCTCCAGCTTCGCGTTACGTCGGTAGCCCCAAGACTTCTTGTCGATGGTCATGCAGTTCTCCCACTTGTGCGGTTGTAAAACACCGGGGTTGTAACGGTCGGCGCAGGTGTAAAAGTCGCCGTGATTGCACGGAATGCCGCCGCCCCAGCGATCGTTTACAACGACCGTCTCCTTCTTGGGAGTTTCGTTGTAAAGCCAAGCGATGAAGTCTCTTGACCTCCAGTAAGTGTCTGGCGCTTCGCCTTCACCATCGGACCAAATTATGTCTGGCTGATAGTTGTCGACCTGGAATTGATGGATTTACGGACTTATGTCTGTGCCGACTGTGGTAGAAAAAGTTTGACCATTTTGGTCATACAACCATGATGAACATTGACATACAAAGTACAAGTTCTGAATATTTTTATTTAGTTTAAGATGGGGAAAGAGCAACTACGATGGTATGGACATATGAGAAGAATGGAAAAGAATAGAATCTCAAGACAAGCATTTGAGCTAAAGAATGATAGGAGAAGAGTGGGAAGTCCTCGAGATAGATGGCAAGACCAAGTACAGGACAGGCAGATGTGGAGGAGAGAGGAGAGGAGTGGTCAGTGGTTGAAGAGAGAAAGATGGTGGGAGGACAGGAAAAAGTAGAGAGAGCTGGTGTTACAAAACAAGAGAATGAGGAAGATGAGGTGTCAAGCTTGGCAGGCCAGTGCTGATTTGGTGATCCCAAGATAAATGGTGGAAACACCCCTTTACCCAACTAAATGTTGTTGAAAAAATGGCTGTGATATATTTTTGATTATGTGTGTATAGATTTTCAAAATTTACTAGTAAATAGGTTGCTCATAAGCAGGGATTGAAACCTTTATTCATAACGGTTCCGGTTCTGGTTCCACTTCCAAATTTTATAACGGTTCCGGTTCCTAATGTATAAAGGTTCCGTAAGAACCGGTTCTTAACAGTTCTTAACGGTTCTGGTTCCGGTTCTTAAATGTACAAATTTTTACTTTTGGACATTTAAGGTTAAAAATTTAAATTAAGTCATAAAAATAAAATAATTACAATATCAAATGAAAAAAAATAAATAACCAATTGCTAACGTAACAAACCACACGTAACAATTTTCTTCTTCCGTTCTAGCTTCCAATATTATTTTATGTGGGATCTGATGGCGATCCCAAGTCCCAACGAAAGGGGAAAACAAACACCTATCCAATATAATAAAAATGTCATCCTTATTCCTTACCTTGATTTCTGTAGAACACGTTCCTACATTGCACTTAGAACTGTTGATCGCTATGTCATATTTAAAGAATTGTCTTACAAAAAACTGAATAGATAAGAATTTTTTTCAAAAACTAGTGAACAAATTTTAAGCGTTTTCATTTGAATATCATTCGAAAAGTTGAAATTTTAATTTTGTTGAAAATTAAAAGCAGATATTTTGGAACCTTTAAGAACCTTTAAGAACCTTGTGTAATATAACGGTTCGGTTCCGGTTCCATAGACCACCTGTACAAACGGTTCCGGTTCTACTATATGAAACGGTTTCAAACGGTTCCGGTTCCAATCCCTGCTCATGAGTCATTTTTCAGAAGTGGAGATGCAGCACAAATTGTATCAATTGTGAGAATATGGACCTTATTTTTCCCAAAGGGCTTCACCATTATTTTACATAATTTGATACAATTCAAGGATTTAATTAATATATTAATTAACGTGTACAACAAAATTTTAAAATAAAAATAGAACAATACACATGTTTTATACTCAATTTATATTAAACCGGTACTAGTGGCTGAAAGCTGTGACTTACCAATTCATACAATTCTGGCATTGTTTTCTGGTCGACAAATTGTTGTGTTGTGAATTTATTGTCTCTGTCTTTCATATAAAGGGGGTTAAACCATTCAAATAAAGAGTGGTAAAGGCCAAACTTTAGATCCGTTTCTGATCTTATAGCTGTGGCCAACTCTCCTAAAACCAGAACAAAACCACAAAATCACCATATTATTATGAACATCACTATCACTAGGAATTATATGGTACACAGTGCATACTACATAGTGTGTTCTCCCATCTATTCTTGTATGAACTACCATCTCGAAACAATAACGCTAGTCGAACCACTTGGAAACTGGCAAGGAAAATTTATGTGAAAAAACTAAAAACTATGTTAAATAAAAGTTAAAACGTGTTTATGGTCATTTAAAGATGTCAATCTCATTCGGCTAAGGCTAAGCCCCAGAGCCCTGCTGGCTGGGGATTTTAAGATGCGAGTTTGATTGGAAGGGATTTTTGGAGTTGTTGCAGACGTACCTACTAAGTCCCGATGTGGACCAACGTCTTGGGCATTCCAACTGAACGAGTATTTTGAAGGCCAGAGTGTATAGCCTTCATGATGCTTGGTCGTTAGTACCACATACCTAGGGTTTAAGGAAAAAGTTAACATTTGAAAGTTGTTAAGTGGACTTGGACAATTGCAACACAAGACACTAGTGTTACATAGTCTATTTGTCATTGATCGGTGCGTTGCGCTTGGTATTGATTCTCCGAAGAGAAAAGTGTGGAAAAAGTAAAAGGAAAGATATAATCAAATAGTGGATGAACCAACTAAGGAAACAAATGTGGATTGTAGAAGATGAGAGGCAAATTAGTGAGATAAAGAACACTCAGGAACAGGTACCGGTACTGCGGAAAGATAGAGAAAAGATGGTAAAAGATTGAAATAAGAAGGAACCATAAATTGTGTGCAATCTTAAATTAATGCATGCAGAATAGAGGCAGATAAAATAACAAGCTTGACCAAAGACCAAAGGATATTAATAAATTCCTGTGCACCAAAGAAAATAGGTGGCTTAGCTCCCAAAACCGTAACTTATGTTGGAAGCAGATTTTGAAGCAATAAGATCAGAAACTAGTGCAATATTTACTTTGCCCCGGAGCTTTGGAAGATCTTGGCCCAATCCTTGGGATTATAAAATTCAGCAGTGAAGTCTCGAGCAAAATCTTGGTACGAAAATCCCGGAGGATAATTTTTAGTCATGAAATTTTCATATTCCGTTTTGTTTTGTCCTAAAAAATAAACATATGATAAAGGTACATTTCGATTATTATGTGTAGCTGTGTATGTAGCCTAAGTTATTTGAATTAGTGAAGAGGTATTTACTAATAACTATATTCACCTGCGCCAAAAGAACACAATGCATTTGGGATTAATGCAACTTTATATTAGGTGCATGAAGCCATTAGGTTGTGTGTTATATTCACTCTACCAATTGTTTCTCAATTTGTGATTTCTTCACTAATTCAAACAACCATATTTATTATTTATGCTATTACAGGCCACTATCGAGCATTGGCTTCTCCACTATTTTGACCACTAAATTAATAAAAAAGTACACATCAAAAAATAAATGTAGAATAATATGCCTGCACGTAGTGGTTATAGTGGTCGTAGTGGTGATATTTGTATACCTGCGGTTCATGTTCACATAAATGCGGTACTTAGCAGATCGAACTCCAAGTACTAGCTATACCTTTCCGTTTTCCTATCTCTACATAGGTATGCAAGTTATTTGATGAGAACTACAATAAAAGTTTCACTTTCAAACTGATTTTACTATAATAGGAATACAATATATAAAATGCACTTCTTGCCTTGCCAAAAATCCCAGAACCACTCAGAGCCAAAGCTTGGAACAGAAAACACTCCCCAGTGGATGAAGATTCCGAACTTGGCTTCGTCGTACCATCCTGGCAGTGGCCTCTTGTCGAGGCTGTCCCATGTCGGATCATACTTCACACCATCTGCGTTGTTAGACTCCGCAAACAAGAACGGACTGCTACTATTGGATGATACGACTATTACCAATAGTCCCAGCAACGCCAAGTAGATATTCCCAAACATGTTGTTGCTATTTATGGAGACTTCTTCAAATCTGTTAAAGTGATAAACATAAACATTGTACAATATTATGTAGAAACAATATTAATAACTATAACAAGCAGTAAGTGTATACCAGTATAAAATCACTTGACGCAGTAGAAGTTGGCATGTATACTCGGTTAAAGCTAGTAACTGGCTGTTGTACCATGATAGACAGCTAGATAAGCATGTATTTTTAATTTAAAATAAATAAGTAATTTATCAATGAGATAAGCTTGGATGTCAAGTACAGCCCCATTCAAATAGAAGAGTGGATAATTTATTATCATATTGTTATTGTCTTTGTGGTCAACAGTTAATGTTATCACATCACAAAAACAACAAAGGTATTGATAACTCAATTTGTTTATCAAGATAAAAATAACCATCATTACCATCAATTTTTAATAATAAGTCATGATTTTGATAGTAGCATGGTAACAAATTATAGATTGCAATTTAAATTTGTGTGGCCACTGGCCAGTAATAGAAATATTTTTGTTGATCCATCAAGTAAGCAGTGGACGGAGCTCGACAAAAACAGATTGACTAGTAAAAAGGTTATTGGTTATTTCTCTATGAAGGTTATCTTCTTTGTATATTTCTGTTCACAATGTGAAGTTCCCAAGCTGCAATGCTTTTTTTAAAATTACGTTAGTTACTACATTGTCATGTTACAAACATCGTACAAATATTAATCTAAGTGAGTAAAAACTGTAAATAACATTAAAAACTGGAGATAATAAAAAGGGTCTAGGGTCGCTGAAGCAACGGCATAGTCACAGGTAGGGTTTGAACTTTGAAGTTGGCGTTTTACCTCATAACGGTGATATCCGACTGTGATGACGTCAATAGCATGCACCCTATACCGGAATATTATGTGATAGAATACCAATACATAGGACACTGGTTAGTTGGTAGGGGACTCTCAATAGTGTTGAAAATGTAGCCCCAGCAATTCTCAAATTTATTATTTTACTAGGTACCGGCATTATTTATTTTTACAAATCAAGGTAGGCCTACACAGTGATCATTAATTGTTGAAGAGAATCGGAGGGCTTGGCCCCATAGCAAGTTATAAATAAATAAATAAATAAATAAAATAAATCCGTATTAAGAGTCTACCCACTCAGTCACACAACTAATTTTTAGTGGGGGACAGTAAACCAAAGTGACTAAGCCAACCCTATACAGGCCCAGACGCAATCGACGAGTGAGCAACAACCAACCATCAAAGATCGATATTTTTAATAGGAAATATAGCAATCAGTGGTATGGACAGTGCGAACATCCGCGCATCAACGCCAGAATCAACAAGGTCAATTCAGAACTTTAAATTTATTATGTACCTTGTTGCTACGACGGCTCCAAAGTCGCCGATTACAAATTCCTAAGACAAGAACAGATGGACTTAAGTACAAATCAGAAGTTAAAAACTTCTGACTTAAGCGGGAATCGAACCCTGGACCTTCTGCATTGGAAGCAGGTAGGCTAACCACAAGACCAACGAGCCACACATGCCCGATTCCCTTCAACTACGGTAATTAAAAATAAACGTACGTTATATATAATATAATCATAGGATAAAATGAGAGTGGTATAGGAATAAACAAAGTGATGTAGTATCAAAATAACTAAGTATAAAACATACATTTTAAATTATGTTTAATTAAAAAACCTTTTTATTTTATTGTTGAAATTTGTGGCATCATTGATCTCTAGATTATTATTCCATAGAGTAACTGCACGGCACTAAAAATGACTTTGATAGATAAATGTTCTGGTCGGGGGAGGGTTCAAAATAAGGTCAGTATTATATTGGAGAAGGGTTGACAGGCTGGGAAAGCATAGAGAACATAAAGCCCAGCCTGAAGGGCTGGGGGCAACAAAACTTTTCACCTGCTGATGACAACTGCAACTAATTTAAAGTTGTTACCTTAATCCACAACGCGTTTTGTCCTTCTGGGACTCATTAGGCAGATGGTGGCTACTAAAAATCAGCTAACTAAACAAAACTCACACCACATAACCAAACCTGTGGTAGGGCCACACAAGAAGTAAATTCTGCATGCATGTTGTCATCATCAGCAAGGTTACTTCACACACCATGTATAGTAGTATCTATGATTCATACTGAGCCACACCGTCAGCAGATTAAACAGAGTAACACCTCACCTCAAAATGTATATCCCTTTTGTTTTGAATAATGTTTAGTTACCTAATCAATGCATGGGTATCCGTGGTGTACGTGACATCAACATCATTGAGGACAAAGACAAAATACAGCTTTTGAATACAAAACAAATAATATTAATTGTTTCAAATGTGTTTTGTTTTCAACATAAAAGTACTGTTGTTGCTTCTTTTTGTAGAAAACCAAAAATAATAATATTATTTTTGGTCAAAGGTTATCAGTACACAACCAAAGATTAATGCCAGTCAGCACAGAGCACTGCCTGTTAAAATTTGAGTTCCCTTTTTCGTCACATTTTATGGGTTTTACAAGGCGATTGGACTTCTTATGTCAAATTTATGGGTAATTTATCATTGTTTAACAAAACTGGCTTTAAAAATATATTAATAAAGGCAAATTTTATTATTCTCTGCATTATTCATGCAATAATGAATAATGTGAACGTAATAATCAAGTATTTTTATCTAGATCTATCAAGTAAGCAGTGGTCGGAGCTGGAAGCAAAACAGATTGACAAGGAATAAGGTTATCGTCTTTTGTCTATTTCTGTTTACAATGTAAAGTTGCCAAGCTGCAATGCTTGTTACTTAAATTACTACATTTACTGTTGTCATGTTAAAAACATTGTATTGTATAAAAACTTTACATAGTAAAAAGGGTCTAGGATAGACAACATAGTCACTGGTAGGGTTTTTAAAGCACTGCCTCCTAGATGTTCCTCGTAGCTCCTGATTCCCTGCTTGTTCACTCGTGCAGTGTTATTTGTTGTCCTGGCAATCGCCCAACAAGGAGCCACGAGCAACATCTAGGAGACAGTGGTTTAAAGTTTGCATTTGACAAGTTACCTCACAATGGGGATATCGGACTGTCTTCAGTCATCACGTCAATTGCATACACCCTATAGCATCTAGGCAATCAATAATTATTTGAAAAAAGTTGCTTCCACCTTTGCAACTGTACCAATCAAAATCTTTGATATCCTCTATACAACTTTAATACTGCAAAACATAACATAACATTATTTTCTTCTTGATTACATTGTTATCAAACACTAGTAATCTAGGTGCCCGTTAGGGCGCCGCAGCCACGCCGTGGCGTGCTACACACTCGGGCACCTTATAAAGCAAGCAAAGTTGGGGTGATTTCGAGGTGTTACCCAGCCGTCATGAAACGTGATGTGAACTTTAAAACTATCAAAATCGAGGGGATTTAGGTACCCGACAACACATGCTAAATTTGGTTGGGGTACGAGCATTCCTTCTTGGTGAAAAAATGGCTTGAAACATGCTCAAAATCACTTAAAGGATGTTGGTTACTGCTGCTACTACTACTCCTGTCTAATTCGTCTTGTTTCAATCGGCCAGCGATTCTGTCCAAACGGGTGGGGCTACAATGTTCAAATAAGGTAATAGTGATAGAGTGCCTTTTGAAAGAAAAAGTTGAAAAAGTTTGCTGGAGACTTCCAAATAAAGGTTTTAATATAAGCCTTTTACAAGAATATTATCAACAAGTACCTATAGTTTACTTGACAATAATCGACTACATTGTTTACAAAAAGCAAGTCTTTGTACCACTATATATTTTAAATTCTATTCTTAATTGGTAATACCATAGCAATTAAATCTACGTTGATAAATATTATATTTTAACAAATAATTTTGCAATGGAACTTGAAAAAGAAATGAGATCCCACACATAACAAAAAACTTGTAAAAATACAGCCAAACCTTATGGCATTTTCCATTGGCATGCACTGGGCGAGTGCAGAGATGTCATTGTTGTCAACCTCCACTTGAAAAACATTACAAAACTGAACAAATGAAAAGACAAGTGGCAATCCAGTGCACACTAAGGCGCACTAGTGCGACCTGAGTGCGGACAATGGAAAACACCATATAACACAATCAAAAGCAATGAGATCTATAAAAAAGCCAAGCTTATGTACCCTCCTACATTTTTGCAATCTTTATACATAAATTCACTTTGCCCTGTGATTGCATCCTTGCAAAGCTTGGCAAAATAAATTTGCACGAACTTTTACATTTAAAACAATAGTCGTAAATAAAATTTTGCCACGCTTTGCAAGGATGCATTCACAGTGCAAAGTGAATTTATTTATTAAGATTGCAAAAATGTAGGAGGGTACATAAGCTTGGCATTTCTTTTAGATCTCATTGCTTTTGATTGTGCAAGGTTTGGCTGTATTATTACAAGTATTTTGTTATGTGTGGGATTGAGAATAATCTGAAACCAATGTTTGCAAAGTTTTGAGTAAGAATGCGTGAACAGATGTCCGAGTGTTGAGGCAGCAAATCTTTGGGTCAGAAGAGGAGGCAGGAGATGCCATTCAGGTCATTCACAACGTGAAGGTACGGGTGGTGTGCATATAATGTTGTGAAGACATTATAATTAATAATGCAACATAAGCTTAAATTGTTATAATTTGGTTCAATATGATCATAATCTTTAACACTTTATTAATTACATAAACACAATGGCGTATTATTGTGTTTTACATTGATATGTTATGAATTTCTTTAGCATTAACAAAATATGAACTATGTAGAGAGGACATTAGTGATTTGAGTAGAACTTGGATGTACATTGTACACTATATTATTATAACTATATTATACTGATCTTGAGCCCCCAGATTCATACAGACCGTTTTGATAGGCTAGTTAACAACGTTACTCATCTTGAGCACCCACGCCCACTCGGTCAACACTTCAGCTTTGTCGGGGAAATCAACACGAATTCCGCCCTCGGCCACCGACCACTGAAATACGTAGAAGATGATATTTTATAATATTGAGGTGCTAATAACAGACATTAATAATTATAAGATAAACAATTTGAAAAAGTGCTAGAAAACATATCGTATTAGTATATAATGAGATGTGACATGCTGAAAATGCATGGTATTAATTGCAGAAAAATGACTTTGCACATGCTGTGACATTATGGCACCTAACAACGTCCCTTGATAATGAGCAACAAAGCACTGAAAAGTATTTAATTTAAATAACTTAATTGGATTGACACGAAATAATTTGAAACAAATCGAATGTGTCCACACATTTGATTGTGTTTAGCGTCATCTGTTTTGAAAACATCCCATCACTTCATAATACAATTATATACAGTTTAGATTCCCTTCTGGAAGCAAACGATTGAAACTTTACGACAATATGAAATATATTTGCCTACCTGCAAATCTTGATCACGCCCCAACATAGTAACGGTAGAGTCTTTAGAAAGTTGAGGCAATGCAAGGTGCAATTCGTTTGCAATAGGCCAGTTCAAAACAATACCATACACACTCCTTTCTACAGCATTATCAGAGCTTCTTGTGTACCTACAATACAAAGTAACCACATGTGAATGTTTATGTATGTATTACAAACCCTTCAAACATAATCCAACCCTTCGATTAAAACATACCACACTCCACTGGTCTGGGTGTCGTTCTGGTATGTCCAGGGTTTTGAGCCGTAAATCGCTTCCCCGTTAATTTTCAGCCATGATCCCATTCCTCGAAGTCGTTCTTCAAATATTGGTGTAATTATGCCCTCTTTTGTTGGTCCAACATTCATAAGGAGGTTTCCTACAAAACAAAACGGTAAAATATTTAAAACAGCCAGTGACAATAACTTGGTGATTTAATTTTCAGTAGCATTAATAATAATAATAATAATAATAATAATAATAATAATAAATAAATAAATTTCAACAATCGCATACCCTGCCATAAAATCCAAAGAAAACCATACAAAGTGAAGGAGGGGTTGAATGACATCAGTGGCGAATTCAGGAACATACAATGGGGGCGGGGAGGGTTCGACATGTTAAACAGAGAAGGAGTCTGGGGCAAAAGTCCCTGCTGCCGGAGGCCATTTCGCCGCAGGGGGTTTCTCTCTCTCATATTTGACGTTTTAAATTACTGTAAGCACGTTTTAGAATCATACAATTGCAAGAAAATGTTAAAATTGTTCTCATATTTGACTTTTTTAACAAATCAAATTCTAAGTGCATGGAGGGGGGGGGGGGGGGTTAAACCCCATCCCCCCATTGGATAAGCCACTGAATTACATGGAGTGGAAGAGGAGGGCAATTAATGGTAAATGTTAAAAATAGATAGGTATGTAAAGTGTGAACAGCTTTTAGCATTGACTTTCATTTGCTTGAAAAGTGAAAGCGGAACATATTTTCTGGGTCAAGTAGTCCCTCTTTAATTCAAATTCCAAGGGACCCTAAAAACTACAATTTGATTTAACTAAATTTAAACTTAAATCAATTTAACATTAAGTAACCAAAGCTTAGAACTGTAGGTTTAATTTAAATTCAACAGAAATTTGAATTGACCGAGCTTGAATTAATGAGGGTTTACTGCATTGTTAATTGTGACGTACTACATTGCACAGCATTATCTTGTTACAGCTAAATAATTTTGACTATAAACAATATTTGTCAGTAGTAACTACAACTAACCTCCACAGCTAACAGTCTCAGCCAATTCTTTAACAAGGTCGTCCATGGTCAAATAGTCCGACAGATTGGCGTTTCGCCTAAATCCCCAAGATTTCTTATCAACAGTCATGCAATTCTCCCACTTGTGTGGTTGAAGTATGCCAGGATTGTAACGATCAGTGCACGTGTAGAAATCGCCATGCTTGCAAGGAATTTCACTTCCCCAACGGTCGTTCACAACGATTGTGTCTCGAACCGGACTTTCGTTGTAAAGCCAAGCGATGAATTTTTGAGACCCCCAATATGAATCTTGGGGCTCCCAATCGCCGTCGGACCAGATCACTTCTGGTTTGTAATTTTCAATCTGCAAAATAAGTCATAGGCTACAAAAATAAACTCTTGTATGGAATGTGGAATGAAAATTTAATACCTAGGTATTGACAACAGTAATAATATGTTAAAAGTGAAAGAAAATTCCTGATAGGCCCTACATATTTGCATTATATGAAAATAAAAAATGGCTAAAAAAAGGTAGGCTTGTAATAGGGTAAATACTAAATAGGGGGTACATGACGACTATCAAAAGATCAACTTTGGAATAAGTTGGCACAGAATCGACGCTATCTTTTCCGTTGTGAAAGAAATAACTAAGGCTGACCTCAACGCGATGCCGGGTGGCATGACGTGTTATTATTATTCTTGATTTATCTAATACAGAATTTACATTCCAGAGAACATTCGACTTAATATAGCAAAATTTACATTGTTTGAATATATTAACACTGCAACACCTTAAATTATACTATTATACTACATTACTAACTAGTTTTCACTGTACTACATAAACTACATACAAATGTCACGTGCGAAGACTGTACTACTGTACAAAGGGAATCCTGTCTCTATTGGATAACACAACAACACATGCCAACATTAGGCGGGAATCACATGGCCGAGTAGGCCTATTGTGGCTCTGTGGGCGTATTTTATTTTATTTTCGACAACATTAAATACAGCGACAAATCACTCAATGACAATATTATTAATACTAACTGTTTCCACCGTGTGTTTCACTTGTATAATACGTAAGTAACAATAAAATTATTGACAAGGATGGAAACATATGAAATGAAGAAAAGAAGAGATAATACATAATTTTACAATCCTATAGTACTAATATTTAGGGCTGGGCAAAAAATCGATATTTCGATATGATATCGTAAGTGGAAATATTTTTGATATCGATATTTGGCTTCATATCAAAATTTACACAAAAAAAGCAAAATTTCATAATTTTGGTGGAGGTGCCGGGTAGGTATTTAAAATTAAATTAACGTGGCTGGTACCGTACATATGGTGGAGGTGCCGGGTCACAAAACGCGATTGTGAGATCGTAAAAATCGTTGAATAGGCTTATGGTGATACCTTATCAACCCTATTTGGCCACAAATTATGAAAAATAGACCCCCTCTTTTAATAATTTTTTGTTTTTTGAAAAATTTTGCTTTTGTTTTTACAATTACATTTTGATATATCGATATCATATTAAAAATTTTCGTGTGATATCGATAATTGAATGATATGTCATAGCCCAGCACTACTAATATTAATTAATACTAGGAAAACGCTAAAGTCCCACCGCGTTGATGGATGAGCTTTTTTTTTAAGTTTTTAGTTTGCGTGGGATATCTTTACTTTTGCAAGTGCTTTGCTTTGCTGCCTATGCATTGTAGGTGATTGTTGTCAAGTTTCTATTGTTACTTGTGTAAATTGTTATTATTTACTGTAAAAAACTTATATTAAAACTTAAAAGCTTTATTTCTATGGATTCTGGCTAACTTTTTCAACTTTTTCTTTCAAAGGGTCCTACATCACCATAACCTTAATGTCCATCATGTATAATATGAACGTTGTAGCCCCACCCGTTTGGTCATAATCGGCCCAAATGGCACGAAAATATCGCACTAAAAATCGAAAAAAATCCTAAAAGTACGATATTCATGAGAAATATTTCTTCGATTGTACCCAAAAACAATACACCTCCAAGTTCAGAGATTTCGAAGGTCCCCTCTAATTTTCATCAAGATCGGATATGCCGTTTGCCCGGTAGAGAGCGAACAAAAAAAAAAAAAAAAAACACCCGAGCTAAATTTTTTGGGGGTCAGTGAAATTGAAGTCTTCGCTTTGCTCATCCAACAATTCACTGAATTCAGAAATTACAAAAGTCCTTCGCGACTGGGGTTCGAATCAGGCAACTAGACCACCGTGACGGTAACCTTTTACCTTCTGAATTGTAACTTTGTGTTATAGATCTGAATGAATGGAATGAAATGTACTGCAACAAACATCTATTGCCTTTGAACTGAATATAAACTCTACCTACATGAGTGTTTCCCGACTAACCAAATCAGCAGGCAAGACAGAAGAATGGCTAAAGAGGCCAACTTTGCACAAGAAAGAAAGAAAAAAAATCAAGAAATAAGCTATAATATGTGATGCAATGGATGTAGAAAAGCAAAGAGACTGGAGCAAAATAGAAAATAAAATAAGTAACTTGTAAGCGATTAAAAACACAAAAGCTTCTACTACTAATTAGGTGCATGTCAAGCTCACTTTCCAAAATAGTATTGAACTCATTCAGTCACCAATTTTCCCCGGTACTAGTTGTGTAACTGTCTCTTTCAAATCACAGCTTTTGCTTGTTTAGAAATCGCTAAATAGAATCTTGAAATCATAAACACTTACCAATTCATAAAGCTCGGGAATCGTCTTCTGATTAACAAAATCTTGTGTAGACCAATTGTTACTTTTATCATTGACATACAATGGATTGTACCATTCATACAATGAATGATAAAGACCAAACTTTAAATTTGTTTTGCTTCGAACCGAATTTGCCAATTCTCCTGCAAAAACACAAGTAATTGTTGATAAATCTTCAAAAATACAAGTAAAAATGCAGGAAGTGTGTACAATTACAATTTAAGGATGATATCGAGCAGGTATAGTGGTCCCAACGGAAGAATGCAGATAGCTCGAAATTGTTTTCCCAACATAACAACTTTTGACAAACTCTATTCAGTATTCACGCTAGCTCAGCGTGGATCTACCACACGGAGAACTCTGTGATCTAACACCGATAATTTTTGCTTGCGTTGGTAAAAGATATTTCTCTTTCATACACAAAGACGACATTCCATTTACCGCGCATTCATACTTTCCCCCACCACTACAAAGCATCAGCATTCTTTCGTTGGAGCAAGTACTATAGTAAATTATGGAGTCCTCTCTTGATGCTTGGGAATAAATAAAGGAGAAATCGACTCCTCGATAAGGCGCCTACCTGGAATGTGGGAGACTTGGGTTCGAACCCCAATCAGGATAGGATGGATTTTTTTACTTCTGTATTGTATTAAATATTAACAATTCCACCTACGGGAGTGTTTTCCCGACTAACCAAATCAAGAAGTCAACACGAGTAATGAAGGATCAAGAGCTCGAGTTAACAGAAAAGCTACAGAGAACAAGTACCTACGTACCAACCAAGTCCCTGTGGGGTCCAACATCCTGAGAATTCCAGCTGAACGAGTATTTTGATGGCCACAACGTGTACCCCTCATGGTGTTTGCTGGTTAGCACGATATATCTAGAAAATATTGACACTTTGAAAACTGTGCCACTCTTTTGCTACATAGATTTTCCATCATAGAATAAGGAAACAAGACTTGAGTGTACTACTAAAAACACAAATATTACTATAATTAGATACAAATACATATGGTTGAGATGGATATTTATAATTTTTGGATTGATTTCCTTATAGTACATACATACTACAATAGCCTATGGTAAGAACATTTATAATTATTAATAGGTAGTTACTTTGCTCCTGAACTTTCTAAAAGTTCTGCCCAGTCGTCAGGGTTGTAAAACTCTGCTGTGAATTCTCGGCCAAAATCTTGGTATGAAAATCCTGGTGGATAATTTTTATTCATAAAGTCAACATACTTGCTCTCATTCCCTAGAAAGGAAAGATAAACAATTTAGAAAGGGCTAAAAATTCCTGTCAACATGAAGGATTAAACCAAAGAACATAGAAGTTTATTGTCACTAAACTAAAATACTTTGTACAACTGAAGTAGGTATTTCAAGATTGGTTGATCTATGAATCTATGATCTTAAGTAAATTGTTTAATTGTTTTCATGTGTCCGTCAGAGGCGACACGACAAAAGTTAAACAATGTAAAATGAACTTAGAAGAACTTATAAAAACAATGCCAAAACTCACCCGCCCAATTCGTCCAAAACCACTCGGAGCCAAAGCTCGGCACGGAAAACACTCCCCAGTGGATAAATATTCCAAACTTGGCGTCATCGTACCACTCTGGAAGCGGTCTAGAGTCTAAGCTCTCCCAAGTCGGTTCATACTTCACACTGTCTTTGCCGTGGGGACGTGTGCTTTCAGTAGACAGTACAGCCAAAGCCAGAATTACTAACACCAGCCAGTATCTGTTAGGCATTGCTATTCTTGAGATACGTGACAATGCCAAGCCTCTATCATTGACTGACTGATACTCAATACAAATCTGGCAATAGACATTAAGATAAACAGTTCAAGGGGCCAGCACTATCAATCAATGTCAATCATATGCAAATGGTACAAAACAACAAACATGGTATGTAACATGTGTATATTTATAGTCATTATCTACTGATTAGTGATTTTAAATGCTGTTCTCTTTCAATACAAATGAATCAAACAGAACACAAACTTATCACAGTGAACAAAAAACAAATTATCTTATGTTATCACTATCAAGATTCACTGGAAAGATTCTTGACTAATGATCAATTCAATAACAAGCACAAACAGTTGATACAGTACTCTACCCAATTCTTGCTCATTGGTTTATTATTATTCATTTATTTGGTTTAAAAGCGCGCTAACTGTTACTGTTAGGTCATTAGGTATATATGTGCCACTACTCTAGGAGTTGAGGGGACAAACCTGTGCTGGACAGATCCAGCCACAGACAAGGGAAGGGAATGGGGTTTCCAAAAATAACCTCCAGAGATTTATCTTCAAAAAGTTAAAGCAATGGCACGCAATGCACGGGAAAAGAAATGCCCTAGCAAAAAAATTTGGTTGACGTTCTTCAGGAAGTGGAAACCCCGTACAAAACCATACAGCGCATTTACATCAGCCAGGAGCGGTAGCAACTGATACTGACTAGACTAAATGACTTGAGACAAGAAACTTGAATAGCGTTTTTTAAGAACTATGAATAATATGAGTTGATTTGCATATAAATTTATGTTTTGGTTTGTTAATTAAAATAAGGAGTATGCTTTGGCAAATATAATTAGATATTATAAAGTTATGACCAAATGCTAATGGAAGCAATTATGATGGAGAAATCCGAGCAAAAGTTGAAGCACTATTGAAACTATCAAAATCTGAAAACCGGAAAATTGTGATCCTATCCGACTCCAAGACTGCCATTGCAAATAGGGAGGAAACAGAACCCGAAATTAGACAATGTAAACTACAGATTCTACGACTCATGAATGATGGGAACAAAATTGTGCTACAATGGATACCGGCCCACTGTGGCATATATGGTAATGAGAAGGCCGACTACCTAGCCAAACAAGGTAGCAAAAAGCAACAAGAAAGTAAAAAACTGTCACATAAATCTCTCAAATCTCACCTGCATGCGTCGACAGACAAAGCAGTCCGTAAGGAATGGCAAGAGAGGGGGCAGAATAAACTGTGGGAAGATAACACTAGAAGGAGGCCGACTGGTAAACGTAAGTGCTACAGTAGAAAAATAGAGACAGCTCAATTCCGGCTTCAAACAGGACACGACCTACTCGGAAAGCACCTCCATAGATTTGGAATTTTTGAATCTAGTGTCTGTCGGATGTGTGGAGCTGGGGAACAAGACAGGAAACATCTTTTTCAATGTACATATATAAAGCTTGAACGCGACAAAATGCCAAATGGCATGGATCGGAGCGAACAGGAGTCCTATCTCTACTGGCTAACTAGAAAACACATGATGATATGAATAATGTCAATTGTTGGCATATGAAAAGAAGAAAAAGACCAAATTCTACAGGGTTTAAATAACAGTCAGAAATGGCTAAAATACAATTACTGTATTTATATATTTTTTTTTAAAAAAGGTAACAACTTTAAATTAGCTGCAGTTGTCATCAGCAGGTGAAAAGTTTTGTCGCCCCCAGCCCTTCAGGCTGGGATTTATGTTCTCTTTGCTTTCCCAACCTGTCAACCCTTCTCCAATGTATTTATAATTAAAATTTAAATATTCTTGTAGCAGGTACCATAGTGGTAGAGTGCAGCCATTATGCCCAGGCATTTGATTTGTCAACACACGAGTGTTCATAATACGCGTAGTGGTGCCGACCATTACTTATTAATTATCTCGTAAATACAGTATTTAAATCTTCAGAGATAGATGTAAGTATTTCTAAATAAACAGAGAAGCAAAAAGAAATGTGTGCAACACCATAATCAATTATATTTTTTATTTTCATTTTCCAAAAAATTCAACATTCAATACAATTCAGACAAAACTACGAGCTAGTATATTTCCCTGATTATAGACATGCACCAGGTACCAGTGAGGCTCTCTGGCCGTTTACGTTACTTTATAGATATAATATCGTGATGAAAAGTACAGTGAATTTGCTATATGGTCGTAGTTGTGTTAAGCCCACGTGAGTACATGTAGTAAAATAAAATGCAAGAAAGAGATCAAACAATAGATCCAAATGTGTACACAATCAAATCTAAACAAATGCAATACCAATTGAAGAGGGTGCAATATAGGTCAACATTAAATTAAGTTCACCTTTCAGTTTGGAGTGATAAAGAGAGATTATAAACTAGTATGGCAATCCGCAAAAAAGTTACTTCACACATTATGGTGTATTTTCCCCAATTAACACAAAAGAGATGGAACTTTAGGAAACTTTATGGACCTATCTAAAACACTTGTAAACTAAAATATTTGCACCCTTGTTCCAAGGTGAATAGTATTGTAAATAACTCAAAACTATAGCTTTCACTAGCATTTACAAGATATAGTATATTATAAACTCCTTCAATTTGTAAGTGTGTAAAACTAAAATTATCGATAAAAATGCACGAAAATATAAACCATGTACAAAGCGTGGAAAATATACAACAAAGTGGGCCATGTGTCCAATCTCTTGTGATCCTAATGATCAATTTTTTTAAGTCAACGTGATTTGAGAGTAAGTAAGCAATAAATAGAAATATATATATCACGATGCAAATTGCCGCTGGACTATTCTTACGTTTACAATGACATGTAAGCCCTACCCCAATTCAAGAAAGGTGCATTTCGTTGCTAAATATCGCGGACCGTGTCAGTCAACTAGCTTGAGTAAAACAAGAGATTGGATTGGAACCTATGTCAAGTTCTAGAAAAACACACATCAAAACATTCAAAAAACTTTCTTCTTCACACTTTCAACAGTTATTAAAGTGAGTTCGTAAACCGTCCTGTAAAACTCTCCGGCCCTGTCGCAGACAACTCCCCACAAGCTTTCCGCCTGCATCACTAGATGGTGGCTCTGCTCGTTGTTCTTGAGCCACGAGTAGCCTTCTTGCACCCTGGTCGCCGTCTGGTTGCCGGTCTCGAGCAGCTGGGCCCACACGAGTGTGACGGCCGGGCGTGCGGCGTCGGCCACTCGCCGGCCCGGGTCCACCACCTGCACCGGTAGCCTGGCAACCACGCCGTCCCAGGCGACGCTCGTCACCTGGCACAGAGCATCGTACCTGGCCCGGTCCACCACGTGAAGCACGATCATCGACACCGTGCACACGGCAGACAGGGTCAGCAAGAACTTGAGGAATGTGTACAGTTTCCCAAAGATCGAGCTTCCTGGAATTGAAGAGATGAACATCAAAGAACTATGCCAGTTGGTCTGCAATATCAGTGGGTGTTAAGTTTGAGGTAGGCCTACCCTAACAAAACAATCCTAGTGCAATGATTAAGTCCTTATATAAGCATAAGCTTTGGGAGCAGAGGCAGGTAGGACTATATATTATATGGTAAAATCAAAATTTACACGATTAAAAACAAAAATTACGAATAATTTTCACCACCTTTGGAGGAAAAATATAGGCATAATCATACACCAATTTCAACTACATATTAAATTATTTCCAGCGTGCCACCAATTCACTAGTTTTGGGTACCTGTATATGAAAAACAAAAATGGGATTCAATTTTCCTTCCTTCCTCTATAATAATTTATGGCTTAGCTTAGCCTAATGTAATTTTATTTTTTTTGTAATTTGATTCAAACTGGAGATTTTAGGAAAGGGCCTCACCTACCTTGGAATTTAGATTGAAGATGCCTCGTTACACTGTAAACCACATTGTTCTTACCTGCTGACTTTTTAACTTCTTTCTTCTTCGGCGCGACAGGTTGCGCTTCATGATGACTGTTTGTCTTGATATTAACATAAGATTTCTTGGAAATCGTTTTGTCATTGGCATTTGCAGCCGCAATATGGGGAGCAGATTTCACTCCGTTTGCCTTTTTCTTGTCAGCTTTGCTCAATTTCTGTTTTTTCTTTGCTTCCTCTTTCTTTTGAACTGCTTCTACAAAACAAGAAATTTAATTTTAAATGATTAGCCCTAGTAGTCACGGCCTTACCAAATATTTCTCTCAATTTGTAACAAAAAAGTATTGTTTGTTTGTTTTATTAGTATCCATGACACTTTAATACAAAAGTATAGGATTTGTCAAAGTAAGTAGTGGTTACATGGCTTTAACACAATGTTTTCGTACATACAAAAGTGCAAGTCTTACAATCACAATGGCTAAAATATAATATGTACATTTATGAAAGGATTGCCAAGTTGGAGGGAAGTGCATTAACTCCGTATTAGTAAAGAGGGTATGGACATGTCCATAACACTACACTGGCCGTTATGGGACAGGTCAAATACAATAAACTACTACTATACCTACTCCATATACACTAGTATGATTGAAGGTTGATGCTGAAAGACCAGTCTCACAAACTTCAAAAGAAACTTGGTAGGACATAGTGATGACATCGGGTCCAAAAAGTTCAAACCGGTTCCTCCACGCCGGAACCGGTTTTTAAAGGTAAATTTTTCTTTTAGTATGTATCAGCATAACGTGCATATTTTTTGTGGAAGCGACTGTACGGCCAGGAGTGAGCTGGATTTGGCGCCAGCGCTTTGTTATGTACGACTGCCGACAGTCAAGTCTCGTGTAGCAGCCTCGAGCGTCAAGGCCGGTCGAGCGCTTGGCTGTCGAGGAAGGATAGGTACCCTGCTACGTCATCACGGGCTCCGTGGAAATAGACGGCACAAGAAACGGTACGTGGAATTATCATTTGTGCGGGAAAACGTGCCTGTAAAGTTCACTGTTCTATAGCAGAACTTGAAAAATTGGAACCAGTTTGAAAAGTTGGAACCGGGTGCCCGATATCGTCACTAGTAGGACATATAATAATGTAAGTATATGAGCAGATAGAACAACAAGAACATGGAACAATCTATTTCTCAATTTGGTTAGTCGGGAAACACTCCCGTAGGTGTAATTGTTATTATTTATTTATTTATTTATATTTGGGGGGGCTTCGCGACGACGCTTCCGATCTACTACACGACCTACAAGTCAAAGATCAAGTGCCCCCTGGATACGGGACAGAAGCCCGTAACCAAAAGTCGCCGCACCACGCCACGCTATCCATCATGGCTCCATCCGATGTTCACCTAGTGAAAAACGGCCCTTATCAGGACCACAAACCAACTATAATATACTGGAACGCAGGAGGCATCTCCAAAAAACTGGACGAGATCTACAGCATTATCTACGAACAAAATGCAGATGTATTCTGTATCTCAGAGGCTGGTAAAATGGCAGAGAAAACAGACAAAAATCTAAGTGACCTTAAAACTCCCAACTACGTCATCCACATCCTGGAGAGAAGCAGAACGATCTCTTCAGGCTTGATCGTTGGAGTGAGGTCAACCCTGATCTCCACCTTCACAGTCACACATAAAATGGAGCTTAGTGGCGACAAGATTGAAATCGCTTCCCTGGACGTCTGGATGGGACAAATTAAGTATACCATTCATATGCTATACAACCCTCCACAAAACATACCAGCTGCCCTCGAAACCATCAACGTTTCGAGGAACACAATCATCGTTGGCGATTTCAATGCTCCGCACAAAAATTGGGACTACGAGTCGACCACTCCAGTTGGACAAACTGTAGCAGAATTGGTCTACTCGAACGCACTCTTCCTGCTCGAGGACCCGGACAAGGAGAACAGGGCCACTTTCCTCTCCAACTCCGGATACGCTTCCCGACCAGATCTTGTCATGGCCCACTCATCAATTGCGGATGACCTAAAACAAGAAAATCTCGATTGCCCCTCAGGGTTGGGTCATAAGGTGATTAAAATCAGCGCCATCAAGAGCAGCTTCAAAAATGAGCAGTATCCCTACCTGAGGTGGAACTTCCGAACGGCAAAATGGAATGACTTCACAAAAACCATGGAAAATCTGGCCTCCACCACCCATCTCTCAGGCAACCCACATCGAGATACAAAACTGCTGGAGGAGAAAATACTGGAAGCTGCACGCGAACACATTCCCAGAGGCTCCCGAAAAAACTACAAACCCTTTTGGAGCAGAAAGCTTGAAAATCTGAGGATAAAGCGTAACAAATGTAGACAAGATACAGAACAGCAAAAGACCCCAACCAGCAAAGAAAAGCTTCTTGAAGCTCAAAACAACCTCACCAAAGCAATCGACGAGGAAAAAGAGCAGAAATTTTGAAATTTTCTGTTGAATCTGGACTATAGAAAAGACTCCTACAAGGCTCACATCTACACTTCCAACTTATGTGGGAAAAAAGCAAAGCCAGAAGAAGAAAATGCTCCTCTTCTCTATAAAGGAAATATGGCAGTGACTAACAAAGAAAAGGCTGATGTCCTGTGCAGACACTTTACCACCATAAGCAGCCCTCTAAGAAAGAAGCCAAAAAAGTTGCCAAAATTTAAGTACAAGCACATGCCAAACAACGCTTACAATCGGCCTTTCACCTCCCAGGAGCTGGATTATGCAATCATCAAACTAGACAACAAAAAAGCGCCTGGCCCTGACAAGATTCATGTTGAATTCCTTAAACACCTGGGACCTAAGGCACGGAAACTTGTCCTCGACCTCATAAACAGTTCCTGGACCAGTGAAGTCCCATCAAGCTGGAAAATTGCCTTCATCACGCCAATTCTGAAGCCTGAGAAAGACGCCTCTGACCCTGCCAGCTATCGTCCAATTGCCCTCACAAGCGCCCTTGCAAAGACGGCTGATAAAATAGTCAATGCACGCTTGGATAATTACCTCGAAAGCAACTACATCATCGCCGAAGACCAGGCAGGTTTTCGACAACACCGAGGCACCACAGACCAAGTCGCCTACTTTGCGCAGACAGTCAAAGAGGGTTTTAGCAAAGGTGAAAGCACACTGGCTGTCTCCATCGACCTTTCTGGAGCTTTCGACTCCACCGACCGGTCATGGGCAGTCAAGCAGATGATCAAAGATGAAGTACCAAACAACATTGTCAGATGGCTCCATGACTTCATTAACAAGAGGCGTATCAAGGTGGTCCACAAAGGTGCCCATAGCAAAACACGTAAGACGCGAGCCGGAGTTGCTCAAGATACAATCACAGCGCCGACCGTCTTCAAAATTGCAATCAATGGACTCATCAAACTATTGAATCGAATACCTGGCCTTATCGTCAAAGTTTTTGCAGACGACTTTGTCATCTTCTTCACAGGAAAATGTCCGGTTGGACTGGAGCAAAAAATGGGCCTCGCCATGACGATAGCTGCAGGCTGGATCAAAGTGCACGGCTTTAAGATAAACTGCAGCAAAACCATCTGCACCTACTTCACGATGAGTCACAATCCCTTCAAGTTCAACATCACTCTTGATGGCGAACAGATTAAACAGACAGATGAGATGAAGTACCTTGGCGTGACTCTCGACAAAAAAATGACCGCAAGATCCACTTTGAAAAGGCTGCAGAGAAGGGCCAAAAACGACTACGACTCCTTCAAAGGGTAGCCGGTGTGTCCTGGGGCGCAAAAATAGACACTCTGGCGCTGACCTACAAAACGTACATCAGACCAGCCATTGAGTACGGCACCGAAGTCTTTCCTGCCGCCGCCGCAACGCACGCCAGCCATGTCGACAGAGTCCAAAATCGAGCCCTTCGCCTCATAACGGGAGCAGTGAAAACCACCCCAATTATCGCCATGGAGTGGTTCAGCCAAATTGAGCCTCTACAGCTAAGAAGAGAGCAGCGCGCTGTCCAACTGCACAAAAAACTGGCGCGCCTAAACCCCGACAAATGGGCTCAACTACCCAACCTCAAAAGTCAAGGCGCACACTAACGTTGCTGTAACAGTCCACCAACTGAAGAGTAAAACTGTCCTATCCTCCTAGAAGCACCACGTGCACCACTTGACGTACCACTCCCAGAGCTTCTGCCGGACAAGTCCAATCAGCTTGCCCCGGGGACCAAAATTGACGGCATCGAGAAGAAAGATGACCATGACCATAAAGAACTGAAAGAGCTTGCCGAGAAGCACCTGAAGAAGCACTTTCCTCTTCAAGAGTGGGTGCACATCTTCACAGACGGCTCCTATGACTCAGCTACAAACAGAACAGGTTACGGCATCCACTGCATCTTCTTTGATTTGAAGAAGCCACTCCAATGGGAGCTGGCGAAACATACTTCGACGCTGAGGTCGCAGCCATTGCCAGGGCGGCCGAAAAAATCGCCGAGACCCCCGCCTTCCCCCTCAACAAGACAAAATTTGTGATCCTAAGCGACAGCGTCTCAGCCATCCAATTTGTCTCTCAAGCAGCGAACCTCCATCCTAAATCGCTGCTTTTCAAAAACTCCCTTGTCGGCATCCGACAGCAAAACAAACTATTAGAGACTCAATGGATCCCCAGCCACTGCAAGATCATGGGGAATGAAAAGGCAGACTTCTTGGCCAAAAGTGCCACAAAAGCACCGCAACCACCAGCAGCGCCTCTCTCCTACCAAAATGTCAAAACTAAGATCAAGTCAACCACAAAAAGGATCTTCAGAAACACCACAGAAGAGACTTCACGACTAAAGAACTGGTGGACCGAGATCAAAAAAGGGCCAGACAAAGACTGGTCGAGGAAGACGGCCACCGCCCATTTCCGGCTTGTAACCGGTCACGACGTCTTGCAGCACCACCTGCACCGCTTCAACATTACAAACGAACCGGCCACCTGCAAACTTTGTAATTTAGAAGATCAAGACAGAGCGCATCTCTTCAGATGCGCCGCCCTCAAGAATGACATTGACTCCCTGCCCGATGACCTGAGCAGGATAGAAAAGGAGGCAGTCTTATATTGGATAGCAAGACAGAAGAATGGCTGAAGAGGCCAACTTTGCACAAGAAAAAAAAAAAAAAAAAAAAAAAAACAATTCAGAAATAAAAAAGTCCGCCACAAATTTGTAATTTTTGAAATTTCTGAATTGTAGTAAATAATAATGGAACAATCTATCGGCAGAGGTAGTGTTTGCTAGGGCTGGACAAAGATATTGATAATTTGATACAAAATTGAGAGTCCTACATGGAAATATTTATGGTCTCGATATTTACTATTTGAACTCAATTTCAAAATTTTGTTTTTTAATTTTTTAAATGTGATTAAATAAAACGAGGATATATTCATTTTTGGGGGTGTTAATGTTTTCCCCTTTATGCTGCAAATTGGCCTACCAAAGAAAAATTAATTATTTCTTTAAATTTTTGTCCATAGGCCCCTACTAATTATTAATTATGTTGAATTATGATGGGTCGTTAAATGTGAGTGTGAGCTTTATAGCAAAACATTTTTAACGGTATGCACTATGCACACTATTTTGATATAATAAATTTACATTTAAAAAAAAATTTTTTACCCCAAATAGAATAGGCCCTAATAATAGTATACAATTTCTAATATATGCCTAGATAGTGTATCAACATCAAATTTTTTGTTTGATACCAATGATTGCACTCATGGCCCAGCCTTAGTTAGTATGTGCAGGGTGTTAGGATTGGATTTGTTACCAGCCTCCAGTCTTTAACCAAAAGAAAGATTAATTTATTGCTAGTAGGGCCAACTACCTAGGCCTATGTTATGGGTGATTCCATGGTAACTCACGTATCATTTTGACAAAATGTAACAACGAAAAAATTATATTTAAATACCAACTTAACACTTTTGCAATCTGTCAAAAGTGCTACAGACTACTTGCTACCTATTCTTAATTTAAATTCAAGATATTTTACATAAAAATTCATTCTGTGATATTTGCAAATTTTTTTTTAATGGTAACTCACATAACAAAATATTCTCCTTTAATACCTATTTTGTAAAGCTCAAATCTTGAATTTAGTGCCACTGCTTTTCCCTCAAAGAAACTAAATTTATAAAGAGGCCGACTCATGTACCAATTATACTTTCGTCAAAACGCAGGACCACCACTTGGAGACGCGTATCTCAACGTTGCCAAATCTATGCCTTGCTATTGTATAGCAGAACTCAAAACTAACCATGCGACTGCTTCAAACATAACAAATTGAAATTGCTTTTCTATTATGTTGAAAGGAGTTGGGCCAACAGTAGCACCGAGTGAGGACAAAGTCTATTCATCCCTAGACTGCTAAACTCTTTGTCCATTTGTATATTTCGTCTATTGACAAAATAATGATTTAAAGAAGTATTAAATTAGTTTTATATTTTCAATCATTATTTCAATAAACAAAATTACGACCTTATAATAAAAAAATGTATCGCAGGCATATGTGTGATTTAGAGTTTAAAATGCTTTTATTTGACTTAATATTGAACTCAAAGCACCGTCCAGTGAGTTAAACAGTCATTTAAATCCTCAATGGAGCGTTGCTTATAGAACCAGACAGTAACTCCTAATTAAAATACATAAATTAATTTTACAAGTATGCCTAATAACATCAATGTAAATAAAATTATTATTTACGTCACAAATTATTTTTTATTTCAATATGGTCATGAATACAATCCACAAGTTACACCGCTGATGGTAACATTTGTATCCTCATAATACAAAATGAATACCACCTGGACAATAATAAACAGACAATATACAAGTACAAATATACCAAATATTATGCACAAAAAGAAGATGGGCTTACACATAAACGTACAACAGAATTAAACATGTTTGATGGTGTCCGTGTAGACCTATGCGAATTGCGAACAGTCCAAAAAGTTTTTGCTATAGATTTTCAAATTTGTCTCCCCAATCGAGACCAAAATTAACCAAATCACATTTGAGGATAGGCATGTATTCTTCTTTTGTTCCGAATATGCGCAAAACTCTTGATCGATGGAAAATTGTAGACGTAGATCGAAAAGCACAAATGCACCTTTTCGGCTAGAATCGTGGCGTTCCCTGCTAATGTTATTGTGATTTCGAACTTCTCTAGTCGTCGTCACATGTGGGTGCTTTTTTGTGTCCGATTACTGGGTGACAGTTCTACCCTTCCTATTCAGATTTCACGCAATTGACAGAACTTCTTGACCCCTCTGTCGTCAGTACATGATCGCCAATCGACATGAGTAGTTGATCGTTTATTGCTCGGTATAACTTTGAGATTGGCGTGTTGTGGTGTTGGTGTGGTTTATAGTTTTGGTTTATGATTCTATTTTCATGAGTATCGTGTTTTATATAATGTGTCCAGGCTAGCAGCAATTTAAACGTAACATCTAATAGAGCTTTGTATTTGTGTCTCGTAGTAATTTTAATTTTTAATAGTATTTCTTTGTTATATGAATATAAATGTACTAGGAAAACGACAAAGTCGTAGTTAAAAACAATGGTTTCTTGGAGACCGTGGTGTTCAGGGGAAAAACAGAATTGATAACATTGTTGAAGTTAACTAGGCCGCTTCGCAAACGCTTTTTCTATTCGCGTTGATGGATGAGCTTTTTCGTAAGTTTTTAGTATGTGTGGGGTATCTTTACTTTTTCAAGACCCATTGCAAAATCATTTTTGTTAAATTAGGATATTTGTTGTCAAGTAGTATTAATTGCTATGGTAATACCAATTAATAGAATGTAAAATATCTGGAGGCCCGAATATTTTCTGTTTGAACGCATTGCAGGTGAGTGTTGTCAAGTTTCTATAGTTATTTGTTAATTATTATACACCTTAAAAAACTCATATTAAACCCTTTATTTCTATGGATTCTGACAAACTTTTTAAAAACTTTTTCTTTCAAAAGGCAATACTCAATACATTATATCATTACCTAAGTGTCCATGTGAAATATGAACGTTGTAGCCCCACCAGTTTGGTCAGAATCGGCCCAAATGTCACGAAAATATCGCACTAAAAACCCAAGAAATCGTAAAAGTACGATATTCCAGAGAAATATTTCTTCGATTAAACAAAAAAACGTGGCAAGTCTAAGTTCAGAGATTTTGAAGGTCCTCTCCAATCGTCATCTAGATCGCATATGCCGTTTGCCCGGTAGAGCGCGAACAAACAGACAGAAAAACAAACAAACAAACAAAAAAGAAAAAAGCACCGGGCTATTTTTATTTAATTTTTTTTTGGGGGGGTGTCAGTAAAATTGAAGATTTTGCTTCGCTCATCCAATGATAAGAATACGGATTACGAAAAAGTGGATATGGAACTTAAAACAAGTGATGATAGTGACGAAGACCTTAATGTGAACCGAATAAGTGAGAGCGAGGGTTCTGAAAATGATTTAAATATTAATAATGCTAGTACGTGTTGGAAGAAGATTTGCACAAAATCAGTTTCAAAGCAAACCCCGGTGGTGATTCAAAACATGTACTCACATTTCAGTAATGAAAATGCGTGGGGAGCAATTAAAAAGACAGCTCTGGCCACAGGAATAAACCGTTCAACAAGGTAGCAAAAGTAGTGAAAAGTGAAACACGGTCCCAAAACACCCAAAAGAAAGGGTGAAAAAAACGTCATTTTGCAGAAGCTTTATAACATTTTGTGAGGTGATTCATAATGAGATATACAGGTTATTTAAAGAAATACGTTGTCCAACAGAGTAGCTATGGTATTTCGGAAACTGGTGAACAACGACGCTGAATTTTCACATTCTTAAAGGCTCTTAAATCGCCTCATAAGAAATTTATTACTAAAATATCGCCGATTAAACAAACAATCAGTTATTATAGAGTCTCCTCGAAATCGTCGTGCAGCGATTTAAGTATTTATAAACAATCTCCAGGCTACGTAATGAGGGTAAAAAAAAAAAATACTGCTTGGATGAGACTTAATATGACACGCATGACGTAGTTTAGCGCGGGTGGTCGGGTGGGGTGGACAACAGCTTTAATTGTGTCCTGGATACTCGGTCGCTAGGGGAAAACGAATAATTTCTCTCCAGGCCGGGTGACAAGAGTACGGTGCACGACGGATTGCTAGTGTCAGCCAGAAACATTAAAAATGCGTCCGCGACCTAACATGAGGATTTAACGGCCCAGCTATTTGAACAATGGTCGAAAAATCATCTTTTGAAAAACATCAAACTTTGATCTGTGATTGTGTTCGGTAACGCTAGCTATACCAATCAATACAGGAGATCAAAATTCCATGTCAAATATACCTTGAAAGCAAACAAATTTCGGTAATAGAATCCCACTGTATTCCAGTGCCCGACCCAATTCCAATAGGGCTAAACCGTGTTGGACATAATAAAAAAAAAAGATAAGTTATGTATTGTTAATAACATGGCAGCTGAAAGAGACCACTTGGTATTAAAGCTATCCCCTTATCACTGCCCATTTGATCTAATAGATTGTGTTGTCAACGGTTTAAAAAAATGGAAGGAAAAATAACGTTACGCCTATATACAGACTCGATGAGTGTGATTTCAAACATTCGGGAAGCGGTCGAACTCTGATCAACATTGGCAAAAATGTGTGGAACATTGTTAAGAAAGTTGAATAAACGTACATTAATTTTGATCTTGAACATGATGAGCGCGACTTCGTTATCAGATAAGGCGAAGATTCTACAAGTGAGGAAGATAAGTAAACATTGCTGTGAATATTTGGGAAGTGAAATTATTATCATAGTTATTTTTACTCATCTTCTTCACTGGTAGTATCTTCATCTAGATTAATAATGAAATCATTATCGTCTTGTGCATCGTCGAAGGTGACGTACGTTCGCTCAACCTTTGTCACGTGCTCCACACAGTTACTCCAATGTTGTTCACAGTGATCGACGGCTTCACGTATGATTGTGATGACACCAACAGAGTCAGTTGGAGTAACGTTTTCTTTGCGCACCATCGCTTTTATTGAAGACCACATTTGTTCTATTGGATTGAATACACAATGATATGGGGGTAGTCGTAAAACTACATGGCCATTCTCAATAGCCATGGTATCAACAACGTACGACTTATCAAAGTTTTTTTTTTTAACTATGTCTAACAGTACTGGTTTTATGGAAATTGGGTTAGGTACTTCAACGTTCATTGATTTCACGAAGGAAATTATATCTGCTTTTTTTGTAGATTGGCACGGTATTTTCACTAATTGCCGTGAATGGTAACTTGCGTTATCCATAAAAATAGCGGAGTTAGGTTCTATGTTTTTTAACAGCTGGTCTTGAAACCACTTTTCAAATAGTGCAGACGTCATATCTTTGTGGTAATCTGCAGACGAATCTTTGATTTTTTTAGCTGCTATTAACAACCCATTTGGCACAAACCCGTGTTCTGACCCCTCGTGGAGAATGATGATACGCTGCCCCCTCGCAACGGGCGCATCTAGAACGCAATCGCAGCTGTTATCAACCCACCCACTTTTAGCTGTGTCGTGGGTATCATACCAGGTTTCATCTAAATAGTAAATGCGACGACCCTCACTACGATACTGGGCGATCATTTTTAAATACTTGTACCGCCACACAACAAGCCGGGGGCTTTCCATTATAACGGATCGGTTGTTTAGTCGTCGATATCTAAATCCTAAGCTTTTCAATAGGCGTTGCAAGTGGATTGCTGAATATGGAAACTCTGCATCATCATCTATAAGTTTCTGATAAACCATATCTACAGTTGGTGAACGCTTCTGTTTGAAAAATCCATATATCACGCGATGAATTAAATCACAAAGAAAGTTATCAACTTTCTCAAATCGGCGTTTTTTGTGCCCACGTCTTTTCGGTGTCTTAGGGTTTTCTCTTTTCACTATTTTCCTTACAGTTTGTCTATGTTTACCTGTTGCATCAGACGTACGTTTAATAGCGCCTTTCGCATTATCCTTGCTAAAATAATCAAACACGTTTTTAATGACAGCCTCAGTTTCTTTTGAAACAGATTTAGTGGATTTATTAGCGCTAACACGACTGGCATTACTATTGTTTAAATCGTTATCGTTGTCATCACTGTCACTTACCGTTTCTACATTAATCTCCTCGTCACTACTATCTTCAATGTCCATATCTCTTTCTTCGTAATCCGTATCGTCTTCCACAACATCACTTGTGTTGTGCCCGTGCGTACCCGTAGGTTCACCACTCAACCAGAGTCTCCAAGCTTCCATATTATTAATTTTTTTAACAAAATAAATAAATAAAATAGGACAAGTTACTTTATAAACAACACAACAAAACGTCTATAAAATGATAACGTAACGACACTAAACCATGTACAACTGAATCCGTCAACAGTCTCATGCTCACTGAAACTGGACTGAAAGGAAGGAATCGTGAGAAGCATATTGTGGGGGTGACCGACAGTTCGTATCGGCAACACTGTCCGAAGTCTGTGGCGCGTGTCAAGGGTTGACAGGTTACAAGACTACTTATTCCGCTTGAATGAAGAGCGGCGAAATAGGCAATGGCACTAAATTCAAGATTTGTGCTTTAACATAGAAACAATTTTTTTCCTCCTTCAGCCAACAAACTAAAACAGTTACATTTATACAGATACACTCATGAATATGTAGGGAAAAAATAGTAAAAAAGTCAAGAAATTTAAAAACGATTTGTGACTATGAGAATTTTTTTTATTGGTAACTCACGTATCAATTAAGGGTAACTCACGTATCCCGTCACATTTGTGTATAGCAAATCAGTGTTATAAGCTTAAAACTAGTAAAGTAAAAATCATAGGGTAGTAAAATATCAAAATACAATTTGGTACATCAAATTAACAAATTTTGTTGAACAAACAAACAAACAAAAACAAACTTAATTTTTTTTCAAATTTTAAATTTAAAAAAATTAAAATTTTCATTTGTTGTTTGTATTTTGTTTTTTAAATCTTACTGGTGCCTTGTTCAAAATAACATCTTGTCTATGAGACTAGATTAGTAAGCTAAGCTCACAAAGAACGAACAATTGTTGTTTAACTTTCGTAGGCAAATTTCTCCGCAAGTTCGTTTTTGCTTTTCCAAGTTTGCTGGGATTTCATTTTTGGAGGCAGGAGATGTTGCTATGGGGATCACAACTGGAGGAACTGATAACTTTTTTAAACATCTGCTTCTCGAATTTCTTTCCTTAGCTTTTCTATTGACTTCTTTTTTTTAACCGAGTTTGACTCTGGTAGCTTTTTTATCTTTAAATCGGCTTTCTCGCGGCTATTCCTCATCGTGTCGGCATGCTTTGCTTTCATCTTTTCATGCTTGCCTTCTTCCTTCTTCCTATCTCTGCTGTACATCTTCTTTTTCTCAACTGGAGTCAATGCTATTTTCAATCTGGTGACAAATAATATTAGCCTATTTGAAACTGTATGCAAAAATGAATTTTCGTAGTATTTAAGTGCCTAGTAACTCACGTATCACAAGTTCACTTTGCGATAAAATCCAGAGTAGGCCACAGAAAATTATAATATTTTAACCAAAGAAGGCTTATGGTGTCTTATTAGAAATTATCAAGTTTATAAACATTTAATAATCATCTACAGTCAACTGTACAAACAATTGTCTAATTAGTAACTTACGTATCACGAATTCAAGTGTTTAACCTCAAAATGCCATGCTTGATTAATTACTGTAATATTTTAATGCTGTGCTACTTTTTTAAACACATATTTAATACTTTATTTAATGGTATAATCAAATCACATTAATTCACAATTTAAATAAGAGTATCTTACCTTCAAATATCTTGAGTTTCTTCATAAATCACCAGCTTACAACAGTATCAGTCTTCTCAGAGCTGCCATTGGCACTAGAGTAAAGCTAGCATCAAAACATAACAATGGCTGATTCTTACAGGTGGAATCGTGCTTAAAAATAAAAAAAATAAAAAACTTTTTTAAAAAAATGTTTGATTTTTTTTTAAATTCCATAGTTACATGGAATCATCCTTATTATATTTCATGACTGGTACCACCACTAGTACAGTCAATAATTTAACACATTTGTGAAGAATAGTAATTAGGGCTAAATTGAAACAAATGAAAGTTACAAATAAGTTGATTACAAAATGTATGGATTTATTAAAAAAACAAATAGGCGGCTACGTAAGAATAATAAATAATAATAAGCAGGTCAAGAAAATAGTTTGCAAACATTTGTTCTGAAGTCCAGCCTTCAATCTTACAGCATTTCAAAAAAAGGACTTTTTTGGAACCGATGCTACGTCACAACGCAGTACCAAATTGGTAGAGGTGTGCTAAAATGGTTTTATTTTTTCCATAATTTTGTTTTTTAAATTGCAAAAAGTGGTGTTAGGCCTATATGTTTTTATTTTATTTTTACCTTCCTTGCATTGCAAAATGGTGAATATTACTTAAAATGCAAAGGAAATTCCAATAAGTGCATACAGTATATCACACCTGTTTTCAATTCACGGGTACCACCTAGTGATTGCTCCTGCAGCAGTTTGCTGACTTTGTTTATAAGACAGGAAAGGACAGAAAATATGGTTTTCTTTAGCAAATAAGGGAAGATTTGGTGTTATTACCATTTAGCGGTGTTGTATGGTTTTATTACCATATAGCGGTGTACCCATAATTTCGGTTTTATTAAAAAATAAAACAAAAAATAGACATCTCTACAAATTGGCAATACATGCAAAACGTAAAACGAATAGCATAGAAATAAAAGTAGAAATGGGTAAATGAATTCCACCTACCTTGTTCTTTGCGACTTTTTTCCATTATTTCCTGTTTCCGTATTTCAACCTTCTCATTCATTTCTTGAAGAAACAGAACAATTTTCTTGGCGCACTGTTGGCATTGTGCTTTATCAAGACACGGTCCTGCGACATCTGCTAAGACCGGCACAAGTGGGTTGTCCTTCAGATCTAGCCACCGCAGAGCCTTCAACTGGCCCAAGCTCAACGGCAAGTGGGTCAGTTTGTTGTCATAAAGATCGAGACTTCGGAGATGAACTAATTCTCCAAAGTTCTCTGGCAGCGCGGTCAGTAGGTTTTTACTCAGGTTCAACGTCGTGACATGTGTGAGCGTTGCAAAATTGTTCTGCAAACATTAAATAAACGGATGTTATAATATCCAATCAAACTGTTTTTAAAAAAGAGTGCTAGCTCTATCAGTAGAGGCCCGTGAAAATGGTTTTATTTAATAAAACCGAATAATGCCGCTAAATGGTAATAAAACCATATAACACCGCCAAATAGTTATAACACCAAATTAACCTTTATTCTGCGAAATAAAACCACATTTTACTATTTCCTTTCACAAAATCAACATTATCTACACTATTTATAAACTTGCAATCTTAACTTGCTGACAACTTGAGTTTTTCTTACTTAAATTTATGCCGAAACACAAACGGTGCACATAAATTATTGATTTTTTAAATGAAAAACTGCAGAAACGATCCTTAGGTGTTACCTGTGCGCTAAAAACGATGGTGATTTTTGTGCATATTGGAATTCCCTTTGCATATTAAACAATATTATTTATTTTATCACCATTTTGTCATGCGAGAAATGCAAAAATTAAATAAAAACATATCACACCACTTTTTACATTTAAAAAAAAGAAATTTTGGATAAAATAAAACCATTTATACGGACCTCTATCTATCAGGGATGTCATAGGTTAGCATACATCGGATCCGGTTCCAGACCCTCTGGGAATCGGGTTACCCAAATCATGAACGCCTAAATTACGTTTTTTCAACCTGTAAATCTACAGAATGCATTTGAGGTCGTTGTCATCGACCCGCGCCAGATGCTTTTGTGTTTCGGTTCATTTCACTCTTCAGCACCAGCAGGGGTCGTCAACGTAAAATGATTATGATTCTTGTTGCTAAACGTCTATATTATTGCAATAATGCAATTTGAGACGATGAGGGGAGATAGATGAGAGTGAAGGACAACAAAAACCCATGTCTTATGCAGGATTGAAACCCTAATCCTCCTAGTGACACACGTTTTGGACGAGAGCCCTAATCGTATGATCCATTGTGGACAGCATATACACACCCAAAATGTATCGACAGTGGCGTAGGAACCGGGGTGCCCCCCCCCCCCGGGCAGAGGAGCAGGGGGGGGGCAAAACCAATGTGATTTAAATATTAATATTAATGTAGTTAATATGCACTTACACTTATACAATTCGGCAGTCACCTAAAACGAATATGTTTGCATGTATGCTCCGTCATTACATAAAAAATTAGGTTGAAATTTACTAAAATGGGCCACTTCACGTTCATTTTTTAAGTTTTTAGATCGCAGATAGTTGCATTAAAACATCGTTTACAGAGTCCGAGTGCAGTTAAAACATGACAAAATAACTGTAGGCCTAGTATGGTGAAACTTTGTATCGCCTTTGGCTAAAGAGCCTCCGGCGGCTGGGGCATTGCCCCAGACCCCAGCTGCCGCCAACAAAATCTTATAATAGATTTCCCCCCCCCCCCCAACTTTCAAAACGTTCATACGTGCCTGTGTATCGAGTTTAGAAAGTTAGGCCTAGTTTATAATAGATGAATCTTTCAGCCAATCTGATAACGAAGCAATTATGATAACAAATTGATTGTAGCTTCTAAAGTAGGAATTAGCATCTGCCACTGAAGAAGGGAAATATGAGCAACGAGAATTGCTAGTTTTAAGGTAGTAGTGCTCAGTCCAATCCACTGCCACACCACCAGCGCAACTACTTCCACTTCCCCTTTGTTCATTGGTATAACAGCACAGCACAGGTCCAGATGGTGGATTTGATTGGTTCAACCAAGTCGAAATAGTAGGTCAACGTCTACTCCGATATCAGCGACAACCCGAATGACAAAAGTGCCACTGAAATAATGCCGCCTAACACTGCCATGTTAAATGTGGAAGTAGATTGTATTAACAGCACAGCTATTCTTACTAAGGTGTTGAATAATAGTAGGGATCTCAGGTACGCATCGAGGGTTGTTATTATATTATTATCATATTCATGGACTACATTGGACTCCACAGCTAGCTGAGGCATTCATTTAATTTACACTTAAAAAATTAAAGAGTAGGGCAACCAAATGCCCAATTGTCGTTGTAAAAAGGCGAAGACCACTAACTGCGGGCATGAAGGAAGATGCTCGCAAACTTTAGAGCCGGAGACATTCAACTACCATGAATATGAGATAATTTCGTCTAGGTTGTACGATGCTCTTACTTATGACATCACAAATGTAATTTAACAGCTGCAAATAAAATACAATACAATAACTAATGGCAGTTAATTTGTAGGTATTGAAAAGTTGGAACCACACCTCCTGTGGATGTGGGATGGGTAGATCTTGTTAAAACTGGGAGAAATTATAAAACTTGCATAAATGAATCTTTCAAAGTGCATTTTCTAGTACCGGGTAGACCTACATGGTAAAAATAAACATAAAATTTTATTTTTACGTCTACCAGCAAATGTAATTTCGTTTTAAACGCATTCAGGACAATATAGGCGTTTAAATGTTTAGCATACGCAATGGAACTTTATTCCACCCCTAGTACCCATTAACCCATCTGCACCCGTAAGCGGACTAGTCCGCGAATCATAGCCTGGCCACGGAAGCCATAAGCAGACTGGTTCGCATTGACTCGCGCTTCCATTCAAACTGCAGTAGTATCAGCTCCTATCCGCCAATTGTTGTACTTTTTGTTGCATTTCCCGCGTGAAGTATGTAGTGACATCTAGTGTCGATATTTGGTACTCTAATGGCAAAAACGTGAAGCTACAATCGACTTTGTTATCGACGTGAAACTTTCGCACCAGTCTACTGTCAATACTGGCGGATTCGGATCAACCAAATCGTCGTTCTCGGCAAAATCAATCGGAAATCAGTCAATTTTTGGATGTTCTTGGATCGGATTTCAGTGATAGTGATGGTGAAGATTTTGGTTTTAATCTTATGCGTAGAACCGGTGCAGATATAGTCAGTGACAGTGACAGCGAAGAAGAAATGTGCGTTGGTGTGCGTGGGAGTAACAGTGAGATTAGGAATGGGAGTGATCATGATCGCGATGGTCGTACTCGTAGCCCTACAAATTCATGTGTTGTTGTGAACAGGCCTAGGCCTAGAAATAATGCTACAGTAATAATAAGTGATAGTGACAGTGATGATGTTGATTACATTGTTGGCATGGACATTGATGAGAGTGAGGAAGAAGACAATTGACATTGTTCCGCAGCGCGCTCCTAGGCCTAGACCTAGGGGGGGGAGTAATGGGCGGTGGAGACAATAATTTAGATTGGAAATGGAAGCGGGAAATGGTTGATCCAGTTCATCATCCATTTACTGGAGTTGGTGGTGTGAATGCCAACTTGGGATTAGCTGCAGGAGTGAGTAGAGCCGATATATTCCATCTTTATATCAATGACCATTTCATTGAGCATATTGTCACTGAAACAAATAGGTTTGGGTCCGTGGATGACAAATTCATGTCTGTCAGTGCAGACGAACTGAGAGTTTACTTTTCCCTAGTAATACTTATGGGCCTGGTTCGGAAATCCACACTTCATAGTTATTGGAGTACCGATGTTTCAACTGATACACCGTTTTTCAAGACAATAATGCCCAGAAATAGGTTTATGGCCATAAGTAGGTTCCTTCACTTTGTAGACAATGCAAACCTTGACGCGGAAGATCCAATACGGAAAATAAGAACCGTTGTCGATATGATTGCCAGTGGCGTCACTAGGGGGGTTTGGGGGGGCGTGCGCCCCCCCAATCGCAATCCGCGCCCCCCCAATAATTCCTGTGTTTTCATTTTTTCAATTAACAACCCACAGTCACAGCTGCACTTTACGCAAATTATCACTACTTAAAATAATTTGATAAGCATTACTTTATTAAACTTATGATGTACCGGTAGGTAATTTCTTATTAAAAGACAAGAGACTTAAAAAAAATATTGATGTTAATTTTTGCTAGTAGTTGGGAATTAATTCATTCGACAATTAAATTGTCTAATTGTGAAGTGTTCATTTCCTTCTTTTGTCCAAACCCAATAAAAATGGCGACTTATAGAACAACAATTAAAACGCACTGATTTGAATCAAAATTACCTTGTAATTTACAAGGTTGTAATTGAAAAAAATATATAGGGACAAGCCTCTCAGAGCCTCGCCTTAAATTCGATCATTTGAATCTTTACTTTCTATTGGCCGAAATCATCAGTAACAAATAAATGTGTATCTAAATTGAAAATAAGATCAAACGTTATTATATTGCCATGTATATGCTGTGAATTGTAAGCTCGACATGACGACAAAACAAATTGACGCACACAAGCTACAATGTTTTAATATTGCATTCAGCCTAACGCTTTTTTCTAAAACGCACCAAATGCACTCAAAAAACCTGATTTTAAAAAATTTTGCCTGCGGCGCTATTCATGGGGGCAGTCTTGAAATTTTAAAACTGCTCTGAAACGCACTGATTTGAATCAAAATTACCTTGACATTGAAAAAAAATATAGGGACAAGCCTCTCAGAGCCCCGCCCTAAATTCGATCATTTGAATCTTTCCTTTGCGTTGTCCGAAATCATCAGTAACAAATAAATGTGTTTTTTAAATTGAAAATAAGATCAAACGTTATTATGTTGCCATGGATGCTGTGAATTGTAAGCTCGACATGACGACAAAACAAATTGACGCACACAAACTACAATGTTTTAGTATTGCATTCAGCCTAACGCTTTTTTCTAAAACGCACCAAATGCACTCAAAAAACCTGATTTTCAAAATTTTCGCCTGCGGCGCTATTCATACCCTCCCGTACTTAGTCCCTTTCCCACGAAAGTACTTGCGCCCCCCCAATGTCCAATCTCTAGTGACGCTCCTGATTGATTGCCGATCGTTTTCTTCAAATATTTACCCCTAACCGTGACATCTCCATTGATGAGTCCCTAATGAAGTGTAGAGGTAGACTTCATTTCATACAGTACAACAGATCTAAAAGAGCGAGATTTGGAGTGAAATTCTACAAACTATGCGACTCCAAAAATGGCTATATTCATAGCTTTAAAATTTACGTAGGAAAGGATAAAGTGGACGATTTACCAGTGAGTACGCGAGTTATTTTGGACATGATGGAGAAAAGTGACTTGCAAAACAAAGGTTATTGTCTGTACATGGACAATTGGTATAGTTCCCCCGACCTCTATCACCGTCTTCATGTCGCCAAGACTAATTCGTGTGGAACGGTCCGATTGAATCGGGAAAAAAACAAGGACGTATCGATGCTAACAACAATGCACACTCTAAACTTTGGGGAAACGAGGAAGATTGACAGGAAAACCGGATTGAAAGTTCTAAAACCAACATGTGTTCTAGACTACAATACCAAGATGGGCGGTGTAGATTTGGGAGACCAGATACTCAGTAAATTTCACGTAATGAGGAGATACAATAAAGCCTATAAAAAAATCTTTTTTTATTTGCTTGACATGACACTCCTCAACACATATGTTGTTCACAAGGCCATAAATGGAAAACAAGATAGAACTTTCCATGCGTTCAAACAAAAACTTGCCGAAGAGCTAATGGCAATGTTTTGCAAAGAGGGAACAATCAGAAGAAGGGTTTCAGTATCAGTTGACCAACCAACAAGGCTTACAGGAAGACATTTCCCGGAAAAAAAACCCACCATCAGAATCTAAAGGGTCTAAGACGACAAAACGTTGTGTAGTGTGCATAAAACACAAACTAAGGAAAGAATCTACATGGCAGTTGCGATACATGTAAAGTGGCACTTTGCGTGGAGCATTTCAAATCCTTCCACACACTAAAAAACTATTAGGCCTAACCGTATAGGCCAGAGGTGATTTGTACATATGTAAAATAAAATAATGGTTTTGTCGGCGACAAATAAACATTGACAATAACGTTGTAAATATAAACACTGAACACTGTAAATAAACCAAGAACAAATTCATTCAAGAATTAGTAAATCTGAAAGGAACAAGTATCTACCTTCGAGATCTACTTGCAGGTAAGCTGAAACATATTTTACAACAATAACTTTACATTTACAACGTATTATTAGTGAAACTTATCAGGGCACTGAATCTAAAGCTCCATTGTTGTGACAAGTGAGATTTAGATCGCACGCGCGACAACCAAATAGAGTCTTAGGACTTCTAATTGAAATCAATTTTCTTTCTTTGTAATGTTTATAGTAACAAGGTGTTACACTCTAATTTTCTTTATACCCTATACAATTCTGACAAAAATTAGAAAGCAACAATAATTTAATTGGAAATCAGTACAACTAAACCCACTGCTTCTAGGTGTCAAAAGCCGGTTGTCGATCGAACGCGAACATTACACAACAATATGCATCAAACCCCATATCGATTTGACCAATATTGACGATTTTACGACGCTTTTAGTGGAACGCTGCAACTTCGATGTTCAGAGAGCAAAAGTGCGCGGTTTCCGTGGGCGCGCCAGCGTTGTGGGGCGGTGGTGCGGATGGGTTAACATTCCTGAATGGTAGCAAATAAAACAGAGTAGTCAAATAAAATTGGTATTTGAAATAATTACCTTTAAGGTTGTTAACCTGTTGCTCGACAAGTCTAAGCTTGTTGCCTTTTTGATGAGAGCCTGAAAGACAAGAAAGTGAATTAGTGAATTAGTGAACCAATAAATCCTATATCAATTTAATACGAGAGTTTCAGGAACTTTGGCGGCGCAGTATCTACTAACATTTGGCGACTGGTGGGCAATGAATGCAATTTGAACATGGCTACAATAGGGGAATTGGAAGAAATCACGTATTTTTCATCTCCTACACCGATTATAAAAATTGTGCGAAAAAAAGAGCTTCAATTTCCAATGTCTCCTTGCTAAAACATTATTAGAATACACATTCAATTGGTTTGAATTGCTAAATGTTCTTCAGCTTTCAGGAATCTAAAATAAAAATCACCCTTTTAACATGTGTTTAGATGGGACCAATGTAATTTTTACCCACCAGTCGGCATGACGTCATCTGAAACTCTCATAATAGGTACAAATTTAAATCTACTGGACAGAAGCATGCAAAATAGTCATAGCAAGCTTTCAAAATAAGTTGAAAGTTTACTTAAAAAAACAAAACAAACAAACAAAAAATTGAACCTTCAACAATTGGAATACATTTTAGGATTTCAAAGGCAATACTAATTTTTGTTTCAGGCCATCACTCTGTTAACCATAATGGGAGGCGAAAGAATTGTCTAAGTTGCTGGGTTTATAGGCCTACCATAACTGAAATCTAGAGTGTATTGACTTTATACAGACACTAGAAACAAGGTTTCAAATATAAGCCAAACGGATGTATTACAACAAAATTATAGAAAAGCCTCTAGGTAAATAAAAAAAGGCCTACCTACTCAAAGGACAAATTTAAAATGATCTATTAAGCCTATTAACTCTGCTAGGTATGGAATGGAATCGTAACCGATTCAACTGAAAATGTTAACAGCATCCACACATTTCTTCATGGATGTTTGTTTAATATTTCAGCGCAATCGGTTAAGGGATTTGACCATTTTTTATTGAACGGAGAGACAGACAGAATCACAAGGAAGTCCCGTTGTTTCAGTTTACCACCGCAATTTAGTAAGTCTACTTTGACCGACATTTTAACTGAGGATTGCTTTGCAATTGACGACTGGTGATAGGCGGAGCTTAAAACGATCGATAGGTCACGTGACGGGAGTTGGAATAGATTCTCATTTCCCAATTTTATGTCTGTTGAATGGCGCAACACTTATCATGCTCTAACTTTTAATCTATTCATTATTTGGACAAAACGTAAGAGGGATAATATTTAGCAAGCATGTCATTCCTTCTAATAGCGATTATTTTGATTTTTTGACACAGCCGTTAGCTTGTTATAACAATGTATGAATTTTACATGAAAATATAATCAAAACGGCTATAAGTTTTCTCACCTTCAACTGACAAAAAACTACTAATCGGATTTCGACCAGACCTCTTTAAAAAAATGCATCCGACTGTTCAAAATTAACTTTCTAGACAGAAAGTGCACTGAATGAAAATTTACAGCATGTAGTAATATGCAGTGTGCAATTTTTCACGGCTCATCCGCATGTCAAAAGTGCATATTTTATTTTAGATGAAAACACATACCCTGCATATTAGCATGTGCTGCAAATTTTTGTTCAGTGCACTTTCTATCTAGGAAGTTAATTTATTTCTTGTCTAAACAGTCAGATGCATTTTTTGAAAGAGGTATTGTCGAAGTCCGATTAGGTAGTAGTTTTTTGTCGCTAATTAAAGTTGAGAAAACTTATACTCTGATAATTGTTTCATGTATAATGTGTACATCGATATATAACAATTTAATGGCCGTGTCTAAAAATTCAAAATAACTGCTAGGTAATGATATGTTTGCTTAATATGATTCCTCTTAAGTTTTGTCCAAATAACGAATAGAATAAAAGTTAGAGCGTGATAAGTGCTACGCCGTTCAACAGACGTCAACTTGCGAAATGAGGATTTATCCCAACTCATTCCGCCATGTTGCCTCGTGACGTTAGGAGACAGGTAAAATTCTAGTCGTCACTTGATTGCTAATGCCACAGATAACAGATACTGATATCTTTATTGCTCTACTAAGAAATATGTGAACATGATAAAGAGGGTTTAGGAGGAAAAATGTTAAAATATTCTTAAATCAACTAACTCTTGGCATTGATCCCACAACCAGTTGCATGAGACGTATGGGTGCTAAATGCCTACGATTGGTAAATCTACTAAACACTTTGTTTTGCTAAACAAAATCTACAATGTTTATACTTTGTATCAACTAATTTAGTTACAAAAATATATAATATCATGTTTGTAGATCCTAAGGGTAGATAGGCCTACATGCATGACCATGATAAAATTCACATTGTTGTAAGTGGTAGAGAATGTTAGTACTTACGATATCCCTGACTGGAACCTCTTCCAAGTCTGCCATGCTCAGATCAAGCGCATTGTCTTCCAAGTGGTCACGCACATTCATCTTCTTGCCCGGCATTGTTCGACCTTGCAAGTTGTGAATGGAAAACAGGATTAAAGCTTGCCTCGAGAGAGTGCCCACACAAAGGTATAATATGGTGTAGAATTAGTGATGGAAAGAAGAATCAGTTAGGGATGCAAGTAGGTTACCGGTACCAAAGAAGAAGCGTAGTCTTGGCGTAAGCATTTATTTAGCCTATTTGAGAGTAGGGCTATTTCCAATCTAAAGTACTTATTAATTATTATTGAATTTTCTCATGATACCAACTGCAGGGATGTCACTTATAGTAGCCCCTAGGCTACGTACATCTTGATCTGATGAACTTTCTAAAAATCATAGGTAGACCTACATTTAATTTTAAAACATTTGACTACATTAAAAATGGTCAGTTATCAAATTAATGTCTTGTTATCAAGGTTGTTAGGCTTACCTACTCATTAGGCCTATAGGACCTAGCTATTCTTTATTCATTCACGTCATTTGTTCGTCTTCAACAATGCCTTCATGTATGAGAATATGGCCGCTATATATATTGAGAAGGCAATCCCCGACATACGGCAATAGGTCTATGTCAGCCAACAGTATTATAAAAATAATAAATAAATAAATAAAAATAAAATAAATCAAACAATAGGCCTAAAACAAAAAAGTCTCATGCAACAAAGGAATAATTTGTTAGCGTAATTTTGATGAACATTGGAAGTTGGAACGAGTTCTCTTTAAATAGAGGAAGTAAGAGATGTTAGCTTGCTAGACATTACATGTGCACTGTAAACATTTAAGGAACAAACATAGGAACGTTCAAAATCACTAAACTTGTACCTATGTTATGATTTCGCGTGCAATTGAACTTGAAGAAATATTTCTCATAAAAAAAAATCGTACTTTTAGGATAAGCAGGGATTGAAATGACCTTGCCGCCCGCATCTCTCTGCAACTGGCATGACAAGGTGCGTGTAGGTTCTCGGTCTCTTACTGACTCGTAAGCTCGCAGTTGCCCGCTTCGCGTTGTTGCTGGCAGATTTGGTTCACGCTTGATATTGTCTTTACATAATGCGTACCCAAACACGTAGGCCCGATCTACACCATTAGGCCTAGGCCTACTTATTTTGTTTTGGAAGCAGTTTAAATGCTGAATATTGTTGGTTCAAGAGAACTGACATGCGTTATTTGATTCCTAACTAGTGGCCACAGTGTGTGACAGTGCTGCGATCCTTCGCCTAGGCCTATGGCATTTTAACAAATAAACCAACCCCCGGGGCTATGCTAGGCCTATAGGCCTAGCTGATGTTTGCAAGATGGGAAAGTTGTTACTTTTCTCGCCTTCTACGATTGGCACAGGAACTTTCTGGGCCAATTCTACGTTCTACCCTGGGCCCAAACAGGAGATTTATAATATTATTATTTCAAGTATTTTCCATTGAGAATTGCCCTCTAGGCCTACTTGGAAAATGTAAACAAGCAAGCAAGCAAGCAAACATACAGATCAAGGGCACAAGTTATGAAACACGGTGTACCGCAAGGTTCCATAAATGGCCCTCTGTTCTTTAACATTAGTATAAATGACATACCAGAAAAAGTACTAAAGGGTGAGATTACTCTGTTTGCAGATGACTCGACCCTGAGCATGTCTCATAAGACAATCGACGAGCTTGAGGTAGACGCATATGTTGAAACAAATAATGTAGTACAGTACAGCAATGCAAATCCAACTGCCTTAAAGTAAACTCAAGTAAAAATATATTATGGTTTTCAACCCTGGCAACAAACAAAGTAGGGAAGTAAACATACTTATAGGGGAACATAGGCTATAACAGGTAAGGGTAACAACAATTTTGGGATTATATGTAGGCTACGTAGATGAAAACCTTACCTGGAATGACCACATTGACCACATTGCTAAAAAGATAAGTTCGGGCATATTTGTGATAAAACGGCTAAAGCATTACTGTAATATGAACTTACTTAAATCAGCATATTATGCTTTAGTTGAGTCGTATATCAATTATGGCATAGTGATTTGGGGGAACAGCACCAAAATAAATACTCTAAAGATATTCAGGCTTCAAAAGAGGGCAATACGGTATATACTAAACCTAAAACCAACTCAATCGTGTAAACAATATTTTAAATCGCTAGAGATCCTTACCGTCCCTTCCAAATACATATATTACACTATAGTCTTTGTGCGTGAACATCACTTTGACACCTTTGTAAAGAACTCCGATACCCACCAGTACAACACTCGAAACAGGAACAACCTTCACTTACCATCAACTAAATTAAAAGTCATTGACAAAGCCCCAATCCATGCAGGAAAAATACTATTCAATTATTTACCTGAGGAAATAAAAAGTGAAGCAAACATGATCATGTTTAAAAGAAAACTGAGATGCTACCTTATAGAAAAATGTCTGTATAATATAAGTGATTTTAAGGAAGCATGACTACTACTTACTGTTCTGTAGGCTATGTGTAGAGAGGCTTCTCACTCGACGAGTGATGTATATATGATGTATATATGTAAATGTATAATGATGTAATTATTAGTAAATAATCTATCTTGTATTAGTAAAGTAGTTTGTAATTGTAAATTAGGCCTATGCCATGTATATACAAACAATTCTGACAATGCTTATGTTACGATACAGGTACTAGTTACGGCATCACATGTAATCCACAGCTGCTAATAAAATACAAATACAAATACAAATACAAATACAAATGACCTCACAGTGACTTTTCAGTGCAACCTGAGCGGATAGGGGTCGGCATAGGCAGTGCATTGCAATTGGTAAATGTCACAGTTCACATTTCCAATGTTGCTGTAGGCCTGCCTAGACCTAGGCCGTTATAATATATATATAATATATATGGTATATATACTATGTAGCCTATACCAAAAGAATTTTAAAGAGGCTAATAAAATGAAATGAAATGAAATCAAAGTTGTAGGCCTACGAGTTACGAACTATTTTACGTCAGAGTAGGCCTAAACATGGAGGCTACCTTGATAATTAATAGATGAAGTTGTAGACCTGCCTACATAGGCTAGGCCTATTATCCTAGGGCCTACATGTAAAATAAGAGATCTAAAACTCGCATTCAAAGTTAGGCCCCTATATTACGGTATGTTATAGTTCTCTTAAAACCACTTAGTAGGGCAAAAGCCTATAAAATACAACAAATAAGTTTAATATCAAACGAGGTGGTAGGACCTACTCGGGCTCGGCTATGAGAAGCACCCACCACCAGTAGGCTTGTAAGGTAGGGTACCGGTACTTCTGTACTTGGCGGGTCCCAACTTTTATAGGGCCTACACTAACGGAAAGGATTTCGGGTGCGCTCTTTTCGAAAATATCCTAGAACTAGCGCGGCGCACTGTAGCCAGCGGAAAGTTCGGCTAACCTCACGAAAGTAGTTTTGTAACGGAAAGGATTTCGGGTGTGTATGTTTTCATTGAAAAAAAAAATGTTGGGACCCGCCAAGTAGGCCTAGGCCTACAGAAGTGCCGGCTTAAATTATGCTGCGTTTATTCCGATTGGTTCGTTGTGCAGGGTACGGTCAAGAATTATATTCTATACTCTGGTGATGTAGGCCTAGCTAGGTAGCCTAGGTCAAAGCCTAGGCCTAGGATGAAGTTAAAGGTTTGCAAAGAGCGCTTGTTGTAGGCCTTGCAAAGGCCCAAGTTGCCCATTGGTAAAATGCTTGTGGCTGGGCATAGAATAAGGCTAGGGCCTAGGATGTAGGCCTATCTTAGGGGCTAGGCCTAGCACCTAGGCCGATTGGAAGGTAGGCCTGGTCCTAGGTTCAGGCCCACTGCAAAGTTAGGTTAAGACGGTCTTGCTTAACAGTTCTGCTAGAAGTTATGTAAAGAGAAAGACAAAAGAGAAGGCGCAAGTTCAAAGATTATTTTGTTTTTAAATAAATCCATAATTACCTTTGAATTGAAGAGTTGGCAGAATTCACCAGTAGGCTAACAAAATGCACACGTAGGTAGGGCCTAGGCCTATGCTGTTGACGTCTGCCGGCAAACCTCGTAGGCCCTCTAGCGAAGACCGAGCGAGATTAGTTTTACTGGTCAAAGATTTCAAATAAGTAGAGAGGCGAAAAACTAATTTCACCACGAAAAGACAAAACTGTTACTGCTGATTTTAAGTAACTTCGGCAAATATAATGTTTATTATTGTTGCTACTTCAAATAAAGTTGCTATGACTCCACCTCCCCTCGACTTCCAAAACGCAATATGGTCACACTTTTGACTAGGCTATTTTATTTATTTCACTTCCAAAGATAAATCTAAAATACCATAAAATAAAATAAATCCTTGTGGAATCCGGTTCAAATGGTATTGAATTAATAAACGCACATTAATAATTTAACAACGGCAAAATCAATAATTTATTTTTACATTTTGTTTCTCTTTCTCCAACGAATAACGAATAAAACATCTTCTCAGCCACGCCCCCTGCTAGGCTACTACTAGAGTCAATTTGTTACATTAGCACAACTGTCAAAATTTCACAATAAAATTTATAGGTTAAGTTTCGGCACAAACACGAAATGAGCACATTACTGCCATGGCAATTAAGAAATGGAAAAAAAATTTGTACGAGAATGAAGGTTATCCAGACAATTACACAGATGTGACATTTCTGGAAGAATTAAAGAAAAACGTACATATTGAAGAAATTACTTTCAAAAATGCTGTTCTTGGAGCAGGTCTTGTAACACAGGAACTATCAATAGTGGTTTTATTTGCTCTTTTATTTACATATCTATATAATGAGTGGGTGGAAGCAGAAACTGTTTTCATTCGGAGCAGTTTGATGACTGCTATGGGATATCTGATGTATCGGAATCCAATCACTAGTTGCGCAAGGTACAAAATTCTTGTAATGGACCTCTGGACAGTAATTATATTTTTAGTGTTCGGTTATTTTCTATCACCAATTCTAAAGACACTTACAGATACTATTAGTACAGACACAATATATGCAACTACAGTGTTTATGATGTGCATACATCTAATATTTTTTGATTATGGAGTGACTGCTGCTATTGTGTCTAGTTCTCTCTCCCTCAATGCCGCAATATTTGGTTCGGTCTGCCTGGCTTCCAGGCTATCATCACCATTTCACGCATTTGTTCTTCTCACTGTGGCTGTAGAATGTTTTGCATTATTACCACTTCTTCTTGCCAAAGTCAAGGGTTCGATTGCTGTGCTGCTAGCTGTTGTTTCAATAACCACATATTCTCTATGGACAACATCAATAACAATATCGATTTTCTATAGTTGTGCTGTGATTTTCATAACATTACTATGTCCAATATGGTTTTTATGGTGGCAGAGATATAAAGAGAACATATATGGACCATGGGATGAGGCTGTTGTACACGATACAGATATGTAATAAAAATGTATTCTAATTCTTAGTAAATAATTATATTAATTAATAAGCATACAAAAATGTTCCAAACATACTGGTTTAAAAAAACAAACAAACATAATTTAAAAGTGGCAGTGGATAGGCCTATGTTCATCATACAAATCCATTCATTATTCTTACTATTTAACTGGAACAAACTGTATGAGTCGTTTTATTCTCCGAAGAAGTGCTTCCACAAATCCTTTGTCTGCAAGAGGCTGGTCCTACACAAATAAATGACATGTTAGGCGTACTTATAATTTACAATTTATAGTCGTTCTTATTGCAATAACATATCAATTGAACTTATGCAAAGTGTTTGTGGTTGGGGAAAGGCAAGAGGAGACCAACAGTTACCTTAAAGGATGTAGGTAGCTGCTGTTGTACAATTGTACAATTGTGTTAGTTGTTAATTGTAAATTGTACAATTGTGTTAATTGTTAATTGTAAATTGTGTTATTATTGTTAATTGTAAATAAATATATGTGGACCTCGTCTCGAGCAGCTACCTACATCCTTTTTAAGGTAATTGTTGGTCTCCTCTCGCCTTTTCCCAACCACAAACACTAACCTAGCCGATAGGCTCTATCTAAACCAACAAAGAACAAAGATAATACAAGACTACCGTAGTGTCAACTGTGGCCGACACGCGAGAATATTTTTGATATCAATATTTGGACTCGATCGAAATATCGAAAAATAACATGTAGTAGTTGATAAAATTAAAAACTAAAACAAGGACATGAATTTTGACATTTAAGGAATGCAAATGTTTATTGTAATATCAATGTTTCAATTTTGTGATGAATGATCTCGGTATAATATGCAAATGCAATAAGTTACAACTTACAATACATTAAATTTGGAAAATCGATTTTGGAACTATGTAAAAACTATCTAAGGTATTTTACTTTTTGCATTATATTTTATAACATTACCTATTTTTACAAAAAAAAGGAAATTTAATTTTTTTATGTCGAAAAATGTCAATTTTGTTTTGATGTTATGTCAAAATTATTGGTTTGACATCGATTATGAATTTATAATCGAATACCAACCCTATATTATAATAATTAAATTATGGCTCCAACTTACCTGTCTTGTGTCAATAAGCTTCTTACAGAACGTATCATTAAATGTGGCTACTAATCCTTGCTTTAACTGACTAATTTCATCAGACGTAGCTTGCCAACTTGATTCTGTGATTGAAATCCAAAATCCTAAAAGAAATATATTGTGCATTAGCATTAGGTAGATGCAAAGGATCCATTTTGAGGGCAGAGTGACATTTGCATTGGTACATTTTATTCTGTGGCATTTATTCAATATTCAGAGCCTTTAAATGTAGCTTAAAACCATTTCGTATCGCTAAAGCCTACTATAGTATTAATGAATATTTAATGGATAAGTTTTGATTCATAACCACTTAGTAATATTATTTATTTATATGTGTAAGAAGCTTGTTTATTTGTTACTGTTTAAGTTGCTTTGTATTGTTTTAAAGATTGTTTAATTTATTTGTTGATGTTAAATTGACTGATCATTCAATATGCCTTTAAATAGGCTCCACTATAATTTTGTTTTTGTAATAATTTTTTTTGATATTATTATGATTGTAAGATTGTGGATGAATAAATGAAATGAAATGAAATGAAATGAAGGTAGTGAAAATGGTGATAACAAAATTCTTGAAAAGAAAATTATGTCCATTTTATTGCCTAAAATAAAAAACACATTTAGCAAACGCAAATTTCCCAAAATCTCGTGTATAGCATGGAATAACAAACAAAATTGAATGAAACTGGTCAAAACGCGAATCAACTCCGAAATTAAACCTTTTGGAGTGCAAAATGTGGGGGGATGGTGGAGATGCCGGTACAGAATTTTTGCAAATTTTGGTGGAGGTGCCGGTCCAGACCGAACATTACGGGTGCAGCAGGTGGTACAGGAAACAGACAATGCAACATCGTTTCGTGACGTCACGGGCTCCACGGAAATAGAGTGCCAAAATAACAATGCGTAGGCCTACATTTTTTAAAAATTGATTCTGAATCGATTCTAGGGTCACAATAATCGATTCTAAATTTTTGGAATCGATGTCATCCCTACTTAAAGGGCTCCGTTTTTTTTTGTTTTTTTTTGACAATTTTAATGAAATTGTAAAAAAAAATGCAAAACTTGGGTTTTTACTTTTATCACCATTTTATCAGGTTTAAATTAGGAAGAGAATGTCTAAGATGGTTTGGACATATGAAAAGGATGGGCAGAGAGAGGATTCCAAGACGAGAATTTGAAGCGGCAGAGGAGGGGAAAAGAAAATTAGGAAGATCAAGAAAGAAATGGGAAAGATTAATTCAAGAAGACGTTGGAAACGAGATGAAGTGTAGGAGCATGTGGCAAGAGTAGAGCTATGGGAGGAAAGAAGAGAGTGAAGTAAATTGGTGGAGAGGAAGAAGTTAGATGATGAGGAAGAAACACTGAGTCTGGCAAGCTTAGTATCTACAGTTTTATGCCCTAGATAATGGTGGAAAACCACTAGTGACTCAACCAGACATAGTTGGAACTGAGTTATGGTAATTACCTCTAATAATTGGATGAGCAAAGCAAAGACTTCAAATTTCACTGACCCCTCAAAAAATTTAGCTCCGTTTTTTTCTTTTTTTTCTGTCTGTTTGCACTCTACCGGGCAAACGGCATATGCGATCTTGATGAAAATTGGAGGGGACCTTCGAAATCTCTGAACTTAGACCTGCCACGTTTTTGGGTACCATCGAAGAAATATTTCTCATGAATATCGTACTTTTACGATTTTTTTCGATTTTTAGTGCGATATTTTCGTGACATTTGGGCCAATTCTGACCAAACGGGTGGGGCTACAACGTTCATATTTTACATGGACATTAAGGTAATGGTGATGTATTGCTTTTTGAAAGAAAAGTTGAAAAAGTTAGCCAGAATCCATAGAATAAAGGTTTTAATACGAGTGTTTTTAGGTTTATAATAACAATTAACAAGTAACAATAGAAACTTGACAACAATCACCTACAATGCATTCAAAAAGCACTTGCAAAGGAAAAGTGGTCCTACGCAAACTAAAAACTTACAAAAAAGCTCATCCCATCATCAGCTCATCCATCATCCATCAAGGTGACTAAAAAAAGCGTTCGCGAAGCGGCCTAGTACAGTAAGATCTCTCTTATCCGAGTTGGATGAGACCGGGGGCACCTCGGATTTGCGAAAAACTCGGATGGCGCGGATCAATTGTTTATTTGCTCTCGTAGCATAGCCTGATGTGGTAAAACGATATATGACACATGTAATGGATAAAGGAACATAAAATACACACGATACACTTCATACAGGGTATACTAAATGATTTAATAGCTTGTAATTCAAGCTCACGAACACACGTACACAATTAGGCCTACATGTCGTAATAAAAACGTATGTCTAGGCCTAGGCCTAGGCCTAAACTCGACGCAGTAGGCCTAGGCCTACAATGCAAACATAGGCCTAGCCTAGGCCTAGCTCTCTTTCTCATGTGGGAAAACCTCTCACTACTATGCCCGCGCTGAAGCTCACGACGCAAGATAAGTCTGGGAAAGAAATAAGATAAGCCCAGGAATAACAATTCAATGCGTCGTGATTACGAATTTCGTGAATCGGTTGAAACATGATTGCATCAGCTAGTTCCACAACGACCATCTTTTAACAGCTGTGTGTGAGATGGCTGGATCGTATGCGCACGCGCAGGCTGTGTGTGAGATGGCTGGATCGTATGCGCACTGCGCAGGCGCGCGACGCACACTGACCTCTATATGCTCAGTGGGTGGCACTGACGCTTACCGGCGATGCGCCCGACGCACACTGACCACTGAACTCTATATGCTCAGTAGACTGATGCACACTGCTCGAAAGTCGAGATATATCGCCGATCTATCTTCTTTGCACTCACTCGTAAGGCATGCCTACAAATGTATGCGAGTACTTTTAAAAAAGTGCGGCGCGGCGTCTGTAATTATTTTTATGTTTTATTTACGTATTTAAAACTTTAATTTTTTTTTTTTTTTTTTTTTTTTTGGCGGCTCGGGTAACACGGAACATCGGATAAGAGGAGATCGGATAAGAGAGATCTTACTGTAAATATATCACACAACCGTAGGTCTACTAGAACTGCTTATTCTTTCCCCGAGTAGGCCTACTAGTACTTTCCCAAGAAAAAAAACTTTTACTCTCAAATAGTGTAGGCCTACATTTACCGACATTTTAAATCAACTTGCAACAGCAAAGTTAAGATGGAAAGAGGAGTCGAGGAATAAAAGCTGGGAGGCCTATTCCGAAGGAAGGTTACAAGTAGCAATGTTTCAATTGGAATATGGGATTTGTAATTTTTGGATAGGATGTATGTGTGTGTAGGAGATTAAAGATTATAAAAAATGTAATGTAGTACAGGACGGCTTTTATGGAAAATCACGAAAGAGGGGCATGTCCCCAATGGGCGAACGTATGATGACTAAGCCCCGTGAAAGTGGTTTTATTTTTTTCCAAAATTCGTTTAAAAAATACTAGATTTCGGTGTTAAAGCGGTGTTATTATTTTCAGCTGTATACGATACACTCGCAATTATAATAATAATAATAATAATAAAAAAAAAAAAAGCTTGTTAACCAAGTCATTCAGTTTGGAGTGCAGCAAATGTGCAGTGGGGTAACTACTACCCTCTAGAAAATCTATTAACTCCGTCATTCAACACAGCCTAAATAAAAATCGAAACAAGCACTCGCGAAAATCACATTTCTTCAGGAACTGTATGCAGACGAAAGATGCGACTAGATAGATTGATGCAAGCCCACAACCACCCTCAACAATAGAAGACGGCTGAGTGAGCGGAGCGGACGGAACGGGACGCACAATGAACTGAACGCAGATTGCAACGATGAGCTGGTGCGAGGAGACGGAATGCGGGAGCGAGAGATAGAGATATTAGGGGCTCGGGAGTGGGTACCCAAGGTCCGAGCTCGCACATCGCCGATCGCCGTGACCCGCAGATTACGCCTAGGCCTAGGCCTACGTGCGCTCGCATGCGCGAAAAACATGTTACTAAATAAATTTCTTGGCTCCGTTTTATGGAAATTATAAAATTGAAAAAAATTTAAACTTGATTTTTAAAAATATATTAATTTTGATTTTAAAGTTTAAGCATAACCCCGACTTCAGAGTGGACTATTTTTTAAAAATTCTCATTTTCGACGTGAAACAACAATTTAGTATCTAGAATTTCGTGGTTATTTCGCGAAAAAACAAGGATTTCGCGATTTTGCGGGTTATAATGCCGATTTCGAGAATTTCCGCGTTTTAATTTTTTATGTTTTTAGACTCTTCTCGTAATGAAACGTCGACATTTGATGAAAAAAGCATAGTTGGTAAAAACTAAAAATACATGTGATTTTTGCAATCGCGAATTTTACGGGGCTCTAATGATGACATAATAATGTAAATGCGGACACACAGGAAAACAACAATATTTTGACAATAAAATTTGCTAGAAAATATTTACTAAAGGCATTAGGTAAGTTCATGTAACATTTTGGTTAGTATGTTTTACTTTGAACTTTTAACCTTTTAAAGAAAATATAGTTGTAGTCTGGTCTTTATAGATGACAGAACTTTGCTCTTTACTGGTTCTTCATGGTTCTTTATTTTATGTTTTTATTTAAAATTTTTGAAGAGCCCACTATTTTCTAACCTGCAAATCCATCTTTAACTAAAAAAATTTAAAAAAATGTATAAAAGCACAAATAAATCCTCCGAGAACTTCTCAAGTATTTGCCTGCTTCTTTTAAGCACTCAATTTCAACAAACCTTCTCCTTTGGATTTGTCGAACCCACTACCGAACTGACTTTTGGGTATGGCTCTCAACATGTAATAGTCGAGGTGGCACCAAACAAGGTAGAGACAGTTCTCGATCAGGAACAAGCAGTACTCGAGCTCCTGACGCTTCTGTGATAATCGCTTCTCCAGCTGCTCAGACGCCACAGAACGGCACTCGGTGACCGGCATGCGACTTACAGACTCTTCCAGCATGAACTGAAATGAGAAAAACAGTAATTTGGGTTATTACAAATAGGGAAAAGGGCCAATCAGCTGGTTTTTGTATAGATTGGGAGAAGGGTTGGGCAGGTTGGAAAGCAAAGAGAACATAAACCCAGCCTGAAGGGCGGGGGGAACAAACTTTTCACCGCTTGATGACAACTGCAGCTAATTTAAAGTTGTTTGTTACCTTAATCCACGACGCGTTTCATCCTTTCTGGGACTCATCAGGCGGATGGTGGCCACTAAAAATCAGCTAAAGTGGACTTCACGGGAAGATTGGTCCGCAAATACCAAGATTTCCTCCCCCCCTTTACCACCACCACCTTTCCCCGCCCCAGCAGAGTGGACAAGAGGAGATTGTATCTATTGTAATAGTCGCTCGACCCTTCTATGATGGTCTCGAAACCATCCAAATTTAATTATTTTTGCTTGAATAGAGTTAAATCCTTCCTTCCTTTCATGACGTAAACTGTTGTTATTTACCTTTTAAATGCCCTTTAATGTTAATGATTTTAATTTAAATGTTTCACTGAAGTAAAATCAACACGAAATGTTTTTTAATGCTACAAATTGATTGAAAATAAGAACTTAACAGTATAATATACAACCCCACTTTCTTCATCGAAATGCTAAGAATATTTTTTAAACATTGTTAGTTTCTCAATCAATTTTTGCGTTTAAAAACATTTTCGTGTTGATTTTATTTCAGGGAAACATTAAAATTAAAATTATTACATTTAAGAACATTTAAAAGGTAATTACAACAGTTTATGTAATGAAAAGAAAATTAATTTATCTCTATTCAAGGGTTTAGAGCCATCAATAGAAGGGCCAGGATGGGTAAGATTAAATCTTGTGCATTTTTGCCCGTCCGAGGAAGGGGTAGGGGAAAGAGGGGGGGAAATTTCCCCTGTACCTGTGGACCAATTTTCCCGTGAAGTCCACTTTAGCTACATGCAAAAAAAAACTCACAACACATAAACCCAAACCCGTGGGAGGCCCCCGCAAGAAGTAAAATTCTGCATGCATGTTTTCATCTTAGCAAGGTTACTTCACACACCACTCATACGGGGGGACCAGTCCACAAACCCGTAAAGAGGGCTTTCCCCCCCAACTCTGGGGCTCGGGAGAAAGAAAAACCAGCCCCAAACCCTGGATTCGAAACAGGGCCCTGGCAACAAGAGAAAAGTGCCCCCTCCTGCTGTTTTGGGCAAGGGTGCCTTTCATTCATTCTAAGAGAAAGGGTTTGAGATAGGAAAAGGGTGAAAGTCACAAAAACAGCACAAACCCTGAGGGGGGGTTCCCCCTGATTCTGGGCTTGGGCAAAAAAAACAGGGCTTACCCCCGGATTTGAACCAAAATCCTGGCAACGGAGAGGCCCCGCCCTACAATTGGGGACTGGGATTCGAAAACGAAAGGAAACAATACTACAAATTGCAAGCTCTTGGCTATAGCACAGGCACATGTGCTATACTAGCTCTTGGCTGCAGGCGAAGAGGTTGAAGGAAAAGACGAGTAGGGTCCAACAGGTTCATCACCTGCTAGGCACCCCAGCAGGACAAGGAGTCACTTGTAAGGAACAAGGAAACATGGACCCACCAGAGGGTGTAGAGTAGGCTCGCCCATCTCGACCCCATAGGTGAAGAAAGATAGAAAGTGATAGAGGTGTCAAAAGACTGGTTTGTTACAAATAGGAAAAAGGCCAATCGGCTGTTTAGTATAGATTGGAGAAGGGTTGACAGGTTGGGAAAGCATAGAGAACATAAAACCAGCCTGAAAGGGATGGGGGCAACAAAACTTTTCACCTGCTGATGACAACTGCAGCTAATTTAAAGTTGTTTGTTACCTTAAATCCACGACGCGTTTCGTCCTTCTGGGACTCATCAGCGGATGGTGGCCACTAAAAAATCAGCTAGCTACATGCAAACAAAACTCACAACACATAACCAAACCTGTGGTAGGGCCACGCAAGAAGTAAATTCTGCATGCATGTTGTCATCATCAGCAAGGTTACTTCACACACCATTCAAACTGGGGCACACAGTCAGCACAAACAGTAAGGGCTTCCCTCCCAAGTAGTTAAGAGTTTTGAACGATCTTTGAGCCGTTGCGTCATGACGATGATGAGGCACTACTCGACATTTTGCCACCCATGTTGGTGGCTTCTTCAAGAAGATTTCAGACTTCTTCAAAAAAAAAATTATATTTTTTTTTACAAAAAGTCGTAAAAAATGGCTTTTTTGGTAATTTTTCGTAGAAATACGTATTTTTTTATTTTGTCGCCATGGCCTGTCGAGCTGCAGTCTTAATAAGAAGTCCCCAAAATCACCGCTAGAGAGGTATACGCTCACAACTAGCACCTACTTCCCTACTAGAATTTCGATTCACTTTAGCTACCGTAATCTAAAAAAATATTATTTTTTTCATTATATAACGAACAACAACCAAAAAATTAATGCTTATATAGTGTAACGCTATTTTTGAAATAATTAATGCTATTTTTTTCATTTTTTTAAATCTCTAATAGTGAGGTATTTTAATTTAGGCCTAGAACTTAAAAGTATTTTATATTCCCAGTTGGTACAATTTCCCCTTCTCCCTGATCTTGTTGTTGTTTAAAGATTTTGAACAGATTTGTGAAAGTTTGGTTTAAGTTCAAAGTTCAGAACTTTTCAAAATTTGGTTCAAAAGCAAAAAACCAAGATACCTCCATCCCTCAGGAATTACTTTGTGTGTAAATAGTAACAAGCTTTTCATATTTTGAACTGTGAAGGAAGATTTCTGTTCTCCACCAGACCCCACCTCTTTGAGCTCAGCGCTGTTCATGTTTGGCACCGACTCGTACTTCCTCATGAGCAGATCTAGGTTGGTCTTCTCTTGGTGATGGTGACAGACACACTGAACTAGCTGTTGTACCACGACACCAAGGTTGGGTGTGCCACTCTCGCCAACATTCAAATACTCTGAAACAAAAATATTACCATTATTATATTGAAGAGAAATTATAACATGACGGGATGTTTCGTCGCGTCGTGGTGGTGAATAATTAACATTATTCCTTACTTCCCGACGTAGCGTCATCACTGTGGATGACATTTTCAAGGGACTGCTGTTCTTTCGTTTGTTTGCCTCTGTTGCAATCGTTCACTTCTTCTTGGAACTGCCAGGATGGCGGTGGACGGCTCTATTTGTTGTTGTTGTTGTGGTGGTGGTGGTTGAGGTGGTTGTGGAGGTGGTGGAAGTGGTGTAGGTTGGTCTTGAGGATGAAGATGCTGTTGATGCTGTTGTTGATCTGGTGGTAGTTCTTGGTTTGAACGCATTTTTTCTGCTGAGAGGTGATTAATTAAATTAATGGCAGGAATCCACGAATCACTCAGTTTGTAACCACCTACATCTCCATCCTCAAGACCAACCTACACCACTTCCACCACCTCCACAACCACCTCAACCACCACCACCACAACAACAACAACAAATAGAGCCGTCCACCGCCATCCTGGCAGTTCCAAGAAGAAGTGAACGATTGCAACAGAGGCAAACAAACGAAAGAACAGCAGTCCCTTGAAAATGTCAACCACAGTGATGACGCTACGTCGGGAAGTAAGGAATAATGTTAATTATTCACCACCACGACGCGACGAAACATCCCGTCAATGTTATAATTTCTCTTCAATTATATCGGGTCGCGAAAGTATAACTTGTGAATTATTATTATTATTAGGTCTATTATTATTACTAGGAAACGCTCAGTTGGACGCGTTGATAAGCGAGCACGTGCTATAGCTAGACCCACATTGCACATTTTTTAAATTTAAAAATTTACGACGTTCGCGTTTCCAGTATTATTTATTATTGCCAAGGTTTTGGGTAAACCCGTGTTTAAATCTTTACTTTAAAATCCACCGCCATCTAGAGGACCTTGACTCATTGGGAAAAATATTGAAACTCTTTGGTGACAAATAATAGACTGCTTCCTCGAAAGTATTTTGATTACTTCTAGGTGGCAGTGCATTAGAAACTTCGCGCGTCTTTTCGTTGCCATGGCAACGTTACTTTTTATAATGAATTTCCATCTACACTACTTATCGGATCAAACTAAAATTAACATATTCGTGACCGGACGGACATTCTAAATGATCTGGCTATCTCAGATTTTGTCGCCGGTTAGTTTGAAAAAAAAACTTTCGATTAACTTTAAAAATTTTTAACTTTTTGAACGATTTTGCCACAAAACTAATGGCATTCAATCGAGAACAAAGCTTGCGGATGGTGAAAATTTCAACTCGATCCGAGCCTCCGTTCGAACGTTATCGCGAGACATACAAACAAAAAAAAAACAAACAAACAAAAAAACAAACAACACAAAAAAAAAAAAAACAACAAAACCAGTGACTAATTTTTCCGGCAGAGTCAAATGGAAACGCTCGCTTCGCTCGCTTAATTATTATTATTATTATTATTATTATTATTATTATTATTATTATTATTATTATTATTATTATTATTGTTATTTATTATTATATAATAAATATTAATTCACATTTTAAACTTTTGCGGCCCGTTAATATTAAATCAAAGGTGTAAGAGTTTCGGGTTATTTCGCCGCGTCGCGAGTAAACATTGTACGTATTATTTATTTATTTGTATCAATCAGAAAAAGAGTGAACGTTTCGGCATGGAAAAGAAGACAAAGGGCAGGCCTAAAAATTGGGAAAATCTACTCTGTGGAGAAGTCTTAGAAGAAAAAGAATAATTTAGTTATTTGGGAAGTATATTGACAAACGACGCAAAAGTGGGTAGGGAAGTGTCATACAGTGCAAAAAGCAGAAGGGTTTTACCAATTGGTGAGAAAGCTACAACAAAAATGTAAAATTTTGCTGTAGAAGGTATATTTTGTACCTATACTAAGTACTAACGTATGGGGCAGTAACGTGGGCAGTGGGAACAAAAGAAGAGATGTCATCTGGAAGCAGAAGAAATTATGTTTTTAAAAAAGTGTCAAGGGAGTTACTAAGATGGACAAGAAAAGAAGTAGTGTTCTCAGAAAAGAACTGGGACTGGATAGATTGAGGTTTAAACTAGGAAGAGAACGTCTAAGATGGTTTGTACCAGTCTTGGGGACGCAAATTAGAATGCTATTGCGAACGCTACATGTCGCGAAAAAGTTTGCTACTTTTTTCAGATGTAGCAATGCTACATTTGCGCTACACGAGAAATGTAGCAGGGTACTTTTCCGCTAGGCCTACATGTTGGTGTTTAATAGGGGTGTGTGGGCCTATCAAATTACCCGGTTTTCTAAAGTCTTTTGACATCGTGTCGAGATGATTTTCGGCTCCGTTTATGTCTATTTGATTGCGAGTCGTGACCTATCATCAAAATTCAAAAGCACATATTTTTGGTATCCATTACGATGAGCGTTCTTTCAACGTTTAGGCTATAGCTAGTCGTTTAAGAATTCCAGGCCTAACAAAACATTCATATTGAAAAAAAAAAACACCACTCAACCCGACCTAGTTGGAACTGAGTTAAGATTAGCAGTGTAATTATTTGTTTATCCTAGAACAGTTTTACATCCAGAATACATAGGATATAATAAAACAAAATAGCATTTATATATTCTAATTTATAGCCTAATACATGCACATAACAAAATGTAAACACAGACAAAAAACAAGAACAACATTCACCTTTAACAACGCATGGGCATGATGCTTACAACAAACAAAACTTTTTCTTAAAAGTTAAAAGTACCTGGAAGTTGAGTCATTAAAGATATCACAATCCGGGCCTTCACGTTGTTAAAATTTGTCTGCACCATCGGCTAGTAAGAAAATTATGCTCACCCATTTCTCATCTGTCTTGAGAGTGTTGAACCAGCATACGTACGTTTATTTTACTGTCATTACCACACATGCTTGCAATCAAAGTAAGGTTACAGTCACAAAAATATAGCAATGTATACACGTGTACACGTATATAACAAGGAAATGTGAAGCTCATTCATATACAAGGCCTATAGCAAACTTGTTTTAAAATAATAATAATAATATATATATTTCTGACTCCTGTTTCCAACTTGAGTTAGGTCAGGGGGTGGCTATAGCCACCAATTTTCTAGGGCTTTTTATGAGTTGTTAACACCGGCTTGCCAGGCCTGTCATGTCCTCTTCAGGTTCACTCGCACTTCTTCCCACCAGCTCACGCCATCCACTTCTGTCTTCCCACAGTTTTCTTGCTTCGACTTCTTCCCACTTCTCACCTCTTTCCTGTATATCATTCCTTATCTGATCTTTCCACTTCTCTCTTGGTCTACCGACTCGTCTTTTAACTTTGTCCCCACTTTCAAATTCTGTCCTTGGAATTCTTTCTTCTCCCATTCTTCTGACATGTCCATACCATCTCAACCTTTCTCGTCCAATTTTGAATAATAGCTTCTCAACTCCAACTTTTGTCCTGATTTCTTGGCTTCTAATTTTGTCTAACTTCGATATTCCGGCTATGCTTCTTACGAACTTCATTTCAGCTGCTTGAATCCTACTTGCATCTACGGCTCCTAGTGTCCAAGTCACTGAAGCATATGTAAGGATGGGTAGATAGTATACCTTGTACAATAACACCTTGCATTCATTAGGGAAATCCTCGTTCCAAAGTAACTTCCTTACTTGCTGATAGAAGGATTCTGCCTGGGCCACCCTTTTACTGATCTCACTTCCCATCTTTGCCTCCTTTGTGATAATGCTACCTACGTACGCAAACTCTTCTACCTCTTCCAGTTCCTCATCTCCAATTTTAATTTTCTCTCTAGTTACTTTACTTGTTCCTTTCTTTCTAGATTTTTCCATCACAATAGTTTTACTTTTTCCTACACTGATCTTTTGTCCAAATTCTTCTGTTACAAGTTTCCACTGCTTCACTTTTGTCTGCACTTCTTCAGCTGTCTCTCCCCACACTAGGATGTCATCCGCATAAATCATTGTCCTTGTGCCAGTTGCCGTCTCTGGTTCCACCTTATTTAAAATTTCGTCCATTACTATTGAGAATAGTAATGGGGATATTACCCTGCCTTGCCTTAGGCCAGAGTTAGTGTTGAACCACTCAGTATTTCCATGGTTTGTTTGAACACAACTTGTACATTGTTGGTACATACTAGTTATTCTCTCGATCATGCCGTTGCTAACACCCTTCTTTTTTAGGCACTCCCACACTTTTCCTTGGGGCATGCGATCATAGGCTTTTTTCTAGGTCTAAAAACACTATGTGCACCGTTTGTCCTGCCTCCCATCTAGTTTCCATGATTTGTCGCACTGCGAATATCAAATCAGTGGTTGACCTTCCTCTCCGAAACCCATACTGCTCTTCCCTTAGCTGTGGTTCTATTATTTCATTTAATCTTGCTTGTATTATTCTTTCATATATTTTAGCTCCTTGGCTCATTAGGGTGATGCCTCTGTAGTTTTTTACATCCTTCCTGTCACCCTTTTTAAAAAGTGGGACAATTACTCCTTTCCGCCAGTCCTCGGGAACTGCTTTCTGTTGCCAGGCTGCTTTTACCACACGGTACATCCATTCACCCCCTGCTGGTCCTGCTGCTTTAATCATTTCTACGTATACTTCATCCACCCCTGCTGCTCGTCCGTTCTTCATATATCCAATAGCATGCCGTACTTCTTCTCTTGTTATTTCTACCTCCTCTTCTTCATAGTATTCTTCCAGTTTTTCCGCCACAGAGATGTTGATACTTTCATCACAGCCCTGATTTTTGGTATCATTGAGTAGGTTGGAGAAATGCTCTTTCCACAAAGCTTGTATTTCACTTGGTTCTTGTGTTGGTTCTCCGTCTTTGTTTTTAAGATAATTTGGGCGTTCACTGTCTGTACGTTTATTTTTGATCATACCGTACAACATCTTTTTGTTCCCATCAAAGTCAATTTTCAGTTTTTCAGCCAGCTTAACCATTGATTTTTGTTTTTCTAGCTTGACAATCTCCTTTACCTCTTTTTTGCTCTGTTCATATTTCAAAATATTTTCAATGGAGCGGTCTTCTTCCTTCTTCTTCCATGTTTCTTTCTTCTGTTTTACAGCAGCTTTTACATTTTCGTTCCACCATGGGTCTCTTCAGCTTTGTTCCCACTCACTCGTCCAATAGTTCTCTGTAATCCTCACTAGTGTGTTTCTTAGAGCACACCATTCTTCTTCTACATCTTTCAGGTCTCCTTGAGGTATTTTTTCTTGTATTTTCTTTCTAAACAGCTCTCTTAGTTCTTCTTCTTGTAGTTGCCATATCTTCAGCTTCTTGGTCCTGCTTAGTTTTGTATTTTTCCCCGGTTTTTTTGAGCTTTTATTGTTGCTACCAGTAGTCTGTGATCTCCGTCCAAAGCAATGCTGGGAATAACCTTCACGTCCCTAACTACCGGCATCATTTCTTTGCTGACTACGATATAGTCTATCACACTCTCAGTCTCCCCATCCCAACCATACCTAGTGATCTTGTGCTTTACTTTCTTCTTAAAAATACTATTTGCTATGACTAGAGAGTTTCGGCTGCACATCTCCAACAGCATTTCTCCTTCCTTGTCTCGTCTCCCATACCCGTGGGCCCCAATACGCCATCATATCCTTTTTGGTTTTCCCCTACTTTGGCATTCATATCTCCCATGATAATTACTCTCTCGGAGGTTATTTCCCTTTCTATCGAGTCCATAAAGGATGCCTTCTCGTCCATGGGTCTCCCTACCTGAGGAGCATACACTTGGATTATATTGGTCTGCCTCTTTCCTATCAGAACTTCCATCTTGATCATTCTGTCACTGCTATTTTTTATTTCAATAATGTCTTCTTTAATCTCTGGACTCACAACAATCCCAACACCATTTTTGCCCTCGTTTCCACCTGACCACCATATTTTATACCCGTCTCTAAGCTCCTTTGATCCCACTCCTTTCCACTTTGTTTCACTAAGCCCAAGAATGTCCACCTTCCTAGTTTGCATTGTATCTATCACCTCCTCCATTTTTCCATTAAGTGTAACAATGTTAAGTGTAGCTATGCTTATTTCACATCTTCTTTCCATTCTTTTCAGTTCCTTCTTCTTTTCTTTGACTGCTGCTAAATACTCCGGATCCACACCCGGGTTGGGTAAAAATCCTTCGTGGTAGGCCTAGTTTTTTCTGTTGTCGTCACCCCACACGACCTATTGTAAATGTCTGTAGGCTTCTGGTTTATTACTAATCTTCTTAGTTTTTCTCCAACTTCTTCTTCCCTTTCCCATTTACTTTGCCACCTCTGTCTGCCTAGGCCTACTCTTCCTATGTCAATAAAACTCACCCTTTCGTTTTCGCACACTTGTTCGATTTCCCTATTTACATACTGGCCAGCGCTGGTGGTTACTGCACACATATTTACACTTGCGGTTGGATATTTTACCTTTACTACCCTCAGCAGCCCTCTTATCTCTTCTATGATAGCCATTTTACTTTCTCGGTTCCAGCGGTCACGATTTCCTACATGTATTGTGACTGTTTCGGGTACCATGTCCTCTTCCTTGTAACTTTCAATTCTTCGGCGTAACTCTTCGATTTTTATTCCAGGATATGTCCTGGCCCGGTGTCCCGTTTCTTTACAGAATTCCCTAGTTATTCCTCCTCGGATATCGCCAACGAGTATCGCCTTTATAAGGCCTCTTTTCCCATTGCTGTCATCTGTCCCCGCCGTTGGCTCTAGTCCTAGGGCATCTAACCTGCTTCCTAGGCCTAGGCTCTCTGGTAGTCTTGTTATGCCTACATTATTTCTTTCAGTCAGTCTTTTTAGTCCTACTTCCTTTTGTTTATCCCTTGTTTCGATTTCGTCCCGTTTTTCCTCCTGCCGTTTTTCCCTATTCTCAAACGCCCTCTCTCTTGACGCTTGTGTTTCCACGATGGGTCTGGGTTCTAGGACTCGATTGTTGCCTAGTGCTAGGTATTCAGTAGTAGGCCTATGTGGTTTAATATAGTTAACCGGTTGAGGTTTGGGAGCTGCTTGGTGTACTATTATTCTTTGCTGTATCTCTTCCCACATATTGGTAACTCTATTTTCTAACATTTTCCTTCCATCCTGTTCCTCCTCCAGTTTTTCTCCAACACTCACCAACCTCATTTGCGTTTTTCCCATCTCTTGTTCCAACCTGGAATATGACTTTTCCAGGTCCAACTGAATGTTCACCACCTCTGTTGTACATTCTTCCATGACCCCTTTCATGTTGATATACACTTTGTCTAACACGCCTAGGCCTAGGCCTACCTTTGCTTCTTCTCTAGGCCTGTCTAGGCCTAGGCCTACCGGTATCTGCTTTTCCAAACTTCTAACCTTTTCACTCAGTTCCTCAATATTTTTGATCATCCTGCTTATTGTTTGTAAAGCCACCTTTAACTTCTTCCCACTACACTGGCACATTTTACTGTGGTTCCTACTCTTCTTTTGGGTCCTTTTGATACCTGTTTGTAGGCCTACAGTCTTCTTGCCTAAGCCTAGGCTTAGGCTTGTCAATGTGTTAATGTTTATGCTCTCACCCAAGTCTAGGTCCAGAGGTCTGCTTGATGTTGATGGATGACTAGGGCTTCTTTCACTATCAAGTTCCTTGTTATTATTTGCATCCCTGCCTTGTTCTCCGACCCCCTAACCTCACTTTTGCACCCACACCACCATTCACTTTTCTTCTTTCCTCTGTACTCTTTTCCGCTGACTCCCGCACATTTAAAATGGGCCCAGGTGGTGCATATAGTACACTGGATTCCAGATCGAACTATTTTCTCACACCTCCAGCATTTTGATTCCTCTTTTTGAGTATTTAAACCCTCCTTCACTGGTTTACCACTTTTATCACTATCCGCCATCTTTAATAATAATAATAATAATAATAATAATAATAATAATAATAATAATTAAAACTCATTTCCAACGTCAGTTTGAGTGTTTGTTTATAAAAATTAAATGGTGTGGCCGTGTGGGATAGGGAAATACACCTAACTATTCAGTGTAAGATGACACTATATAAAACCTATTTCATACTGATTCGTACGTATGTAGCAGAAACCTGGGCAATGGGAGATTGAAAGGAGAGTCAGATGCAGGCGGCAGAGATGAGATTCCTGAGGAGCACAGTTGGCAAGATGAGAAGGGATAGAATAAGAAACACGGACATTAGAGAAATGCTAGGTGTAGAAAAGTTAAGTGACAGGATAGGAAGGACACGGTTGAGATGGCATGGACATATGAAACAAATGGGGGAAAATAGGATTTCCAATAAAATGTATGAAAGAAGGATTGAAGAAGGAAGAAGAAGACAGGGTAAACCATGGAAAAGATGGAAGGACACCATAGCAGGAGACTTGGAGGCAAGAGAAGAGAGCTGGGAAGATGTGGAAGAGATACGATTGTGGGAGGATAAAAAGAAGATGAAAAAATTGGTTGATAGCTAGGGATGTGCGAATAGTGATTTTCAGGTTCGAATCGAATATCGAATAGTACATGATTAAAAGTTCGAATATCGAATACAAATATCGAATACTTTTTCTTTGCGAATAGTTTCATTTTAAATCCCCACCTATGTACAATGGAATATGATTTACATCAGGAGCTCAAATAATGATTTGTTTGTGTTATAAAGCCTAAGTTTAGTTTATTTTATTTTATTTTATTTTAGGTAGGCCTACAAGTTTAAACATACCTAGCGGCCCATATTGATTTAATTCACATGTAGCCTAGCTAGGCCTAGGCCTAACATGCAAATGCAATTTGTGTCGGACTAGTATAGCTAGGTGCATTTTCTAGTGAAGGGCCTAGCCTAGCCTAGGCTGGCCCTAGGCCTAGCCTAGATTAGGACTAGTTAATCACGTTCATTTTCATTAGGCCTAGGCCTAAGGCCTACATATTGCAAAGGCCCATGAAATAACATGAGGTCTAGGGCCTTGGCCTACTAAAACAGAATGTAATTATAATTGTAAATCAAATATGAAAAGTTAGTTGCCAGTTGGGCTTGAGCCCAATGCCTAGACCTTAGCCTAGCTATCTAGGCCCAGCTGCCCTTCACAAACATTCTGGGCCAAGGATTACGATTGCATACATTTTTCGTCGAGATATCATGAAATGATTTATTTTGAAAGATAAGAACGTGGAGCTAGGCCTAGCCCTAGGACGACTTCGCAGTAGGCCTAGGCCTAGTTGGTTGCAAGTTTTGCAACGCGCATCCTTGCCTTCAGAAATAAAATATCCCCAAATCGGATTTTGTTTATTTCGACCGGGTGCAGTAGAGGTTTCTTCAGGGTCATCTTCATGCTCGGATTCACTACTAGGCATTTGTTATGTTTTTTTCTTTTTTTACGAGTTAAAAACTGAATGGCGATATCAGCTGTGTGCGATGTCTTGTCTCTAGGGCGTAGTCCACCTAATCGCCGCAAGAGCGCGCATTTCTCGACTTTCGAGATCGATTTAATTTTCGACTATTTTCACCGCCATGTAGATGAGAACGCTGTTATACGAGAATAAATTTGGCGCGATTTTTAAACTTCGTGACTTCGAATAATTCGAATATTCAAAATTCGAATCGAATATTCAACGTTAACTATTCGAAATAACTATTCAAAATTCGAATATTCGCACATCCCTATTGATAGCCCAAGCTGACCCTGCCAGAAGCAGGAAACGGTGATGGATAATTAATTAATGATGATGAAAAATCAATAAACTAAATAAACTAGTAAATATAGATTGCAAATAGACTAATAGTAAATAGAAATGTGTAATAAAACAAAGTTTGTCCGACTTCATGGCAAGTTATTGGTACAGTAGTCTACATTAATCCCTCTTCAAATCAAATTGGAGGGTCTTGACTCTTGATCACTACATAGTTTGAATTTAACATACCCATAGGTAAATTTTATTTAACCCAGTAATTTGAATTGGAGATGGTCTATATGAGGTAAAGGAATCATCTGGTTTATATTTCATCTCTCTTACCTCTCCCCCTCCTCTCCGATGTACCCGACTCCGCGAGACCTGCCTTGAAGATAACGCTCGAAGCCCTATGGTCGACGCCTCTGCTCGAGACGATGTTCCGAGCATACAGAGACAGATTGCATGCCACTTGGAAGAAGCGCAACACGGCCTCCGTCTTGTCTGCTGCCGCGCGCGGCTCCAAAGTCGCACCCCCGGCCGAGGTAACGGGACCAGACAGGTCGCGTAACGTACTCTCGGAAACCGTGAAGCGGGGGAAGAGGCTCAACATAAGCTTCTGGATTCGTTGGAGGTGCGCCATGCCGTCGAGCATGGTAGACTCGTATGCCGTTTTGGAAACATTACACACATCTGAAAAGAAATTATCATTGTTAGAATTAGCCTGTAATACTATCTGTAACCCAGTGGTTCCCAACCTTTTTCAGCTCAAGGCACCCTATTGCTACATTTAATTATTTCGTGGCACCCCTACATAAGGTCACATATATAAGGTAAGATTGAGCACCCTGGTTGGAAACTACTGCTGTAACCTATGGCAAAAAAGTTAAGGCCATCAACATTGTACTAGGCCTATTTGTAGGGATGCACACGATAATCGATATTATCGATCGATAATCATTAATAATGGATATAATTTCTACTATCGATAAGTATAACCAAAATTCATTATCAAAATATCAAATAATTCGTCAATAGTGGCACGAACTAAACTCCAAAGACGGAGATTATCTCACGTTGTGCCATGCACTGGCTGGGCTGATGGTGTCGCACTCGAGATTTGTTTGAAAATGACCTATCAGTTGATAACGGAAGCCAAACACATGACATAGAAGACAGCCAGGCAGTAAACGGAACGTGATTGTTTTGTTTTGTTACACTTGCCACACTTGAGGTTTCAGTTATAGGTCGGAACAGGCTTTATTGGTGATATCGATATTATTGATTCGATAATGGCATTACCATTTTGATAATCGATAATGAAAAAAGTATTGATGTGCATCCCTACCTATTTGTAAAAAAAAGTTTCTGCAGATACTAGGGAGATGTTTAAAACAGGTTAATTCAATGTAGTATGTAGAAAAGAATAACAATCAAGTGTCGACTACGGTATGTTAGGGTAACAAACAGTTAAGACCAAAGAAAAAAACACTGTCTATACTCTATAAACACCATCCATGGTGGTGCTACGAATTATCTTTGAGCAATTTAAATATAGTAACTTAATTCTCAGACCAACAAGAGCTCAGAACCAAGTTTGCATATTCAAAATTTAAACATCACAATTTTTATCCTTGCATCAAAGAAAGTGTGCATATGCAAAATTTTAACACCTTAATTTTAGTGTTGCTTTAAAGAACTTTTAGTTTTTGTAGATTTCATAGATATTTGCAGATAGGCCTATGTCATGTCCTCCAGCAGGATTTGACAAAATTTTCAGTAAACTGAAATCATATAGCCAGACTGGAGTGAATAGAATATAGCCTATATTGAGTACAATACATTACCTATATTATATAGGTAATGTACATGCGAGTCACCTTGGTTAGCTGAACGCGCTATCACTCCGGTCAAACGAGCCAACTCCTTCAGGTAGCACACCTGCAAGTAGGGGCTGCCCGACCGCAGCACCTGGGTCACCATGTCACTGTGGCTGAGGAGGAAGTGCAGGATCTGAAACCATACAACACATCCAGTTATTCACTACTTGTTATTTGTAGGCCTACGTACACTCTACGCCGACAGCCTGGGTGAATGACGTGGTACATGTGTGTGCAGTCTGGGAAAATAATGTGATAAGAGTGTGACATGATGCAAGTATAATACATGAGTTGTATGACACATGTAATAATGCAGTATGTCTATGAAATTCTGCAATTTAACTGTTGTACTAGCCATTTAATACCCTCAAGTGTATTTGCCGTATAAGAATGCAACCACAACCTGATAAAAAAAACATTAAAATTTATTAATTTTATTGAATTCTATACTAGGAAAACGCTTAAGACCCGCCGCGTTGTTGGATGAGCGTAATTGGTGTATTGAGCTGCCATGTGTTATGCGGATTTTCTGTTGTTCTGTGAAAAAATCATTACTGTTGAAGATTTTTTTTAAATTAATTTAAATTAAATAAAAAATAAACTTTAATTTTTAATTTTTTTAGTTAATCGAAATTTAAAAAAAGAAAAAATCGTAAAATTGCGATTTCATCCGAAATAATTATTTGATTGCGCTCAAATTTCACACGAATATATTAATTCATAAAATTAAGGTTCTGTGAAAAAATCATTACAATCGGATAAAGCATGTAGGTGTTATAAGTCAAAGAAAGTTTTTAAAAATCGAAAAAAATCGTAAAATTGCGATTTTTATGAGAAATAATTTTTCGATTGCGCTCAAAAACGTGGCAGTTCTAAGTTCAGAGATTTCGAAGGCCTCCATGAAATTTCATCGCAATCGGAGTATCGGTTTAGCCGGAATCGTGTTAACAAACAGACAAAAATACAGAAAGAAAAAAAAAAAAAACATTCCGGATTTTTTTCTCCAGTGTAGTGAAATGGAATCTTCGCTTCGCTCGCTACGCTCATCCAAGAAACCTAGTTAACTACTGCAAAACAAATGCGGTCAAGTGCAATATGCATTGTTTGTTTTGAATCGTAAAGTAACTAAATTTGCTATGCAAAATCTATTTCAATCCCAGGTGATTATCACCAGGCAGGTAGCTTCTGGGCTTAGTGATGCGCATGCAGCCTACTCAATACGTACCTGCGTGCTGCAGGACTGGTTGTCAGTGCCCAATGCCGTAAGTACAGAGTCGCACAGGTCCAACGCTGGGAACAGGATCTGGAGGTAGCGGTTGCCCACCGAGGGTACGAAGTCTATTTCAATCCCAGGTGCTTATCACCAGGCAGGTAGCTTCTGGGCTTAGTGATGCGCATGCAGCCTACTCAATACGTACCTGCGTGCTGCAGGACTGGTTGTCAGTGCCCAATGCCGTAAGTACAGAGTCGCACAGGTCCAACGCTGGGAACAGGATCTGGAGGTAGCGGTTGCCCACCGAGGGTACGAAGTCTATTTCTATTCCCATCATGCTGAAAGAGTGCACAGTACAATTAATAAATGCAACAAACCAACTTATTTCAATACCACACTAGTTAAATTAAAAAAAAAAAAAACACTTCATACCTGGTTGTATCGTTATGTTTAGTGCTTTACATTATACTACTCAGCTACTTCATTCATAAATAGAAAATAGTGGGAGTCTAAACTAAATGACATTTGGAGCCGTAATTATTTCTTAAAATTAATTGCATTTTCCATTAGCATCAATCGACGAGTCATTGTTCATGTCAGTGTTGTCGATGTCCACTTTAAAAACATCACAAAACTAAACTAAGCAAATAAAAAGATAAGTGGCAATTAGATGCGCACTAGTAACATTAAGTGTGCAGTGGTACGGCTCGTCTTCCGTGCCATACCACCAAAAATACACTAGTCCACTAGCATATTTATCATACAAGCACTGTGCTGTGACACCCTGCAATGATCTGTGTAAATATGATTCACTGACTTCACATTAATCACTAGCGAACTAGAGTATTTTCGGTGATATGGCATGGTAGACAAGTGGCCACTGACGCTTAAGCTCTTAACTAGATTCTCAATGATAAAATACCTGAGCAGGTCCAAGAAAACACTAAATATTTCAATAATAGCACGAATTCAACAGACAAAAATAATAAAATAGTTTCCTACTTAGGTCTGACGTCCGGATGTCTGTCGAAGACACACATTGAGGAGAGGCAGGCGATTGCGTTTTGTTCTAGAAGCATTTGGGCCCCAGATCGAGTGGATGCCACACGGCATAACATGGCCTGAAATGAGTAACATCGTTTGAGTTTCATCACAACCACGTAATGCACACCACAACGATGAGTAGGAGTATTGTAAATAATGGTGTTCCACAAATTTTTTAAAAATGTAGATAGCCCAATGTAAATTGCAAGAATTTAATTTAAAATTTTAAAAAAATCATTTAATTTTCCAAGAAAATCATAAGAAGCATTAAAAATTAAAATTACAATTAGTTTGGAATAGGCCAACCGGCTAGTTTAGTATAGATTGGAGAAGGGTTGACATGTTGGGAAAGTATAGAGAACATAAAGCCCAGCCTGAAGGGCTGGGGGCTGATGACAACTGCAGCTAATTTAAAGTTGTTTGTTACCACGTAGTGGGTTACCCAAATGTATGATTTAGGGTTCCCGCTCGATTTTCGTGATGGAGAAACGCCGCATATTCCAAATAGTAAAATACAATTTTAGATTGATAATTTTTTTAGGTGTCACTTTTCTACCCCTTGCAGAGGGTGAGGGTGGAGGGGGTTGTGACTACTTTAATTAAAATTTGATTTTTTCTTGGAAATGATTGAAACTTTATTATTTTACTAAAAACACATTGCCGAGTTTGAAAAAAAAATACAAAAAGTAAAATTTGTGCCGCCATCTTGGAAAAATAATCACTTTTTTGACATGTTATCAAATAGTGAGAAATTCATAATGCTGATGAAAATATTTAATCAAATAACATGAAATGGTAAGTTTCCTTAAAGTAAAACATTAAAAATTTTACAAATCGGTTGATAAATGCTCGTTCCACAGACATTTTATTGAAGGCACCTGTTGCTTAGCCAATTAGGTTATTGTTAAAAGTCACCTGCCACATACCGATTTCGGATTGGAGAGTTTGCAAATTAATTCCTATAGACCAAACATTTGTTGATATACTAAAATAAGCCTGCAGTATTATCCAAACTGTATTTTTTTACAAGTAAAACTAAGTTTTCTAGTTTTACCGGAATTCTGTTTTTTCAAAATTTGGTGTTTTCTAAAAAAAAAAAAAAATCGAAAGCTATGTAGGTAGCATTTTTTAAATAAAACTTTGAACTGCATTTTTAATGTAGGGTTTTCTACCGCGTTTTTAGTTGCGTTGACGGATGAGCCAATTTCGTTTATTAGTTGATCCATATTCAAGACTGTTGGATGCACTCGAGCAAACGAGACTTTGACGCAGAATGCAGAGGTTTAGACAGGATCACTTGCATTGAAGCTCTATCGTTTGTCCTATCGGGTTGTGGTTTGCATTTAAATGTTAAGTAAGAATGTGTGTATGGCGCGATCGGAGCACATTGCTTACTTTTTTTTAGTAACTAACCGTAATCATCTCACTAAATAGGTAATTTGTAGTTATGTCCCAAGCTTGCAAAGGGATTTTTTTAAATGTTGAAATGTGCTCTGATCGCGCCATGCGATCATCCTTTATAAACAACATCCCAAAAATTCAAATTGATTGCGTGAAAATTGGAGGTCGTAAAGTGATCCAAACTGTATGTAAAATTAGCCTAATTTGCCGATCAAGCGAATTTCTAAAAATACATTTAAATGTAGAATGTTAAAAATTGTATAATACTAGTTAATTTTCAAGATGGTCCTTTTTCATACTTATATAAGTAATCCGTCTGGGCCCGGGGTAGAATTGGCCTAGAGAAGAAAAAGTAGTAGCTAGTAAGAGCGGAGTATATTACTCTCCGAAACTAGAGGCGAGCTCTGGCAATCGTCGTCGGGGACACCTGCCCTTTCCCTTGACGACCTCCCCGACGACGATGACAATACACAACGAACGATGACGATGACAAAGACGACGACCGCGACGTGAGAACCCCCCTTTCCTACCAGTACCCGTGGCTGGTTCTGACCAGCATGTGCCTCTCCTCCCCATATCCCCTAGGCTAGAGTGGTGCATTATGATCTTACGGTTGGCGCCCCCTTACCCAAATAAACCATTAATACTCTTATAGATCTTTATTAGATACATATATGATAACGGTTCAATGGCAATTGCACACGCACATTTTACTAGTTCCATCACCCCTTCAAGTGCCCGTAGAAGATTTGTTACTGGCACCTAGTAATTACTTTCTAATTTCCAACAGCAATATTCATGGCGAGGGGGGGGGAATTCCTGGTTGTATTTGTCGCTATCGCTAGCCCATACGCTGCACTGAAGTTGTAAAAATAAAAAGGGTACAATGCAGCTCTTGTTGGTGATAATTTTTCTGTGTGACACCCTTGCTATTAAACATACACCATCGAATGACATTACCGGTTGCACTTTTGAGTGACTGGTAAAAAGCTCGACAAACAAAGTTTTATAATATCTTTACAGCCCCAGATGTGTTAATATAATTATTGCAGAAATGAAATTAGTAGGAGGAGTATAGAGGTGAGTTGGAGTTGACAAGTTTTTGTTCAAAATAGGAAGAGAAAGATTGAGATGGTATGGACGTATGAGAGAATTGGACAAAAAGAGAATACCGTGAGCAGAATTTGAAAGTGGATATATGTACATAAGAAGACCGGTACACCAAGAAAGAAGTGGAAGGACCAAATAATAAATAATGTTGAAGAGAAATGTGAGTGTTGGGAAGAAATAGCAGCAGAACGCCTGTTGAAGGACAGAAGGAAAAGGCGTGAGATGGTGGTAAGAAGCAAGAAAGAAGAGGACGATATTGAAGGAGAAGATGAAATGGAAGATGAAGAAATTGAAGGAGAAGAGAACATGAAAGGCCTGGCAAGCAGGTGATAATAAACCCTTTGTGCCCTGGAAAATCTGGTGGTTATAGCCATCCCCTGACCCGGCTTATGTTGGAAGCAGGTGTAAGAAATATATATATATATATTTACTATTGCAATATTACTATTCGAGACGATGGATGGTGTATGGGGGTGAACAATTTTACAAATTTAAAACCAATGCCTTCTGCGGGATTCAAACTCACGTTCTTCAAGTGATATACGCTGTGGGCCAGCGCCCCAATCGTATTATAGTTACCGCAGGCGGCTTCAAGCCATTGATTCACTGTTGTATTACATACATTATATTTATTGATATTTTCCCGCGTATTTAATAAAAAGCGCGTAAAGGTAGCCTATTGTTACTTACTTCCAATTGGAAGCAATAACTTAACTAGGAAAACGCTTAAGTCCCGCCGCGTTGATGGATGAGCTTTTTTGTAAGTTTTTAGTTTGCGTAGGACCACTTTTCCTTTGCAAGTGCTTTGTGAAAGCATTATAGGTGATTGTTGTCAAGTTTCTATTGTTACTTGTTAATTGTTATAATAAACCAAAAAAAAAAAACTCATATTAAAACCTTTATTCTATGGATTCTGGCTAACTTTTTCAACTTTTTCTTTCAAAAGGTACTACATCATCAAAACCTTAATGTCCATGTATAATATGAACGTTGTAGTCCCACCCGTTTGGTCAGAATTGGCCCAAATGGCACGAAAATATCGCACAAAAAATCGAAAAAATCGTAAAAGTACGATATTCATGAGAAATATTTCTTCTATTTTACCCAAAAACAATACAGTTCTAAGTTCAGAGATTTCGAAGGTCCCCTCTAATTTTCATCAAGATCGGATATGCCGTTTGTACGGTAGAGAGCGAAAAAACAGACAAAAAAACAAACAAAAAAAAACACCCGAGCCAAATTTTTTGGGGGTCAGTGAAATTGAAGTCTTCGCTTCGCTCATCCAATTGGCTTGTTCACGCAAAGCTCCGCGCAGATCGCGCCACTGCTCTAACCCCCAAAACCAGGGTCCACTAGACACTTATTCCGAGCTGCTTGTTAGGTATCTAGTGGACCCTGCCCTGAGACCGTGGCGGCGTTTGAAATAAACTATGTATAGCAGGCTCTGCATTGTCAAATCTGTATGCTTCCTCGATTGTTTGTTTACTTATTGTTTACCTAGGCCTACTTGGAATAAGGCTACTAAGGACTAGGGCCTAGGCTTTTCTTCAGCATTAGATGTAGACCTAGGCATATCAATATCATGGTATTATAAATTATCAAGTATAGGCCTAGGCCCTACTTGCATACGGCGGATCTTTGGCCTAGGCTTAGGACTAGCCAGTGTTGATTTGTTGACATGAGAGAGGTTACGTAGGCAGGAGGCCGAATAAAGACACATGTCAGTATATTATGTGATTGTATTTATTTGTAGTAATAAACACGACAGTATGCCCTCCTTTCTCCTTACACGAATACACACAGCAATTTGGGCATTTTGCTTTTAAAAAAAACTATGCAAACTGACAGCAGTAACAGTAGGCTGCTAACAGCTATGAGCAGCCATGACACCCGAAAGTTGGGCTATCACCGCCGTCTACATCCGCCTTTACAAAGTTTACATGCATTCAGACGGCGGTGGGGGTTAGTACAATAGCGCAGCGAGGTGAGTAAAAGTCGCAGTGAACAAGCCAATTAATATGGATATGGATTTTTATATACAACGTCTATCCTATTAATAACTAATTTACAATGTAGGACAAAACGGCGCTCGTGTTCGTTTCAGCATGTGATTACTATAAAAAATCCATGGTTTGACTATGGTTTAACCATGATTTTAAATATGGTTTGATGCCAAGAAAACCACTGCCTTCTACACATGAATGTTTCAGTATTTCCCAGTTGAATAGTTGTGTAAATTATGCCACTACCATCTGAAAATATTCGTTTGTGATTTTATAAGTGAAAATACTCAAAACAGGGATGTCATAATAACATGTAAATATCAACATAAAAAGTGTAAATATCAACCGATTTTTAAAAAATTTTATTTTTTTATTTAAACAAACATTAAAGAACGTAATTAAATTTATTTTAAAATTTTAAAATTTTACTGCAGTTTACACTGGTAAATAATGTCGAAAATGTGAGATTTTTTCCAAGATGGCGTCTTTTTTCGAACTTCTAGTATTTTTTTTTTAAAACTCAGCATTGTGTTGTTAGTAAATCTACGAATTTTTAAAGAAATTCATGGTTTAGTTTTGTGTCTATGGTAATAATCACAAAACCCTCCACCCCCACCCCCTGCAGGGGGTGGAGGGGTGACACCTAAAATTTTTATCAATCTAAATGTATAATTAACAATTTGGTAAAGTGTTGTTGCTCCATCACAAAAATCGAGCGGGAAACGTTTGGGTAACCTTCTATACCTTAATCCACGACCGGTTTCATCCTTCCGAGACTCATCAGGTGGATAGTGGCCACTAAAAATCAGCTAACTACAACTCACAACACATAACCAAACCTGTGATAAGGCCTCGCAAGAAGTAAATTCTGCATGCGTGTTGTCATCAACAGCAAGGTTACTTCACACACCATTCATACTGAGGCACACCATCAGAACAGCCAGTAAGAGGCTTCCCGCCCCAACTCTGGTGCTCGGGAGACAAAAAATCCATGACTTACCCTGGATTCGAACCAGGACCCTTGGCAACAAGAGAAAAGCTGCCCCTTCTGCAGTGTGTTGTGTATCATTAAATTAAACAATCTTCCCCCAACGTTAACAGCAATGTTATTGCACATTATGCAACGCCCACTCACCATCTTGGACTCGTAGACATAGAGTGGCCTGAGCGTGTCCGGGACGGTCTCCAGTATCGCGACGAGCTTGTCGTCCGCGTCGAGGAGACTATCGATGAGGTTCTTGAGGTATCCCCGCGAGGAGAGGAACGACACCCAGCTAGTGTGCGAGTCCAGTTGGATGAGCATGTCCAGGCAAGAGAGGGAGAGCATCTTGCACACGTCGTGGCCGCCGGTACAGTCGTGACAGAGGACGTCCACTAGACCCTCGCCAAACCCGACTATCACGTCGAGACTCGCCTGCCGTTGGGCTCCATACTCGTCTACAGTCGCACGGTACCTACGCAGCCAGGTGTCGACTTTTTAATATGGCAAAACTGTTTGTAATTTAATGTTTTATATTTAGTTTTTATTTTTAGTGTTGGACATAGGCCCCACAGCCATAATTTCATTATAAAAACAAATATTATTTGCCAATTGTTCCTTTTTAAGAGGAGTCACAGATGTTGAGGCAATTAGAATTCACGTGCCCAGGTGTTAATGATTGCAGATGAACAGTTGAGACTAATATATGTTAGCTTTTTACTTATTGTACACACAGTAAAGTTCTCCGAAAGCTAGGGCGGCCTTCAGGTTAGGAACAACTATGGGCGTTACACACAGTAATACACGGACTCAAAGTTAAAGATGATGGCGTTTATTACTGAATCACGCAGATTGTTGGTTTATGGTTACACACAGTAGAAAACACACAGTTTAAATAATTACACACAGTAAATGAAAGGTTGAATAACACTCAGTTTTTAGACGATATATCACGCAGATATCTTCTAGCGTCCATCCTACTCAAGGTGGCGTCTCGAAGTCAACTACTATGTTACTCAAACGTACAATTCAAACAACACAAAAACAAACTAGTCAAATATGTAACTATTAAAAATTATGAAATTCTTACATATATTATTACTAGAGACCCGGGAAATTCGCGATTCAAAATAACGCGAAATGTCTTGGATTTGTTTTTTTTTAAAAAATGAGTACGAATTAGGACATTGTGAACTCAAAAATAGCAAATTTGAATCGCGAAATAACACCGTAAAACGGCAATAATGAAGAATAACACCGAAATACTAATTAAAGCGCGATATAACAACGAATTTACTTCAATCTGGATAAAAATACGATTATTTTCAACTTGTAGCCCAATCCGCGCGAAAATTTCCGCCCGCGAAAATAATTTCACGTCGAGCTTCCTTCCCACTCCGTCAGCAGCTGTCTGCCGGCCGGCCGGCATCGTAAGTAGTTCCAGATCAGTGTTTACTCGTCGTCTGCCACTAGTATCCGTCCGCCTACGCGCATGCGCACAGACCTCAAACACGTCGCTAGAGTAGGATTCACACAACTTTGAATGACCTTTTGACACTGTTCGGCGGCCATTTTTCATGTGAACCACTAGAACAAAATTAGAGGTCTAATTGAAAATGTACTTTTAAAAAAATTAATGAATTATACACGGTGCATTATTATATAAAAATACTAAATTATTGTTTACAAGATTAATTTAATGTAATCTGGACGTTCAAATTCATTAAAAGTAATAAATAACAAACAAATGTCGAGTCATTATTCGTTTTCACAGTTGACAACAATGGTTTTATTTTATTGACCAATGAGCGATCTTCCCAATACCACTTTCATACAATCAGCTAAAATATTACTAAAGGCCTGTCGTCTGTTCAGCACAGATAGGCCCTAGCCTACGTCGTCTGCTTTAATCTTGTTTCTGACTAATTTCTTTACTTGGTTGCTCTTCTGAGTTCTGGGCTTGACTAATTATTAATTAATAATATTTTAATGTTATGTAGGCCTAGCCTAAGTATTGATGAAATGAGTACGTCTATCAATTGTCTTATGTTGAAGTAAAGTAGGTCTTTGCCACTAAGCCATGCACTAATAGGGCCCGCGGGGAAAAAAACAGTCTAGTAAGCCAACCAATTAGGTAGGGCCTAGGTACCTAAACAGTAAATACGGGGAAATACAAGACAACGGTTATGGTTTAGAAAAAATACTTTTAATATTCCTTTTGGAGGTAGGGCTATAAATACTAGGCCTAGGCCTAGGCTACACTACCTGGGTTGGGCCGATGCTAGGCTACGCGTAGCCCTAGGCTAGGCCTAATTTCCCCAAATTGAACACATATCACAAGAATTTCCCGGTTTTATCAATGTAGGACTAGATCAAGCTAGCCTAGGCTGCATCATAGATAGGCTGCATGTTGAAGCTAGGCCTTTGCTAGGCCTAGGCTTTTGGCCTTTGCCCCCCCCCCCCCCCCCATCCAGAAAACCGCCAAAGAGAAATTGCATAGACTAGGCCTAGCCAACGTAAATATATTAGTATCCTTGGGCCTGGCCCTAGGCTAGGCTAGAACGAAGTGTATAATAGTATCCTTGCCCTAGGGCCTAGTTCAATTTTTATGCAAATAGAATTGTGATGATTAATATAAAATAACAATAATATAAGACAAAGAATTTTAATATCCAAAACAACTCGGTGACAAAACATAACACGCAATGACAGTATCCTAATGAAACATAACCTCCAACGTTTGGAATGGTCTGTTGACATACACCTAGTTCGTCACCTCGCCACACGCACGCAGCGCACGGAGTAGAAAAATGATGCTAGCAATTTTATTTTTCCTGTGTTGGTTATGCCGATTTAAACAAATGCAACTTTGAAGGTCGTTCAATCTAGGCTGAATCCTACTCTAGACGTGACTTCTTTAAGAAATAGGCCTACCAAGCTGCTGTTTGTAGGCTAGGCCTAGACTAGACGGGCACTTGTCGGTCGGCTGTTTCTGTTTGTGTTTCCGTAGAACAATGCCGAAGAATGCAGTGACTGTTGCGTCGAGAGCAAGTGAATTTAAGAGTGAAAGCTTTTACGTAAATGATGGTAAAATACTTATGTGTAAGTTTTGCGATTGTCGCGTCGAGTTTGAAAGAAGAGATGGTTTACTGAAACACATTGAAAGTGCGAGGCATAAAAGTGGGAAGTTAAAAGAAGCCAATCGACAACGACAGCCTACGATTGCTGCAGGCTTTAGCCAAGCTAAAAATGCACGTGTAGATAAGGAAGAGTTTATCGTTGCCACAACTGAAGCCTTCATTTGTGCCGGATTATCGGTTGAAAAGCTGGATCACCCGAAAATTCGCGAGTGGTTTTCAACTTACGTGAAAGGTAGTGGTGATCTACCCAAATCTGATCAACTGCGACGGAAATATATTCCAATAGTGGGCGAGAAAAAAGTGGTAGAATTAAAAGAAAAGGTCAAGGGAAAAGATTTATCTATTTTGTGCGATGAAACCACCGATAAGGCGGGGAATTGCGTTTTTAATGTTCTTTTTAGAACGATTGATGGAGCCGGCAGTCAAGAAGTTTTATTGGCGGCGTCCCTAGTACTTGACGCTGCAAATGGTAAAACGTGTGCCCAGTCTGTTGTTGATACGTTAGCCCGATATGAGGTCGACTATGATAACTGCCTGACATTCGTAACTGACTCTGCTCGTTACATGACGTTGTGTTAACAAAACCTTGGAAGGTTTAATGGGCTCCCACTTTGTACATACCCAATGCTGGGCACATAAGCTGAATCTTGTAGGCCAGTTATGGCAAAATGGACTAGAAGAGCTAAATAATGTCGTAGCTAAAGTTAAGGCTGTTTTCCTAAACACACGCAAACGTAAACATAGGTATCTGGATTTCCTGAGGCAGAAGTATGGCCGCAAATCTTCTAAGGTCAAGCAATTTCCCATGCCAGTACAAACTCGTTGGAACAGCTGGTTTGTGTCAGCATTTTATATAGCTGAATACCTGAGTGACATTCTTGCATTCCTAGAGGAATACAGCGAGGAAAATGCCGGTGTAAAATTTTTGAAACAGATAGCTCCTGATGAGATAGCTACTGTGGATATACAAGCCCAGTTTGTGGCTGACAATGGCCACAGGATTGTGGATTTCATCCAGTACCTGGAGGGAAACTCGTACCCGACAGCACACCTCCTTTACACAAAACTAGACGATCTTGAGTCCAAGTTGGTGCTCTTGTCTAAAGGTGTGTTCTCACCTAAACTAAATGTTAAGCTGGGCAACTTGACTGCCAACCGAAAAGCAGTAGCAACAGAAAAAATTCGTCTGGTGGCACAAACAAGTGAGACTAAACTAAAAAATCTCAAAATGGCTGACCCATCAAAAGCAGCTTTCTCTGCCTGTGACCAGCTGTTTAACCCAAGAAACCTGACCCGCCTTCACCTAGAGGAACGCACAGTTCAACCACATCTGGACAACCTACTTGGAACAAACAATCCTGACTGCAGTTCATTTATTGAAGGTAAGGCCTAAGCACAAATTTTGAAAATTATGTAACTATAAACACTGGCCCTTGCTAGTTATACAGGGCTTTTAGTAAGAATAAATGCACAATCTGTGGAGTCCCTGATCATATTTTGAATCTGGATGGAATTTTTTATTTTGCAGGCCTCACTGTGCTTAAAAAACTGGTCCAAGAAGAGCTCAATAAACCGGATGCCAATGAAGTTGACATTTGTCAACTTTTGTGTACATTGAAGTCCTCACATCCCGAATTTGCAGTTGCTGCACTAAAAAGCATCTGGATGCCTACTTCCAACGTGGATGCAGAGCGGTCATTCTCGCGCTACTCTGTAGTTGTAACAGATAGGCGTAGAAACTTAAAACCTGAAAATGCCGAGATTTTGACCATGGTGGCATTTTCATAACTCAATGTGGCTCCAATCTTTAAACATTAGTATTTTATATTATATTTTCCTATCAAAGTAGATGCATATTGTTAAATTTCAAGTATAAAAATAAAACCATAATAACACCGAAATTGTCTTTTTTTAAAACCACTAAAAACCAAAATCCTGATTTTTAAAAACGAAATTTGCAAAAAAATAAAACCATAAAATCGGGTCTCTAATTATTACAAATAGGAAAGGGCCAATCGGCTAGTTTAGTATAGATTGGAGAAGGGTTGACAGGTTGGGAAAGCATAGAGAACATAAAACCCAGCCTGAAGGGCTGGGGGCAACAAAACTTTTCACCTGCTGATGACAACTGCAGCTAATTTAAAGTTGTTTGTTACCTTAATCCACGACGCGTTTCGTCCTTCTGGGACTCATCAGGCGGATGGTGGCCACTAAAAATCAGCTAGCTACATGCAAACAAAACTCACAACAAATGACCAAACCTGTGGTAGGGCCACGCAAGAAGTAAATTCTGCATGCATGTTGTCATCATCAGCAAGATTACTTCACACACCATTCATACTGGGGCACACAGTCAGCACAAACAGTAAGAGGGCTTCCCTCCCAACTCTGGTGCTCGGGAGACAAGAAATCCATGACTTACCCTGGATTCGAACCAGGACCCTTGGCAACAAGAGAAAAGCTGCCCCTCCTGCTGTTGCTGGGCAAGGGTGCCTCTTCATTCATTCTAAGAGAAAGGGTTAGAGATAGGAAGGATGGAAAGTCACAACACAGCACAACCAGTGAGGGGGCTTCCCTCCTAGACTCTGGTGCTTGGGCAACAAAAGAACCATGTCTTACCCTGGATTTGAACCAAGACCCGTGGCAACGAGAGAGGCTGCCCTACTAATTGTGACTGGGATTCGAAAACGAAAGGAAACAATACTACAAATTGCAAGCTCTTGGCTATAGCACAGGCACATGTGCTATACTAACTCTTGGCTGCAGGTGAAGAGGTTGAAGGAAAAGACGAGTAGGGTCTAACAGGTTCATCACCTGCTAGGCACCCCCAGCAGGACAAGGATTCACACTTGTAATGAACAACAAAACATGGACCCACCAGAGGGTGTAGAGTAGGCTCGCCCATCTCGACCCCATAGGTGAAGAAACTTTCTATCTTTCTTTCTTTCTTTCTGCAGCAGCTAAAATATTGTGTTTAAAATTTAGCGGAGTGGCTGAGGTGCGGAGACAAGTTTAAACGCTCAACTTTCTTTTTTTTCTGGGTATTCGGTTAATAATATCATCGTTACAATATCGGTAACAATTTCTGTCAAATTAACATTTTGTCTGACTATAGGCAATTAAACGTGTGTTTTACTTCTGTTTCAATCTTGTTTCAAACTGGTATTTCAACGTGTTTCACAAGTGTGCGTACCTCGAGCTGTCCAGTCGGCTGACGTATTGACTGGAACTCTGCAAGTGGTCGTGGTGATATTTCTCAGTTCCACCAAGACAGACGATCTGCAGGAAGTTGAGTAGGGAGCCGTACAAGTTGACGCGGACCTTCTGCGATGACATTCCTAAACACATCAATGAAGTTTTACTTCATTTAAGCAACCAATCAACAAGCAAAGAGCAAGCTCCACAAGTGTGATGCATAAGAGGGTCTTAGCCCTTTTCGGTCGTATGTCGGCTGTCAGCCGACAAGGGTGTTTTGCACCCTATACTACACCCCCATGAATTTTTTTGAAAAATTGCTAAAAAAAAAATTTTGAGACTTTTTTTTTGAAATTTTTTTTATGAAATTTTTATATATTGCCCACTCATTTAAGTGTTTTAATGTACTTTCTACAGTAAACAGATCCACCGCCTTCTAAATAATAAACAAAAAATCCGACCCGAAAGGGTTAAAAATGCATTTGTATCAAGAAATTAAATATTAAATAGTAAATACTTAAATGTGAGGAGAGATCCACAGAAGGTCCAACAAGGAGAAGCGGTCATGCACGGTTCCTCCCCTTGCCACAGACCCAGATGCAAGACGTGCCCCATGCATGAACCAGTCAAGACCTTCTCTGCCCACCTCACTAATAAGACCTATGACATACGCAACAACAACAACTGTGGCACTAGCAACATCGTCTACCAACTTCGATGCACCCGATGTCCCGCCGAGTATGTTGGACTTACCACTAATACTCTCCAAACCCGAATGAATGGGCACAGACAGGATGTAAGAGAGGAGAACCTCGAGAAACCTGTGGCATTGCATGCCAATGGGCATGGCCTTCCCTTCGTGACTTGCTTCACAGTTTGTGTCATCAGGTCACTCCCTCCCACTGAACACGATGGAGAACTGAGAAGATGGGAACTGGCCTACCAATGGATTTGCAAATCGCGCCACAAACCTAACTTAAACCTTAGGTAGTCCTCCCTCTCCTCCTCTCTACCCCTCCCCGTCACCCATTCCACCCCCCCCCCCTCTTTCACTTCACCCCCCCCCCCCCCAGCCAACGGCTACCTAGCTTTAGTTTTTTCATCTCAGTAACTCTTCTCTACTCACTGAGGAAGGTCACGTAGACCGAAACGTTTGAAATGTAGTGTTATTTGTTTATTTGTGTTTATGTCTTCTATCACGGCGCGCCTACTCCACTTCAGGTAAGCTGTTGGTCTCCTATCCTATCTCTACATGTTTCTCACATAAATACTTAAATAGATTATCTAAGTATGTGCACATAGTACATGAATACTTTTACCAAAAACGAATATAAAACTATTAAGTATCATATGTAGTACATCAAGCAGGTTAACTAGGCCTACCTACATAAATGTTACAAACACATGGAGACAGCCTAGTCTCTACAGCCCTATTCTGATCAATCAATACTCAATAGTACGTATTCATTATTTAATTTAATAGGGTTGCCATTCAATGAAACCTAAATTTTAAATTCCCATTAATTAATATTGATGGTTGTACGAGCAATCAATAACTTTTTATTGTTTAATCTCGAGGGGACAGCCGATCAAGCTCAAGATGGAAGGTTGTGGCTTCCTTCTCACTGCACAACAATTTGCTGTTTTGCCTCAATATACACATGGGGTCGCTGCGAGTTCTTTATTAGGCCTACGTTAGCTATGTACAATAAAACTACTGTAAGAAAAGGCCTACCTAGTGTATTGATTGAAATTTATATCAATATGAGTGCCAATATCATTGTCAATATCGGTTTTAATCTCCAATTTACAATTCTTCAGGTACAGCAGTCCCCCTTGAATTCAAATTCCAAGGAATAAAAATTTGCCAGTTTGAATAAAAAAATTGGAAATCTTTAACCACTTACCAGAACTAAGTATCCACTCGAGCATGGTGGTAAGAATGACCTTGAGAGTGGCCATGTTGGCCTCGGCAATGGCCTTCTGTCCGCTGGTGGTGTCCTCCACCACCGTCTCCTCCTGGCTGGTGTAGCGCGCCTGCTTCTGTCGCATCACGTAGCAGTGACGGAGGTTCACCAGCAGCAGCAGCACCGTCCCGGAAGAGAGGTTGGCTAGCTCCGGCAGGATCAGGTGGGACAGAACCTGGAATAATTGTAGCAAACTGAATCAGGAAACTGTTATAATCGTACGGGGTTCAAAACTGGGAATTTTAGGAGGAAGCCGTTCGGGCTTCTCTCTATGAGTTGAATAGTCAAATGTGTCACACTCACGTGTCAAAAGTAAAAAAGTAATTGATTGTTTGTAAATATAGTGAGCTGTGTATTATGTGTTTTTTTATTATTTGTTGGGCCTACTTCTTAACCATGTTCAATTTTCCCCAAATTAATTATTTCTTATATTTATGAGACATTAAAGGCAATTTCTTTCAAAGCAGAGTAGTTCGGAACATTTTACGTCCAGAAGTTCAATTTTGGTTTGAAACTGAAAAACCAAGGTTTGTCCATCCCTTAAATTATGTAGTACAGATCAAATCAATAATCAAAAATACTTACTTTTCTGAGGAGCAGATGAACAGTTCCAAGCAATAGCTGCTTGCGGTAATCCAATGGCAAAACGTCATACGGAGCCACAGCAAACAGAACTTCCGTCACTTGTCGCCACGCATCCATGTAGCGTACCGTCGAAGAGGCTCGTGATCTCTGACCATTTTGTTTTAGTGCATAAACTAATACTTGCTGGAAAAGAAGAAAAATATTAGATACATCTATATGTAGGCCCTACAGAGCATTATAACGCACAGTGCAAGCTTTGTAAGAGATCAAATATTCTACTGTGTCTAGACACAGCAAAAAGTTTGTGTGGTTTGTTGGTCTTGTGGTCAGAGTCTCTGCTCCAAACCAGAAGGTCAAGGGTTCAATCCTGCTTTGGACTAAGGTCCATCAGGTCTTGGCTTAGGAATTTGTGAATGGTGACTTTATAGTCGACCTTGCAATGAGGCACTTTATAGTCGACCTTGCAATGAGGCACATAATAAAATCTAAGATGGTTTCAAATCAGCCTTGTTGATTCTGGTGCTGTCCGCGGGTGGAATCGTGTCCAGCTTGATTGATTGGTGTTTCCTACTCAAATATGCCGGTCTCTAGTTGGTCATTGTTTGCTTGTTTGCTCGAATGACAGGATCAAGAGTTGTAATTACCGGTACTCTATTGGACAATACACTGCACTTTAATAAATAAATACATAACAAAATTTTAAACGTCTTATCTTGTTATTTTTTAAAGTGCAGTGTATAGTCCAATAGAGTAATTACAACTACAGTAAAACCCCTATGGATCGTTCCCGCATCGGCTGATTGCTACATTTGAAAAGTTTTTGTAAAAGTCCCTTTAAACAATGTTAAAAATTCCCGCATCCACCATTCCTCAATTGATCGTTTTCCTCGCTGTATCGTTCAAAATGTTGTTTCTCAATGTTAAATTAACCGGAACCCTAATATATCGTTTTCACCTTTTATAAACACCGACCGATGAACAAAGCACTATTTCCTGCCTAACAATCAATACGTCATTGACAGCGAGCGCGATCTTTTTCAGTTGTATTGTCAGGTTCACTTACCTACCCCGCCTACCGGCAGTTGCCTACAAGAACGGTTCCCCCCTCCCCAACAAACCCGCGACGCCAGCAATCGTATTTCAGACTCGGCCGGCCGGCAGCTAATCAGTGCCAGCTCACTGTACCAATACACTTCACACACATTCTCAATATTTTGCACTCTCTCAGTACCGTATTATTCTTACCTGATAATTATTGCTAGATCATTGTTTTTAATCGATGCTGCTGTCTATACAACACTTGTAAGTTGTTTTATTGAAGCGCGAGTGGTATATGAATTGAGTGACTGAGTGATCCAATCTCGACCTTGGAGATCCCGACCATTCCCTAGGAAACTTTAACAATGCAGTTCAGTTGCCCGTGAAAGTGCTTTCGTTGCAAGATAAGCTTGCTGGGAATAACACACCTTATCTCGTGATAAGAAATTTTGTGTTTCATTTTCCTAAATTGTAACAGTAGTCAATTACTTGAGACGAAAAAATTCACGTTATAAAAGATTTATAATGTGATATATAACACATCCGTTGATGTGGAAAGTAGAATTGGCTTAAAAAGTGAAAACCTGTTGGCAGCAGCACGATTCGAAAAAGTAGAAGATATCGTTCATAGAGTCAATGAAGAGGTACAGGGAAATGTGATCTTCGTGCACGGAGCATTGATTGAAATATCAACGTGAAAAATACTTAACATCTTGAAACACAAGTACATCGCAAGCGATAGGGGGCAGTTACCGAGAACCGAGGGCAACAGATTACGTGACATTCCATTCTCACCAAGCACGTGCATGGTCAGCTCACAGCTGTGAGCTCTCGACGAGTAGATTGCCGCGCCGCCGATTCCCGGGGCAGTCTCTTTCGTACTCGTAGCTTACGCACCATCACACTTGGATGATGATGGTTTTTATATTTAACTGTCTTCTGAATGTCATAATATTGAGGCAATAGGTATTGATAAATATCCACATATTTTGAGTATACAATTACAGTGTGGAAAAGGTCAACCGGCTAGTTAAGTTTAGAGCACCAGAGAATAGGAGGGAAGCCCCCTCACTGGTTGTGCTGTTTTGTGACTTTCTAGTTTCTACCCTTCCTATCCTAACATATTCTCTTTGAATGAATGAAGAGGCACCCTTGCCCAGCAATGGCAGGAGGGGCAGCTTTCCTCTTGTATCAAGGGTTCTGGTTCGAATCCAGGGTAAGTCATGGATGTTTTGTCTCCAGGGCAGTCGAGCACCAGAGGTGGGAGGGAAGCCCCCTTACTGGTTTTGCTGACAGTGTGTATCAGTATGAATGAAGTAACCTTGCTGATGATGACAACATGCATGCAGAATTTACTTCTTGCATGGCCCTAGTTATGTGTTGTGAGTTTTGTTTGTATACTTAGCTGATTTTTAGTGGCCACCATTCGCCAGACGAGTCCCAGAAGGACGAAACGCATCAGGGATTAAGGTAACAAACGACTTTAGCTGCAGTTGTCATCAGCAGGTGAAATATTTTGTCGCCCCCAGCCCTTCAGGCTGGGCTTTATGTTCTCTATGCTTTCCCAAACTGTCAACCCTTCTCCAATCTAAACATATTTTGAGTATGCAAAAAGACTGAAATTTTTTAAAATTAACATTTTTGTTTTTTATTTATTTCAAGGCTTATTACATCATTTTAATGGTTTTCCCCTTTTTACAATTTTCCTCACTTCATTGGTTTTTTGTAAGCTACCCTGAAAAACAATCCATCCATAGGGGTTTTACTGTTAACCTCATCCCTAAAAGTTTCATCAAATTAGGATCAAGAGTAGTGTAATCAGGGAAAGACTAGGTGTTAAAAGCGTGCAAGTCAAGTTGGAGAGAGAACGTCTACGTTTGTTTGGACAAATGAAGAGAATGAACGCGACTAGGATACCAAGAGAGTTCGAAAAACAAGAAGGGCACAAGAAGAAAGTGGGCCGACCAAGAGACAAGTGGGTGGATCAGATTAAAGACGGTGTTGAGAAAAGAGAAATAACTTCAACAAAGTGGAAGCAGAAGGACTGTGGGACAATCGTGACAACTGGAGGGATCTACTAAACAGACCCCCGGTGCCTGGGGAAGACGTGGAAGATATGGTTGTGTCAGGCCTGGCTAGCCGGTTACTAAGATGTTAGCCCAATAAATGGAGTAGTGCGCTGCTCCCATGTTGGACACGGGATCAATAGTACTTGAACATGACGCACCTGTATCTCGTGCAGGATGACCTGTCGCTGGCCGGCGGTGGAGCTGACTTGGACCGCCTGCAGTTCGTTCATGAGGATACGGTGCAGACGCTTCACGTCGATCACTCTCAGACCGGGGGCGACGTTCGTCTCGCACGACCGGAGGACCTGCTCGATCTGAGTGGGCTCGAAGAACTCCCACGACGCGACGGGAACTTTCTCCACAGAGAAGTCCAGACACGAGAGGAGTTTCAGCAGCAGTGGTTCGTGTTGCATCGCCGCTTCGATGGTGGCTGGAAGGAGACGGTGTTTTGTTTTCATCAGCTGGCAATCAATAGCCAGGCAATTTCAAGAATCACCAGCGCCCTCTTTATTGCCCGCAAAGAATTATGTTAAGTTCAACATGCATACTGGCATATGCTTGGGTGTGTGACGGACTTTGTCTTCCACAGAGTCTTCCTCAGTCTGCTACACATCCGAGCATATGGCAGTCAGCATGCTAAACTTCTAATTTTCATAATGTTTAGCATGCAATTAAGAGGGTGCTGTAGATTATTGAAATCTATTAGAACTAGGCCTATGATGTTGATAGTAGGCTACAGACAAGGTGTCAATTGATAAGAGTCCTAAGGATTGACAGAGAATGAATAAGAGCTGGAACCTGTGACCAGCACCTACAAGACAACGCAGGGTATCCTCCTGAGAAGAGTATAATATCATTAATGAACCGGTTGCAAATTTTGATTAAAAAAATAAATTGTATTAAGAGTCTACCCACTCAGTTATATAACTGATTTTCAGTGGGGGACTTTAAATCAAAGCGACTAAGCCAACCCTGTAGGCCCCGACGCAATCGGCGAGTGAGCGATAACCAACCAAAGATCGTTATTTTTAATAGGAAATATAGCAATCAGTGGTATGGACAGTGCGAACACCCGCGAATCAACGCCAGAATCAACAAGGCATCAACATATTGAAATGTCGCAAGTGTCCCACAAAACACACACGTGCATGTACACTTATTGACAAATGTTTGTCATGTGTATTATGATTTATGAATTTAATGTGCTTAGGTTGCTGGACACATAATGTGATTTGGACTATGCTCTTTTCTTAAAGCCTATTAGTATTACATATTCTTATCTGTTAAACCTCTCCCGCGCTACTCACTGGTTGGCGTGGTTAGGTACTGGCTGAGCTGCATCCCGCTGCCCGCCTGCGGGTCCGGTATCGTGTCTTCGGTCCCCTCTTCCGGCTCCTTCACCAAGAGGTGGACCAGAAGCCCAAGCTGGGAGAAGTGCTGGTTGCTCGCTGTCACACGCAGCTCGATAGCAACCGTCTTGAGGAGCCAAGCCATCTGGTTCAGCTCAGACGCTGGATAGACAGACACAGGCATGATCATTGGAAATAAATAAATATTACATTTGGTACTTGAGATACAGTAGTTCAATGAGCTTGGGCTTGCATTTTCTACCATGTTGAATGTCCATTAAAAAATGACATGATTGCCAAATCAAGCACATTTCTCATACTTTCTGGAGCACATCCAATTTTCAATCCTAACGTTCCAGAGTATCCCTACCCACTATTAACTAGGTACTTTGCACTTCACTAGACGAAGACTACCTCGATGACAGCACAGTGAAGAGTAGAATAATCAAACAAAATTTTCTTCTCCTCACATGCTTACATTTGGCTTACTATGCAATCCTGCTAGAGCTAGCCAACCAATAAGAGACACCTTCCTCCTTCATGCGCAGAAACCTAGAACACATGTCGTGGTAGGCCTAGCCTACATATCGTTGAAACATACCTCTATGTTGCCCGACAAACGGCAGCGCGGCGGAATGTCTGCCGAGGAAGTCTCCGCTGGAACGGAGGAAGCGCAAGACTGGCTCCGAGGTCCTGGGGTTGGCGCAGAGGGAGTGCAGCATACAGTAGGCTGCCTCCAGCAGGCGGGGCTTGGTGGCCAACGCTATCGACCGGGTGCCCAGGGAGGCGTCCAGGATGGCTATCAGAGAGTGCAGGCAGGTTCGAGGGAAGCCTAGAACGCCTGAAACACAACCGGGACGTCTACATTTTTCATATTACCAAACTCACTGATTTTTCAAGGTTTTTTTAGAATGAAAATCAAATTTTCCTACACTGCTACTTTGTCTCCAAAAATTTTGCTATCAAATAAGTTAATTGATTTTGCCCCAAAACGGCAGGATTGACAGAGACAGCACATCGTAAAGACCCACGATTAAAACTATAGATTACATTTGGTACATTTTTAGATTATTTTGATTAATAGCCAGTTCTTAACTTAAACTTAACCATTTTTCTCAACTTTCCCACATTTTCAGTCACCCTGACAACAAAGAACAATGAATACATCCCTTGAAAGTTGAAATAAGGGTCCAATATGCATGTTTGGACCCTTATTACAAGGGATGTATTCATTGTTCTGGCTGGGTGGCACAAGCATAATGAACTGAACTCTAACCTGGCTGTTGAAACATTGTTTTCTTGATGTCCTTGATGATGTCGAAGCCAAACAAATAGTGAGCTACGTTGGGTGGAGAATGGCTGAGACACTGTTGCAGAAGTAAAAGAATCGTTTCCTTGGTTCTGTCTTGAACTCCCAGGTCGTCATCGTCGCCATTACCCAAGTCGCTGCTGTCGGCTTCAAGGCACTCGACGAAACCATGCCTGCAAGTGACATGTTAGCATGTTAGCAAGAGCGTAGAGATTCATACCTTACAGAGATCAGTAGCTCTGCCTTTTGAGACGTTGAGGTAAAACTGTTTGGCACCGTGCATTCTTCACTTCATCATAAAAATGATGAGGTCAAATCTGTCTGTATTAACTAGGGATGTGCAAATGTTTGAAATTCAAACTAAAACTTAAAAAAAGTTCCCAAGTATTGAGTGAAAAAAGTTTGGAGCTTAAAAAAAATTTACTGTTTGTAGCAGTGTGTAGGCACTTATTATTTTAGATGTTGCAAAATGTTTCTCAGTTTATAGGTACAAATCTAAAAACAAGAAAAATGGATGGTAGAGCTGGAGGGGCAGGTCCAGAAGATACACACTTTCTTGGTGGAGGTGACGGTTCAGACTTATCATTATTTTACTATTATAACCGTTTGATATCCCTTTTAAGTTCGGTTCGAAATTTTAGTGAAGTTCGATTTTCAAAACTAAGAAAGTTCGAGTTCGAAGTAAGAAAAGTGGATTAGCACAACCCTAGTATTCACAGTAGTCCACTATGCAATGGGCTCCCATTGTTGCCATGAAATGCATGGCAACAATGGGATCCCCTCGGCTATGGGCAGACTTAATAAAAGTTTAAACCTACTAGGGTGTGCGAGTAGCACTTTTTCAAGTCGAGTCGAGTTCGAGTTCGAGTAGTAAAAAACCAACGATCTCGAGTCGAGTTTCGAGTAGTGCATTTTTTTTTTAAATACTGTACATGGACCAGTAGCGGAAAAACAGGTCTAAATAGCGCTGAATGAAACTCCACATCACCTTTTAAATAATTATGAAGGTACTATTTTAGTATGCAAAAAAAAAAAAGGACAAAACTACCTCTGTCCCTCTAGCACGTACCGGAACTCTACTAGTTTGACGGAATTGCTATTTTTTATCAATTTTTTTTTTTTTTTTCCAAAACATCAATATTTTATAGGAAACACAAACTAAATGCGCGGAAACAAATTTCAAAGAATATTTACAATTAAAAAATTAAGTTTTCTCTAGGCCTACGTAACAACTCACAACAGACCAGGGCCACGCCCCGCCCACACTGTGTGAAGTTGACTCCGGTTAGCGAGGAGCGACGCGGCCTAGGCGTATTCCTACCGTGCTGAGATGTTTACTCACTGCGAGTAACCTTACAACAACATAATAAAAAAATCCAAAATAGAATCATCACGTTTTTACTGTTATAGTAACAAAAAAAACTTCAAAACCTTTAACGTCGCTATTTTAAACGAAAATCCTATTGTAATAAAAGTCCTTTTTTTTAAATAACGACGTTAAAGGTTTTGTAGGTGGAGTATTTTTGCGAAAAGGGATGGTAGGCCTCAACATAACATGGCTGACCGACAAGTGACTAGTGAAATGTGCGAGTGTTTGAGTACAATCTGTGAGCAATTCAAGCAAACTAAAAGTGATCAAATAAATCCAAAAGGTACTTTCCGCGCCAAATAAATACATTATTATATTCATTTACAAAAACGATAATAAATTTAATGTAACAAACAACATAACATAGCGTACCATGAAGTGACAGTGACATGTGCGAGTGTTGTGTAGGGCTCAGGGGTAGGGATTGCGTGTGTTTAGGGTTACCATACGTCCGGTTAAAGCCGGACATGTCCTCTTTTTTTATGTCTGTCCGGGCGTCCGGGCGGTTTTTTCAAAATAATGCAAAATGTCCGGTTATTTCACCCGATTCCATGCAGAGGCGCATGCGCACCCTTCCGCCCCCTCACTTACCATTCACCGACCGTAAATCGCCGAATACGAGCAGCCGATCATGTCCGAGCGTGTCCGAGCCCCGAGCGTGTCACAACACGCCAGGCTGTGCAGCAAGCAGTGTACTATCATGTGATTTAGTTACCGGTACCATTTCTGTACGTTTTGTGCCTTGTGTCCACGTTGTACGGCGTACGTAAGGAAGTGTTTGTAGGCCTAGGCCACTTGTCTTAGTTTTGTCATAAAATGTAGTGTTCATTTAAAAAATAACACCACAATTTAAAAGGCGTCGGCACCACTGTCCTTCCTTGACCCTTGTTCAGATCGCTCTAAACGCTATCCTGACGGTAAAAATGTAAAAAAAAAAATTCGCCTCCGGCGGCTGGGGCTCCGCCCCAGACCCCTTGTAGTCCGCGAATGTCTGTGAACGAAATGTCCCTTTTTTGCTGAGACACTTGTGGTAACCCTACGTGTGTTATTCAATCAAACTAAAAGTGATTAAATAAGTCCAGAAACTACTTTCCGCGCCCAAAAACCAAGTAAACACATAATAATATTCAATTAGAAAAAGGAAAATCATAAATTTAATGTAAAATAACATTCCCGTCAAATTAAGATTATACCGCACGTACCACACAACAGTACGCAGTAAGTAAAGCGATTTGGCATAGCCTAGGCCAAGTTTCATTCGGTGCTACTTAGTAAATATCAGTGGGTTTGTAGGTAAAATAAAATAGTACTCATTTAATGATTTCAGCAATTAAGTCATCTGTAATTTTCAAACAAAATGACAGTCACAGACATGACATAAAAATTTGATAATGCATGCCCAAGATATTCTCGATTTCGGAATCGTCTTTTCTTTTCGGAACATATTCGGGCATATCTAGAAGAGAAAAGGTGATGTAGAATACTGATTGCTAGGGCTGTGCAAGCAGCAATTTTAAAATTTGAGCAAGATCAAGCAGAAATGAGAATTCCTGCTTGAATTTCGAGCGAGATTGAGCAAAATTCAAGATCGAGCAAGACTCGAGCGAGATCAAACTAATATCGAGATTGAGATCAACATAATAATATTAAGTAAAATGTTTTAAAAATCACCTCATTAGGCCTAGGCCTAGGCCCTACCTGAAAGCCCAAAAACGAGGCATTTTGGAAAAGCCATCTCCAGAAGTAGGCCTAGGGCCTAGCTAGGCCACAGAGCTCAGTGGCCTAGGTTCCCTGGCTTATCTCGCACAATAATAACATTGCAAGTAGTAAATATAGCGCATTCTTGTCATAAATGTCCAGGGATTCTTCTGATGTATTTTTAATCATGTGGGGAAAACGTTTTAGGGGTAGGGCCTAGGCCTAGATCTATGGCCTAATCTAGGCCTAGCCTTGTAACCAACCAACAAGCAACTTCCCGACGAAAAATCATAATAAGATCGATCAAATTAAGCGGCAATGCAACTTTCATAGCCAAACCTGAAGACAACACATCAAAATCAACATTAATAATGGTTTCTTATGATCGTAAAACTGTTTAAAAAATACGCGTCTTGGTTAGGTCGCCCTAGGCCTTAGGCCCTAGCCTAGGGGAGCCTAGGCTTGCGGGATGCTACACTTGGACTTGGACCGTCAACATTGTCTATATTCTCCGTGATAAGTTGTTCACTTGGTTCTATCACTATAAAAAAATGATGCATTTATGCAATTACGACGATTAAACTGTGAAGTGACGCCGTGACAACAGCGTGAAAATCGTAAAAACAAGCAAAGCAAGTATTGAAAATGGCGTCGCTACTAGCTCGTCATCATGACGTCATCATAGCAAAATTCGACCTGTCGACTTAACAATCGATTCTTACGCGATTTTGATGGAAGCGCTACCTGTTGGATAAATCTGAACAATTTGTAGTCGGCGGCTCAGTCAACAAAAACTACTCGACTCGACTCGATTTTCGTAAAGTACTCGAACCACTCGAGTCGAGTTGCAACTACTCGACTCGACTCGAATTTTCGAGTACTCGCACATCCCTAAAACCTACCTAATCTCAGTCTGGATGCTCTGTGATGATGTGAATACTCCGATAAGTTGAGCGTGAGACGCAGGATACGACGTGACTGCCAATAATATCTCGACTGCAGCGAGCGAGTGGTGGGGGAGCCAGTTGTTATAGGTCACGTATCTAAAACAAAGTAGCATTCATTAAGTGGTAGGTAGGTACTTGAAAACAATAATTTTATACACATTACAAGAGCCTACAATAAGCTACATGCAGGCCTTATATATACTCTTAAACCTAGGCACAGAAAGATTATAAGATAAATGAACTGAGGTTATGAGAATGCCATCAGCTGAATTATCAAGTGTTGCGATAGGGTAGGGTTACGTAGGTATTAGGTAAATAAAACAAAATAACTAGGGTTGCCGTCGATAATCGAAATATCGATCGATTATCGATATCAATAATATGATATGATAATCGATTCAAGTATTTTGATATGATATGATAAGATTATCGATTTAAATAGTGACATCGATGTTTTCGCGGTTTACCATGCTTAAAAATGCCGCGCTGTCGTATCAACGCGCCGATTGGTTGTCGGAGTAGCCAATCGCTGCTCAAGTATAATGCCACGCCCACCGCCGCCAGTGCGCATGCGCTCGCAGCGCGATACAAGGCGATACGAAAACATCGCCCGGCCCGATTGCGATTTGCGATGTATTCAGTACGGCTCGACGTGTTGTGGCGTGAACTTCTCTAGCGTCAGTCTGCCCAATTATATTGAATTCGTGATGTTTCTTCCGTCCCAAACCCAAAGAAGATATTTGCCATTACTTCTGACGCTGCCTAACAAGATGAGTCAAGTGTGGCAGTTTTTTATTATTCAAAGAACGACGACGAGGAGGTTGGGAGGAGATAAGGCTGTGAGCTCGAATGTCGATGAGATCTCGCCACTATCTCTCGCTCGCTAGATGCGCGTACTGTTGGAACACGTAAACAGTGACACCCGATGCAAGTCAAGACGTATTAAAATATAGGCTGTGTAATTGAAATTCAGCCCTCAATTTTATTTTAAACATTCTAATCCTTAATGATCTCTTGTATTAGTGTTACAATTTTGCGTTTTTTCTGCTTCCTAGGCTCAATTTGGAATTTGATATGATAATCGATTTGGGTCTATGATATCGATATATTTCGATATGATAATCGATTCGATGCCTCCGATTATCGATCACGATTTTCACATCGAACGGCAACCCTAAAAATAACAAATAGGCAAAATATCTTGAAAGATTTATGAAAGTAATAATACAGTATTTTGTCATGACTGTTTGCTTACCTATAGTATTAGAAGTTCAAACAAAACTAATTTCAAAGAAAAATTATATTTTTAATATGGTCAAGTCTTTTTAAATGCCCAAATAAAAACATCACTATGAATTAATAAGGTCTACAATATTTAATTCCATTTTGGCAGCAAATATCTAACTTCAAAACCACCCAATGACCTGCACAATACAGTAGACACTATTAGTGTAACGTCACGGCTCCCTTATAAACCACTGCCTGACTCCAAACAATCGTTGATACGGCTATGTGATTGGTCGAGGCCGGCAAGGGACGGGCTCGGATTGGTCAAGTTTGTTTGGAGTCAGCTCTGACGTCATCACTAATAGTGTCTATTAAAATTAATACATTTATGTTAAAATAAGTGTATTCATTGTATTGTTATTTTTGATCAATCATTTTAATCTAGGGATGTGCGGGTAGTGGTTTTTGAACTCGGGTCGGGCTCGGGTCGGGTAATTGAAAGTACCCTCGGGCTCGGGTAATTGAAGTAGGCTCGGGTCGGGCTCGGGTAGTGAATTTTTTTTTTATTTGTGAATTCATTTTTTTTTTTTTAAATCCTAGAAAACAGTTTTGCATTGGTTGCAGGTAGCCACTCTGGGCTGTGTTGACACGAAGTACTTCCAAATCGGCGTCTTATGAACTTTTGCTTGAGTAGGCCTAGGCCTAGTACAGTGAAACCCCGCTATTATCGTTTTCCTGCATCAATCGTTCGTTATTCTCGGAAATAATATCGTAACGATCGTTTTCTAATATTTCCGACCCAACCCCAAGAAAAACCGATGCAATCGCGTATTTTTCTCTTCCGGCCGACGAAATCATGCGTTTGTACCAGCCATGCATCTGACGAAATCGCGCGTTTGCACCAGCCTTTCGGTCTGACTCCGCCCAACGCTCTGCTGCGCGCAACGATGCGCACTAGATCGGACTTCTAGGCCTGCCGCCTAGGCATTAGACGATGTTTATTAGCGTTGTTTCTTTTTCACCATTCGCCTACGTGCGTAATATTCAACTTGCTTTATGCCGTTATTAGCGTTGAATAACCAGAAGACGAGTAATGACGGTCAGTAGGGGCCTAGGGCCTATTACTCCAGCGGGGACAGCGCCGGAAGACGGGAAGAGCCAAGGACACAGCATCATAGCATAGCCGCGCCCACGTCGTAGCGATTGGTCCGCTCCGACGTCAGCTGTTCGTTTGACGTGTGAGCGGGAGGTTTAAAAGGAGCAGATTGGCGTGTTTCTTTATTACTTCTACCCGACCCGACTTTTTCGGGTAGGAATTGACGGCCCGACCCGAGGTCGGGTAATTTTACCTACCCGAAAATTACCCGTTTTTCGGGTACCCGCACATCCCTAATTTTAATAATCAAAATCAACAAGACATTTTCCCCTACTTGGCAATGTTGAGCAGGTGGTCCGGCTTCCCACTGCGAGGGTTGACGTCTAGTAGCAGCTTGTTGAGCCCAGTGAGGAGTCTCGAGGTGGTAGCACCGCTGAGCAGGGTGAAGAACTTCTGCTGCAGTCCGAGTGCTTTGTCGAGCAGCTGTAGCGAGCAGAGCATGCTGGCCTCGAGCGACTCCTTGCCGGCAAACACCGAGTAGGTGTCCAACAGGTGGCAGCCCTCGTCAACCAGGTGGAGCACCTTGACAGAGGAGAAATAAGACCAGCGTCAAAGTGTGGCTCGTTGGTCATGTGGTTAGCGAATCTGCTTCCAATGCAGAAGGTCCGGGGTTCGATTCCCGCCAAAGTCAGAAAACTTCTGATTTATTTATTTTATTTATTTTATTTTATTTATTTTTAAGTACAATTAATATCATTTCAGATGACCTTGTACGTGTCAATACATATGATTGTACAATCTTATGTCACTTAAACCTAGAATCCAATCATTCGTCTCTTATTTCAGCAAAAATATACAAACATAATATATACAAACTCCATTACTATATACAGACAGTAAATATCCATTACATACTCACATTCATAGATACATACCTATTCTAAAGATTAGCACTTGTTTTTGGATGAGCGTAGCGAGCGTAGCGAGCGAAGCGAAGATTCCATTTCACTACACTGGAGAAAAAAATCCGGAATGTTTTTTTTTTTTTTTCTTTTTTTTTATGTATTTTTGTCTGTTTGTTAACACGATTCCGGCTAAACCGATACTCCGATTGCGATGAAATTTTATGGAGGTCTTCGAAATCTCTGAACTTAGAACTGCCACGTTTTTGAGCACAATCAAAAAATTATTTCTCATCAAAATCGCAATTTTACGATTTTTTTTTATTTTTAAAAAATTTCTTCGACTTATAACACCTACATGCTTTATCCGATTTTAATGATTTTTGCACAGAACCTTAATTTTATGAATTAAGATATTCATGTAAAATTTGAGGACAATCGAAAAATTATATCGTATAAAAATCATAATTTTACGTGTTTTTTCTTTTTTAAAACAATTCTTTTGACTTTTAACACCTACATGCTTTATCCGATTGTAATGATTTTTTTACAGAACCTTAATTTTATCAATTAATATATTCTTGTGAAATTTGAGCACAATCGAATAACTATTTCTTATGAAAATCGAAAATTTACGATTTTTTTTCTTTTTTAAAATTACGATTAATTAAAAAAATTAAAGATTAAAGTTTATTTTTTATTTAATTTAAATTAATTTTAAAAAAATCTTCAACTTAGGAATGATTTTTTCACAGAACAACAGAAAATCCACATAACACATGGTAGCTCAATGCACCAATTACGCTCATCCAACAACGCGGCGGGACTTAAGCGTTTTCCTAGTTTAAAATACACACAGTTTAAAATTCCTCCATTGAGTATAGTACTTTGTTTATCAAGAATTCTTTCAACTTAACTTTAAAATTGTCCTTTCTGTTAGCTAAACTTTTTAGATTATCAGGTAGTTTGTTCCACAATTTTGACCCTATATGCACTGGTGATTGTTCATTAGGGCTGCCCAACAATATCGATAATTCGATACGATATCGATATGAAAAAAAAAATTCGATATCGATATGGAAATGCATATCGTTTTTTTTTTTTTTTTTAATAATTTTTTGATTTTTTTTTTTTTTTATCAAGAAATGGTTGGTGTGGCAGTGAGTTATGGTTCTGCAGCGCTGTTCCTCCACCCCCCCCCCTCCCACGCCACCAACTACATATTGATAAGTCAGTTTGGCTTTGGGCCAAGACTCTTGCTGCTTTGTTTTGTTTATCTTATGAGATAAGATAACAAGACCACATATGTAATCTCATTCATATCAGCAAAGCATAAGAGGCAGCTCAAGTTGTTACACTAGAGTAGTGTCCAGACAGAGTCAGGAAAAGAGAGGTAGAGACAGAGAAGTCAGTTAGCTTCTATCTCTTCGCAGGGCCGCCGCAAGTATTGTTGTGATTGTTCTTCATGGGACGGACAGTGGCATGTCTGTATTGCCGGCGGGGCCTTGATTACGCCCAAAGAACGTAATAACACGTAAAAAAAAAAAAATAAATAAATAAATAAATAAAAAAAAAATTTAAAAAAAAAACAAAAAAAACGATATCGATACTCGATTTGAAAAGTTCGATATCGAATCACGATATCGATATATCCCCTCACGATATCGATATGATGTTTTTTATCGTTGGGCAGCCCTATTGTTCATACATTTTTTTATTATGATGGTGACTGTAGAAGTTGCCGTTTTGACGTGTATTGTATTTGTGTACTATGTTGCTTCTTTCTGCTATGTACTGACCATAGTTGTTAATATATATAATTACAATGTATATGTATAGGCCATAGAGTGTTAAAGTATTTAATTCTTTGAAGTATCTCCTACATGAATCCCTACGTTTCATCTTACATATTACTAGGGATGTGCGGGTAGTGGTTTTTGAACTCGGGTCGGGCTCGGGTCGGGTAATTGAAAGTACCCTCGGGCTCGGGTAATTGAAGTACGCTCGGGTCGGGCTCGGGTAGTGAAATTTTTTGTATTTGTGAATTCATTAAAAAAAAAAAAAAATACAAAACAGTTTTGCATTGGTTGCAGGTAGCCACTCTGGGCTGTATTGACACGAAGAACATCCAAATCGGCGTCTTATGAACTTTTGCTTGAGTAGGCCTAGGCCTAGTACAATGAAACCCCGCTATTATCGTTTTCCTGCATCAATCGTTCGTTATTCTCGGAAATAATATCGTAACGATCGTTTTCTAATATTTCCGATACGAAAACCCCAAGAAAAACCGATGCGATCGCGTATTTTTCTCTTCCGGCCGACGAAATCATCATCATGCATTTGTACCAGCCATGCATCTGACGAAATCGCGCGTTTGCACCAGCCTTTCGGTCTGACTCCGCCCAACGCTCTGCTGCGCGCAACAATGCGCACTAGATCGGACTTGTTTTAGGCCTGCCGCCTAGGCATTAGACGATGTTTATTAGCGTTTCTTTTTCACCATTCGCCTACGTACGTAATATTCAACTTGCTTTATGCCGTTATTAGCGTTGAATAACCAGAAGACGAGTAATGACGGTCAGTAGGGCCTATTAGTATTACTTTAGCCAGCGCGGACAGCGCCGGAAGAGCCAAGGACACAGATCATAGCATAGCCGCGCCCACGTCGTAGCGATTGGTCCGCTCCGACGTCAGCTGTTCGTTTGGCGTCTGAGCGGGAGGTTTAAAAGGAGCAGATTGGCGTGTTTCTTTATTACTTCTACCCGACCCGACTTTTTCGGGTATGAATTGACGGCCCGACCAGAGGTCGGGTAATTTTACCTACCCGAAAATTACCCGTTTTTCGGGTACCCGCACATCCCTACATATTACTCTTATTGCTCTCTTCTGTAACTTAAATATTCTGTTTGTGATGGTATGTGATGCGTTTCCCCAAGCTATAATACCATATGCTAGATGGGATTCAGTGGTGGTAGATGGGATTCAAGGTCCATCAGTTCTTGTCCATGGAGTTTGTAAACTGTGACTTTGGAGCCGTCCTACCAACGAGGCACATAATAAATTCAAAGTTGTTCTGAATCGGCCTTGTTGATTCTGGCGTTGATCCGCGTGTGTTCGCGCTGTCCATACCACTGATTGCTATATTTCCTATTAAAAATATTGATCTTTGGTTGGTTATCGCGCACTCGTCGATTGCGTCGGGGCCTACAGGGTTGGCTTGGTCGCTTTGATTTACTGTCTCCCACTGAAAATCAGTTATATAGCCTAACTGAGTGGGTAGACTCTAAATACAATTTATTTATTTATTTAGAGAGGGTAAACTCTACATTCTATTTTATTTATTATTGATTTATTAAGGGCCTACTTAATTTTATTTAGTTGTCCTTTTTTGTGATTCATTTTTTAAAACCAACCAAATAGAATAGATATTATATAATTATTGTATATTTACCTGATTGTAAGCCTACCTTTTTGACACATTTTGCAGTTCAAAATGGCACCCCGATTTGGAATCAATGGCAAACTTATGATTATTTAAATGCTACACTTTTTTGTTAGATGTCAATAGCTTTTTTGTTTGTTTGTCCTGTACCAGGTTCACATATTTACTCCTGGAATTGTCCGGATATACGTCATAAAACCGAAAATAGGAGTAATAAGTACACGTTACGCCCAGTTGGACAAACAAACATATTTGCACCCAGTTTTGACATTTGACGAGGCAACGAAGGCCTAGAGCCTATATACCACACGATGATAGGCTAATAGGCTTTGGGCCTAACTATATTTTTCAATATTTTGGCCTAGATAATAGGTTTCTAGTACATTGTTGTGCATAATACTGTATTGCTTAACGTCTTTCAAGCAGACCTATCCTAGTTTTAGGTTATGTCGGCCCTGGGCTAAGGTTTTTGCTTGACGGTTGATTAATTGGCATTGTCCCTTTTAAGAAAGGCCGTGAAGATTCATATAATCATTGGGAAAGATATTGCTCGGCCCGGCTTTTTCCATTTTACCTTCTAGCTTCTTTCTTAGCTTCTCACTACACCAACCAAGCCACTACAAACTTTAAAAATGGCGCAATATTTTGTTGTTTTACACCCACTTGCTAAAGAAGCAGGTGTAAAATTCTTACTCCAGTCGCAGTTGTGGTAACTTACAACAGGACAAAAAAACGTTTCTGGGTTGTGACAGGTACATTTACACCAGGACAGAAAAACGGGTTTTCGTGAAAAACTTGTACCTGGTGTAATTGAAACAGGACAAACAAACAAAGCTAATGATCAGGTGTCGGCTTGCAATCGAGTAGGTAAATACAGTAAAAATAAATCTGCAAGTGATAGACCAAGTTGTGAAGCACTCAATAAATCTTCTAGAATGAATCATCCCCAGTTTGGGTTATAGTGGGCACTCTCTAATAGACAAGTTCCAAAATCACCAGCACCATTTATAACATGCACAAAACATTATGGTATGGAGAAAAGGAACTTAGTTTTACCAAAATGGTTTTCTATAAATATGCAATCTAAATGCCACATGCTCGAGTATTCGACAAACTGAGTTTCCCTTATCACACAATTGTACATCAAACACCCGACCATATGGCATTTAGCGTTCAAATTCCGTTGCACTAACAATGCTTTGCGTACGATATACGTAGATGGTGCTGGTGGTTTTGAAAATGATCTATTTAAATTGAAAGGCAATCTTCATGTAGGTCTATATGGATACTGTAGTAAGATGTACAAAAATATACAAAGGCAATATTAGCCAAAAGTAAAAGTGTCAATTTTGTTTGAATATTCCACCGCAAACAAATAATATTAGAACTTTGTCCGGGACGATCCCACACCTTCCAAACACTGTACGTTCTACTCACCAGTCTGAGTAGCTCCGTCTTCGAGTTGAGGTAGACCATGATGTGGTAGCCGGGGGGTGGGTTGACCTGGGTATAGCCGCCACTCTGCACCTCCACCCGTTCCCCGGAGAAGTCCTCCACCTGAGGCTCGTACTGGTCCAGGAACTTGACCAACAAGTGGAGGCAGTTCTGCGCCACCTGCCACTGGAACACACGTCGGGAATCAGTTTGAGGTGCTCTGGGAGCCGCAAGAAACAATATCACGCTCATACTAGAAGCCCTGGCCAAGACGGACGAGGGCAGGTCAACTTGAATGCAGGTGATGAGAGAAAGAGAAGAAGGAGAAGAGTGGCGAGGTTATATTGATCCTGTGGCCGCAATCTTAATAGGCGGATTTGTTCCTCATGGCTACCAACGAGAACTGAGCCAATACGGTGCCCGCAGCCTACAAACACTCCAAAAACAGAGAATAAACTAGCTTGGAGGCACACGCTTAAAATGGCACTGGCCAAAGTGGTTTTGTTACATCTATATACTAGGGCCTACATCTACTTGAATTCACATTTCTAGCTTAATCGGGTCACAATAAAAACACAGCATTGAAGTTATCTTACCTAATAGAATGTGCCTAGTACTTGAGAAAGTTGAAACCTTATCGTTAGTGGGAAATTAAAGTCAGGAATACCATGTGTGGCCGGCCCTAATAATCTTTTAAGAAGTAGGTACACAAGTACAGGGTGCGAATTGACGGCCTGGGGGGGGGGATGTCCAAGTACAGTATCTGTGTGGGTTGTAAGAGGTCTGGGGCAAAGTCCCAGCTGCTGGAGGCAAATATTTTTGGGGTGTTAGTATTAGTGCTCTCGAGATGGCCTTTAGAAGCGATCTGAGATAATAATTTGAAAGGATTTTAGAGTCCATTGGTTTGGTTTATTAATGTAGGCCTACAAACACTTCCTGGCCAAGAATTTAAGTGTAAATTAAATTGACGTAATTATTTATTAACGTTACGAGATAAAGTCACTTGGTATGACAAGAGATGAGATGGGGATCCAGAGGTGGGGATTCCACCATCCCCGGCGGAGATATTTTTCCGTAAAACAGAGCCAGGGATGAAATTACCAGAGGGAGAAATCCCCCCATCCTCCCCGTCAATTCGCACCCTGCACAAGTATAAATCAGCGTCATAATAAATAATAATTCATAGACAATACTCAAGTGATGAAATACATCCAAATATGTGTGGTGTTTGTTACCAAAAAAGAAGGGTTAGTTTGAGGTTGATAAAAATTGTTTCAGTAGCTAAGTTGGAGAGGATCTCATACTTAGATGATAAATGAGAGAGATTGGAAAAAGGTTGACAGGTTGGGAAAGCACAGAGAACGTAAAGCCTAAAGGGCTGGGGGCAACAAAACTTTTCATCTGCTGATGACAACTGCAGCTAATTTAAAGTTGTTACCTTAATCCGCGACGCGTTTCGTCCTTCTGGGACTCGTCAGGCGGATAGTGGCCACTAAAAATCAGCTAACTACATGCTAACAAAACTCACAACACATAACAAAACCTGTGGTAGGGCTACGCAAGAAGTAAATTCTGCATGCATGTTGTCATCATCAGCAAGGTTACTTCACACACCATTCATACTGAGACACATTGTCAGCACATCACATCCAGTAAGGGGGCTTCCCTCCCAACTCTAGTGCCCGGGAGACAAAAAATCCATGACTGACCCTGGATTCGAACCAGAACCCTTGGCAACAAGAGGAAAGCTGCCCCTCCTGCCATTGGTGGGGCAGGGTGCCTCTTCATTCATACTAAGAGAAAGGGTTAGAGATAGGAAGGGTGATAAATGATGATTGATGAATGAGGTACAAATGAAAGACTAAAGGAGAGAAGACACGCCTACCGGTACTAAAATACTACTAACCTTTTCTTCTGGATTCTTGTAGGAACGTGTATTGAACTTTAAAAACACAGCGTTGATGATGAAATTGAGATAGGGGTCGAACCCAGCCACTCTTGTCCCGACCCCCAACAGCTTGGGAACCGACACATCGGTCAAGACGTCCAACAAGTGGAGCAGGGCTCGAGTCAGTGGAAACTCTTCGTTGCGAGACTCAATCTCTTCTAGCTCCGTCTGTCGCAGAAAACGTGCAGGGTTTTAAATATCCGACCCCTAATAGCTTGGATACAAGTGGCGAGGGTTTAAATTAGGCATAGCAATTTAACAAAGATAAAACATAACATAGCCCTAGGCCTACATACCATATTGTCCTGAATATAAGCCTACCTTTTTTTCATTGTTTTAAGTCTCAAAGCCCTTTCCCAGCATAGGCCTAATGCATGTTGTTTTATATTTCAACAAGAAAAGTGTTTGGCTTATATTCGGCTCAATACGGGTAGTTGGATGTACAAAAACAAAACTCAACAAAACAAAAGTTATAATTTCAAATTTCTCTGACTTTAAAGTGAAGGCATATTGCATTTATATTATTTATTATTTACCTGGACACCCCGAGGCTGATAGCAACTGGTGCTGGGAACAGTCAACAGAATCTGCGAGGATTCGATATTGTGCCACAAGGTGCCAGCAGTGTCCGGCGATCGTGCGAGAGCAGCCAGCGTCAAGAGAAGCTCGGCTTTCAGAGGGATCGGCACCGAACAGCTGACTAGTCCAAGCAGCACCGACAGCGGGTTCCACACTAGATTGTCACACAGGGCTACTCGCGAGTATTCGTCGTGTTCTGAAATTGAACCACATTCATATGTGCATCACATAAGCTATGTATTTTGTTGTTATTAGTCACTGTGAGAAGATTTTGCTGACATGGACATAGATGTCTATTTTAAAAATCATGTAACTTGCAGCAATATCATCATCTTTAAAAGCGATACCACATTGTTGATACCACATTTTGTTATCAACCAAATTTTCTAGGGGAGTGCGGGTACCCAAAATTTTGGTTATACGTGTATATATATTAATTTTTCTACCAGAAGGAACAGAGGCATGACTATAAAACTTACCAGCAACAGTTTTGATCAAGGCTAGGACGGTTTGAAGTCCTTGTATTTCCTGCGGTGTGATCCCCCGAGGGTAGTTTCTATGGCGATAAACTGTGTCTGTGGTAGGAGGCAACTCCTGACGCAAGTTGCTATAATATCTGAAACATTTTTATCTGTTTAGTTTGCAATTTAAATAAAAATTTAAATATAATTTATTATTATATTATATCCAGAGTCTGAGCCAAATGTATTTTAGAACACGATCAAAATCTAACGGATCTAATCAAGGCATGCATTTCTCAATTACCATGGTGTAGGCCTAACTGTGTATTGCCAAACTCACACTTTGAAACAAAACGTCGAGAACCTTCTGTTAACGATCTAAACCTACTGGTAACTCATTTAAATTTTACCATGCAAACTTATAGTGTGTGTGTAATAACTAAGCAACCTTTAAGTCAAATTACTAGTTAAAAGAAAATACATTTTTTTAAACTAAGTAGAAATCTTTTAAAGTTGTAGTTCAAATCTCTTTTAAAGTTCGGGTTTGGATTTTTATTTAGTTACCACTAACAAAATCAATTTCTATAACATTAAGGTACTTACTGACTCAAGGAGTTGAAGAAATGATCCCAGGATATGGAGGAGCCACTTCCGGGACCGTTTTGCTTCAGGAGGTTGAACGCATGTTTAGCAACTTTTGGCGAAGCTGACAGACTGCACAACATCTTCATGTACGGTACAAACAACGCAGTTGGAAGCAGATCTCCCGCCAAGCGCACAAACTTGTACAAGGATACCTAGATAATAACGTACAATTAGAGATACGTTTTTTTAGCACTTAAATTTAGAAAATTTAGCATTAATTTTGACAAATTTAGCATTTTGCAGCATCAATTGGTTTATTTTCCACCAAAACCCTAAATGTAGGGTGTTTCTTAAACTTCTTCTGGTATATGATGAATTGTAGGAACATTTCAATTCAATATAGTCACATAAAACGCTAGAATACATTACTAAACTAGTTCTCAATAGGCATTAAAAACATTATTTTTAGTAAAATTAGCATTTTAAATCGTCAAAATTAGCATTTTGTTGCATCAAAAACCTAAAACGCTAAAAAAACTTATCTCTACGTATAATGTGTATGCATACGTATATGTTGCATAATATGCAGGCTAACCCCTTGATGTAATTTAAGAGAACGGTTCAACACACAAACAGAAGACAAATCTTTTCATGAGTAGCACCAGCTCAAAAGGCATGTTTGTAACATGCATATAGGCTTCACACACAAAAGTCATCTTCACATTTACAAAACATGGGTAAATGACAAATGCTAACAGCTCAGATAACAATATCAAATATGAATCATAACCACAATCTATTAAAAACATCTGTGTTATCTAAAGCAACACCTTGACATCTAGCTAACGTAATTAAACCTGTCAGTTCAAATTTCCATTGCCTAAAATTTAAATTCCAGTCCAGTAGCCGCGCACTCTTCACCGGCACCTAAAAACAACATGCACTTTGAACACACTATGCCTACTTTGGTTGTGTTCCGTAAACTGCTGGACGTACTGAACCAGTAAGCTAGCTTTACTGCATCCATTCCGTTAACTGCTGTCAGCAGTGTGCCGAGCATTCCGTAAATTGCTGGCCCAGCGACCTTCAGTAACTGGAAGTGCTGGAAGTTTTTCACTCATTATTGCCAGTAAACTGTCTGGTGTCATGGCGGCATTGAAATGTCAGTTTGCTTCCAAAGGGAATTAATTGCTATATTTGTCCAGAAAAAAGGAGATATGAGATATTGCAGTGGACTAAAAATAACAAGAAAACTTAAGGAAAAGCTAAGGAAATTTATTTGTGAGCTAACACCTATATTTTAATTCATAGCTTGCAATTAATGGGTCGATGACTTTATGCCTAGGCTAGATGACGGCTTTAAATATTCCGCCAAGAGAATAATTTATTTATTAAACCCACAATCGAGAATAAACGTGAAATCTTCTTATTTCTCTTCAAGTTTACCCTAAATAATTAATATCATGTTTTAAAATTAAGTGCACAATTTTTCTGACATCTGCATTACTTGTGCTGGATGCTTCAACTTGGAACCATTCCATTTTCTAGGCTTGCTAAAGCAAGTTTATAGGCATGCATATAATGGTATGTGAGCTTTATTGTTAATGTGACATAATAACAAACTCGGCAGCCACCATCACCTCTCGAAGATAAGCTGTTGGATCCTATCCCACACGGACACCTAATATGAATATTATTATAATACACATGCACGTAAGGGTACTTGTTCATTAACGGGACCCCCCTCAATTTTTTGTTAATTGGTCCCCCCATCGTCGTTTTTTTTACTTATTTCTGTTTACAATAAATAATTACAACTTGCGAGGAGTTGAATATGACTCTGACAGTGAACTTGACTCACACGTTTAACATGACTTAGGCGAGTACAGTCCATTGGAACGCGTAGGCCTACATGAGAGCAGTCATCGCCGTGCAGCTGACATTGACGTTCACGGACACCAAATGAACCTTCAAAACCTTTAACGTCGCTATTTTAAACGAAAGTACTTTTCCATTGACAGTCCTTTATATTTAAAATAGCGACGTTAAAGGTTTTGTAGGTGGAGTATGTTGGCGTAGGCCGTGTCACTCCTGGCGCAAAGTATGTAGCCGGAAAGGATGTTTTCGAGGCTTTGTTCGAAATAATTGTGTTTTCCTGACCTCCTGAAACTCAGATGGAGTAGATGTAGTAGTTATGATTGTCTAATGAAATGTTTTTACTGAATTTTTACATTTTTTAGAGGGGGTCCCCCTGCCGCAAGTATGTAGCCGGAAAGGATGTTTTCGAGGCTTCGTTCGAAATAATTGTGTTTTCCTGGCCTCCCGAAACTCAGATGGAGTAAATGTAGTAGTTGTGATTGTCTAATGACATGTTTTCACTGAATTTTTACATTTTTAGTGGGGGGTCCCGTTAATGAACAAGTACCCACGTAAGTACCAATACATAGAACAACTTTTAGTTTTTAACATGAATACAGTCAAACCCCGATGGATCGTTCCCGCATCGGCCGTTTTCCCGACATTATCGCTATATTAAGAAAGTTTTTGTAAAAGCCCCATTTAAACAATGCTAAATTTTCCCGCATCCTTTGTTCCTCAATCGATCGTTTTCCTCACTGTATCGTTCAAAATGCTGTTCTCAATGTTAAATTTACCCTAATACAACGTTTTCGACCGACCGACGAGTGTGTGTGGTCTTAGCTGTTGCATCACTTATCTCATCCTTCCACCCGCTACTCAACTGGCAACGGCGGACTGGCTATAATTAGACCGGTCCCCCCCCCCCGCCCCGCCCCGGCCACCAACCATGTCGCTCGAGATCAAGTGATTTACTGACTCGGCGAGTTCCCCCTCCCCGCCCCCACCCTCCGACACATGGCGCAACACCCGAAGAAGTCATCACAAAAAAACTCTAGCCTCCGGCTTTCAACCTGTCGCTACTTCACTACGCATTCAGTCTTCTTCCGAGTTCCGAGTTTAGTGTTTCATTCATTCAACAAGCAGAAGCTAAGATTACGGGGTAAAATGTCATCACAGAAAAAGACTGTTAGAACTTTAGACGAACGATTAAAAATAGTAAAAGAAGTAGAAAATAGTCCAGGTGAAACGCGAGTGAACATCGCAAAACGTCTAGGAATAGCTACTTCAAAACTTAATTCAATTTATAAAGAACAAAAAAACGCGAGATTTCGAAATGTGGTTTTTCCTCAAAAATGAGGAAGACAAGTCGCACGTCTCCTTATCAAGAAATGAGAACAATCTTGATCCAGTGGTTCCGGCAAGCAAGGGCTAACAATCTTATTTTAAGTGGCCCATTAATTAGAGAAAAGGCCATACAGATCTCGGACCGGCTCGGGGTGAAGAACTTTGTTGCTTCAAATGGTTGGATCGACCGGTTTCGTCAAAGACATGACCTTGCGTATCGGCAAGTGTCAGGGGAAAGTGCCGCAGTTAATGTTCAGACAACAGATTTTTGGTTATCGGAAACGCTACCGGATCTTATCAGCGAATATGAGTTGAAAGATATTTTTAATGCGGATGAGACCGGGCTATTTTATAGTTTAATGCCCGATAAAACGTGGACATTCCGGGGTGAAAAATGTCACGGAGGAAAATGTTCTAAAGCACGATTAACAGTGCTATTGACGTGCAATGCCGACGGCAGTGAAATGTTGCAACCGTATGTAATAGGCAAGTCAAAGAAGCCGCGCGGTTTCAAGGCAACCAAAAAACTGCCAGTGGAGTACAAAGCTAACAAGAAGGCCTGGATGACGGGAGCTCTCTTTGCCGATTACCTAAAAGCCTTTGACGCTAAGATGGGCGCAAAGAAACGGAAGGTAAGAAAACTCATACCTACTAATTATTATATAATTATGTAAATTGTACTCCTATTATCTGAAAGTCGTAAGTGGAGACGCACTGCGCGCCCCGATAGTACGTAATTATCTGTGTTCATGCTTGATAGTAAGCCTATATTCACTGCGAAAATATACATAACAAATTACTTTTGTGCTAATAATATATTTCTTTATTATAGGTGTTGCTGTTCATCGACAACTGCCCCGCCCACCCTCCTGATATTGTGCTGAAGAACGTCACTCTAGCATTTTTCCCGCCTAACTGCACAAGCCACCTGCAGCCCTTGGATATGGGAGTGATTCGATGTTTGAAGAGCCACTACCGCAAATCATTGGTTCGGAAGGCCTTGGCTCTTATGGAGGCGGGTAGTGACCCTTCCAAAATGAAGGTGGATGTTTTGCACGCAATCCATTACATTGCTAATGCGTGGAAAAGGGTTACGCCCCTCACCATTAGCAACTGCTTCCGCAAAGCTGGGTTTGTGAAAGAAGGCGTGGATGACCCTGACGACGACGTGATTGAGTTCACCGATGAAAACGACGCCGCGGACTGGGCTTTGATCACAAGCAACATCGAGGACGGCCTCTCATTCGACAATTACGTCGACGTGGATGATAAGATAGCGACCAGTGGGACGCTGACTGTCGATGAAATCGTAGATGCCAACCTCGCAGATAGCGAGCCTGAAGAGGAGGAGGAAGAAGATGAACCTACGCCGGCATTTAATGATGTCATAAATGCATTCGAAACGCTCAAGTTGTTTGTGTACAGGCAAGACATTGACGACGGCGAAATGGCCAGCATCGCTAATCTTGAACATTCACTGTGTCGATTCCGGCACCAACGAAAACAAACGCAGCAAGACATTACTAGCTACTTCACTCCCCTTCACTAAATCTCGCGATGTTCTAGTGCCGTGTTTTTTGCATGTAGGCCTTATATTTCTTTTTTATCCAATCATTGTTGTATAAAGTATAAACCGTGTTTTATTTACGCGCAAGTGTTTTGATTATTGTTTTGGTAATGATCTCGCGATGTTCTAGTGCCGTGTTTCTTGCATTTATAATTCTTTTTTATTCAATCATTGTTGTATTTAGTATAAACCGTGTTTATTGAAGGCCTGAGTGTTTTGTTTATTTTGCGATATCCCAGTGACATGTTACGGTGTTATTCTCTGTTTTATTGAGGCACGAAGTCGAGAGTTTTGTTGGGTTTGTTGAACTTCTCCAGCTGTTGGAGGGCGTGGCCTCGACTGTCGTCTGCATCAGTGAGCTACTGGCGGGCGGGCGCCCCGCCCTCTAATGCTCCTCTCTAATGCGCCAGCCAGCTGTAGCAAAGTACTTACCCTACAAGCTAGACGCGGACGTACGTCACTCATAATAAACTTTCTTGACATTTTACAAACATAATATTGTGCATAGTTATTAAGGACTCACTTATGAACACCATTAAATAATTACATTGGTATATTCTTGTTTGCCACATTATTACAAAACTCCTAGAAAATTCCAAAATCGTTTTTTCCCATATAAAAAACAAACAAACTAGGCTTATTACATAGTTTTACTGAATTTCCCGTTTTGACCGTTTTCCTCGCTCCATCGTTTTTTTTACCTTTACCATAAAAAACGATCCATAGGGGTTTTACTGTAGCTATGAATTTATTTTGTGTTTATGCATGCACATAAAGACAAGTGCATTTAGTACATGTAAACATCATTTTACTTTTACACCTAAAGAACAAAACCATCCTAAAATATTTACTTAAAATTGTTATTAGTCTTCAGTAGAGCAAACTGCCTGTAACTATTGTAATATGAAACCATAATTCATTGTACCATGCTTTATGTAATGTATCCATAACGGCTAGAAATAGCCTCTCTAACCTGTCTGGGCGGAGAGCGGTATGTGTACGACGATGCGGGCATTCCCTCTGTCGGGCACCAGTAGTCGACCACGAGATCCAGACCCAGAGGGTCCGTGTCGTAGAGGCAGGCCACACTCAGCAACAGGTGCTCAAAGTGGTGGGGTAGATTAGAGGGGGGCTCCAGCCCCTCCTACAGAACACAATGTGAGGTAGATTAGAGGGGAGAAGGGGGGGCCTCCAGCCCCTCCTACACATTACAGGGGGGCAACTACACAACAAAACGCAGTGCCTGTAGGGTATGTGCCTTCTGTGATTCATCCCTACCTCTTTGGCTAGAGATAAGTTGGAATTATTGCTACAAAGTCCTACATTGTTAAGATGGATGTAGCACAAAGTAAAAGTTCAAACCCAGTGAAAATTAATTTGCAGTTAAACTAGGCCTACAATTATTTTGAAACCAACTAGGCATTTAACTAGAATATATATATATATGTGAAGGGAATAGCGAAAAGGAACCTACGGGACCAATCCAAAAAGCCACAGAAAAGCAATAGTTTACAAATACTGCGCCAAACACCATTATTTTTAAAATTATTAGGCTATTATTATTTCAATGTATTTATAGGTATTAATATTTGTTTATATATTATTAATTATTATAATAATAAATAATCAAACACCCGGTTCCAACATAAGTCAGGTCGGGGGGTGACGTATCACCAATTTCTCGGGCTGTGGACTTTCAGTGTTTGCTAGCCAGGCTCAACACCTCCTCATCTACTGTACTTCAATGTCTTCTATGACAGGCATTTCTACCAGTTCTCTCCATTTCTTTCTATCCTCCCAGAGTCTTTCTTCATTAATTCTTTCCCATGATTATTATTATAAAAAATTATTGTTGTTATTATTATTTTGTTACCGGAATACCGTAAAAATACTGTATCTTTGCCAATTCTTGAGATAAATGAAAAATTTTGGTACCAATTAATAGTTTAATAGGCCTACCCTTCAAATCGACATATAAACCTGTGTTTTGAAAAATTGGTCCCGAAGGGCCCTTTTCACTTTCCTATCACATATTATGGATGGTACACCCGACATCAGAAGTAAATCAAGGGATGTCGATGTATCTACAATACCCAGCCCTTGATTTACTTCTTACGCCGGGTGTACATCGCTTCTTCAATGGTGAATTTTGTAGCATGATAGCTAAAACTCATTCTTAAACAAATCTAGTAGGCCTATATATTTATTTATATAAAACCCACCTGTGCATAAATCTGCATGGTTCGAGCAGTCTCGTCGGCGTTGTTCCGCAACTCCTTCACCTTCAACGGCATCAACACGATGAAGTCCGTCAGCAAACTATGCAGGCGTCTCAAGTAGAACTGTTCCTTGTAGATTGTCTTGTTGTTAAGAAACGTGTGGTGGAAAAAGTCAAACACATTCAAATCTATTGCCGAGTCCACTAGCAAGTCATCTTCGTCACGTAAGTCTGAAATATGAACAGGCATATAGTTATGCGAGTTATGAGACCACCTAGGTCACAACGAGGATAGACCTCGGTCCCGTACTGAGATTGGGTCCTGGTGCTGACTTCATTTAGACCAAGGGCCTACACTTATGGAATTTCAGTATAGCATGAGTAAGCTACCTTCCATTTAATACGGAGACTGAACAAAATGCCGCATCTGTTTTAATTCATTAGTTAGGTTCATAACTCATAACATCAGCTGGTGTTCCACTGGCCAGAAGACTTTAAGCTGCCTGATTTCAGCTCATCAGCTGTTTATGACAAAATTGTCAAGAAGCAGAAACAAAAATTGTGCAATCTTAAATATTTTTAGCAACACTTACTTTTCGGATGCAGGTTCTGAGGAGCCATGCGAAGCGAAGCGATCGAAAGTCCCCACGCAAGGTAAGCGATGGCTTGTAAACCACGAGATTCCCATCGGACACCGGCAGGATTCAGCTCGCGCATCAAACACTGGACGAAATCAGCTTCTGCTACCAGAGGAAGTTTCTGGACAATCTCTGAAATAAACAAGCAACCAGAGTCACAAATCGATGCAGAGAGAGAGGATTGATGCAATCAGTATCGGCCCAATTGCTAATTTATTCATTATTCCAAGCCATGGAGAGTACATCACATACTTACAAAATTTGTAATTTGGTAGCATATAGTAGTTAAATGTCTGTAGTTGTAAGCTATTGCCTTGCCAAAGTGGGGCTACAAAATAAAGCGTTACATATACACTCTGTTACGGTAGCCAAGAATTGTAAACCAAGAACAAAATACCTTCCCCATCTTCTCTCCGTTGCAGAATACTCAAGTCAAGAGCGTAAAGCAGAGCCATCTCCAGGCCAAGAGTGACACCATCAATGCCACCCTTGGGATCTTCTTGGATTTTAGTCACTCTCAATTGGTTGATTAATTGGCATGTCGGTTCTTTCGGCAGACCGCCTTGCGCTGCCCACAAATAGACTATATCGGCCAATATCTGACGGATGGTCTGATACAGCTCAACAATCTGGCAGTGGTGGCGAGGGCCACCTAACGCTCGATTTTGTTGAAGAAGTTCGATTTCTTTTGACAAGTCCAATTCTTGTATTAAATCTGAAAACAAAAATCAAGCAATGTAGGGCCTAGTCAAGGTAAAATTCACTTCGAATACTCAAAATATGAAATGCAATTAGACAGGTACAGAATAACTTATTGTTGTAATTAATGAAGTAGGCCTATAAAAGAAAGGCAAAAGACAATACCGGTACCTATATTAGTACCGGTATAATAGGCTTAGTAGGCTAGTTGGAAGCAAAGAGATCACAAGTTGAAAAAGAATAGAGAACATGAAACACAACCAGATGGGCTGAGTATGAGCATGACAAAACATTTTCCCCTGCTGATAATCACTGCTGCAAATTTAAAATTGTTCAATTATTTCCCAATCTATGGACACTTTTCCAATGGTGTTATGTAACTTTGTCTTGGCATACTTAAGATCTTGCTGACAATCCCGTTGTCCATGAGTTCTTGGGTAAAGCGAGTGATATATGTGATCACTTCTTCGGATGTGTCGACAGCCCACGAGATGCCCTTACGAGCTTGAACTAACGTCCTCAAAGCAGTGACAACCGCTTTACGGCCATCATAGTAGAGTAGGACTGCTACCAAGCCACGGGTAAGCCCAGGGTGGTGTGGCATTTGACGTTGGGCTGAATCATAAAAACACAAAATAAATTATTAATCTACTAGGAAAACGCTTAAGTCCCGCCGCGTTGTTGGATGAGCGTAATTGGTGCATTGAGCTGCCATGTGTTATGCAGATTTTCTGTTGTTCTGTGAAAAAATTTTATTATTACTAAGTCGAAGAATTTTTTTTAATTAAATAAAAAATTAACTTTATGTTTTTATCAATTTTTAAAAAATAAAAAAACCTTAAAATTGCAATTTTCATTAGAAATAATTATTCGAATGCGCTCAAATTTTACACGAATATATTAATTCATAAAATTAAGGTTCTGTGAAAAAATCATTACAATAGGATAAAGCATGTAGGCCTAGGTGTTATAAGTCAAAGAATTGTTTAAAAAAAGAAAAAACCCGTAAAATTTCGATTTTCATGAGAAATAATTTTTCGATTACGCTCAAATTTCATACGAATACCTATCTTAATTCATAAAATTAAGGTTCTGTGAAAAAATCAATAAAATCAGGTTAAGCATGTAGGTGTTACAAGTCAAAGAAATTTTTTTTAAAAATCGAAAAAAATCGTAAAATTGCGATTTTCATGAGAAATAATTTTTCGATTGCGCTCAAAAACGTGGCAGTCTAAGTTTAGAGATTTCGAAGGCCTCCATAAAATTTCATCGCAATTGGAGTATCGGTTTAGCCGGAATCGTGTTAACAAACACACAAAAATACAGAAAAAAGAAAAAGAAGAAAAAAAAAAAACATTACGGATTTTTTTCTCCAGTGTAGTGAATTGGAATCTTCGCTACGCTCGCTACGCTCATCCAATTAGTAGACCTACCCTATGTAGGCCTCGCTTACCTAGGCATGAAAGTAAGAAAGCTTAAAAGGAATCAAGTACATAATCTAATCCTAGATCAATCTTAACTGAGCGTAGCCTATACTTTAGGACTAGACCCTTGCTCCGAGAAGATAACTTACAGGATGCTACCTATGTCTAATAAACTTCACAGCATCAAAACCTTACCCAAAATATTAGACCTACCTACCTGTATAAAGAAGGGCAAGGGCCATGTTCTCATTCAAGTTGTACATGTCGGAAATTATAAGAGCTTCGTCGACGAGGTCTTTGGAAAGGACTTGATGCCCAATTCCCGGAATAGTAATTCCATCTGTGATTCCTTTCACAATCGCCTCTCGTACGTGGGAATCTTTCGGCTGGAACAAAAATTGTTTTAAATAATATTTTACCATCATTTTTTCTTGAATAGGCATTTGCAATTTGTTTAATGCTTTCTACGCTTAGTTGTCAATTTTTTTTTTTACTGCGGGCCTAGACATGCAGGTCGATCAGGCTTGAAACACATAAAAATTTTTTTAGTCACCTGTAATACCTTTGTGAGTTACTTTCAATGTGAATCTTGAAGGATTGCATTTAGATAGCCCACTTTCTTATTTAGTTTTTATATTTTTTTGTTTATTTAATGCCAACGGAAATGGAAGGGGCATCGTTAAAGAAGTCATTAAAAGGGGTTTAGAAGCCTCAAGTTTGTGATGAGTACTTTAAAAGGGGCCACGGGAAAAGAATTGAAGGGGTAGGACGCATGCATATAAAACACAAGTGAGACCCTAACAATGGAGTATTCTGGAGCAATCTGGGATACTTAGGAAAGAGGAGATAACAGGTTTAGAGGTGATCCATAATAGAGCTCAGCTAGTTCAAAAAAAGAAAAACCTGGAAAGAGGAGATAATAAATGTTAGACTAGAGAGGGTTTATGAGAGCGTGACGGGAATAATAAATTATCTAAGATGAGAGAAATTTCAGTAGGTCTACAGGAGGGAAAGCCCGACTTAGTAAAATATTCAGGATCGCGAGGGAACGTGAGGGATGGAATGAACTTAAACAAGAGCCACATACTTGGCTAGGGGAGATCATGGGGGAAAGAACAATTAAGAGGAATCTGAAACAGATTTGGGGAAATACTCCTTTATGGCAAGGATAATGCTAGAGATTGAAATGGAATCGGTAAAGTGACGGTGGGGAAAAGTATCTCATTTAGGCTTCCAACCTAAGCTGAAGTCTCTGCCATTGGGGAACCAAGGCTTAGATGAGGATAATGAAGAGGAGGGAAACATCTTAAAATAAACTAAGAAAATTGATTGATGAGAGGAAAGGATTCAGAGGAACTAGGAATTCTGAGGAAGAGGAAAGTAGGGAAAAAGAAAACCTTCCACTGACCGAATGGTCAACAGCGGAAGAAGACAACCAAAATATTATGCAAGTTGGTTCTATGCCTAAATAGGCTAAATACATACTCCTCGACTCAGCCAGGTAAATAATTTATAAAATAAGCACAGTGCCACAGACTGAATAAGGCCTAGACTAACATGGCAACTTACAGGATTTCGTAGAAGTGTTAAGAAGTTCTGTTTATGGTTACGAAGAACGTCATCCAACCGCTTTAAGCCGTCACCCAATGGCTGGGAAACTACAACTTCAACTGTGGTTTGCAGCTCCTTAAAAGGAGTCCACATATCTTCAATCATCCCCCAGCCTGGAAAAGAAATACGGCAAGAATATAAACTAAAGGCCGAGGCCTAGTGCCTAGTAGCCTAAGTGGGGAGCCTAGCTAGGTAAGGGTGCCCAGACGTCAAGCTTTTGGAAGGACAGTATCGATTTTCAGCTGTGTGTCCTGTGTCCCGCCACACTTCCCGGCGGGATGCACTTCTGTAGGCCTACCGCTTTTTGTGAAAATGTGCCGGCTAGGCCATGAATGGCAAACTCTTGTAAAATTGCTAAGCGTAGGTAGGCCGGTACTCTTTCGGTTGGTATGGACAGATTTTTTTATGTGTAGGCCTACCTACAAAACCTTTAGGACCTAACGTCGCTATTTTAAAACTAAAGTACCTAAAAAACCTTTAACGTCGCTATTTTAAATCTAAAGTACCTACAAAACCTTTAACGTCGCTATTTTAAATCTAAAGTTCCTACTGATCAAAAATTGTCCATACCAACCGAAAGAGTTCCGGTAGGCCTAGGCCTAGGCAAAGATCCTATTATAAATAACTACGTTAGGCCTAGGCCTAGGCCGGCACTCTTGTCGCTAAGCGGGTCCAACTTTCAACCAACTTTCAACCACACTTTTTTCCCAATAAAATCAATGGAAAACAACTACAAATTAGAAATAAGTTAATATTAAGTACGTATAGTGAGTAATTAATAGTAAACACTCTCGAATTACACGAATAATGTCAAATAATTTACATTATTGAACATGAACGTCGTCTCACTCTGATCAACGCGCCATTTTGGATGTTGGCTATGTAGGTGTAGGGCCTACCAACCTTTTTGCGATATTGTGGTTATTGTAATAAGTAATTTATAAATATGTTATTGTTATGTTAAGTAAACAATTAAATAGTCGAATAGCACGGGGGTTTGGGGGCGGAGCCCCCGACGGGGTCCAGGGGCGGAGCCCCGGCGGGGTCGGGGGGCTGGTCCCCCAGAACAGAATGAGGTACAAACAAACAAACACGACAGGGACCGCAGGACAAACAAAAACGGACAGAATTAAACGTAAGTTTGGTGTGTTTTGGTTGGTACGTCGGAGAATGGAGAGACTTTGCTAAAATTGCCGCCGTGATCAACTAATAACAGTGAAATTAGTCTGTGAGTAATATTGTGTTCACCTATGTAATTGTTAATTTTGCAAAGTGGTAATTGATAATAAATTGTTGATATTGAATTTTTACACATTTATTTCTAATTTGTAGTTGTTTTCCATTGATTTTATTGGGAAAAAAGTGTGGTTGAAAGTTGGACCCGCTTAGCGACAAGAGTTCCCCTAGGCCTAGTCCAACGCCTCATGTAGATTGATGATTTATGCCTTTGGGTATAAATTAGGCCCCCCCAATGTTGTTGTTGTTTATTGCCTTATAGTCTTGTTACACTATCAACATGTTGACACAACTTCTTGGCTCAACTTGTTGACAAGACTACACTCTGTGTGTCACCTCCATCAACTGTTGACGGACATTTGGAACATTCCGTCGAGAGAACTGCCACTTCGAAACTGTTTCATACCAAAATAGATAGTAATTACGTACATATGCCGTATACAGCTGTGAATAACATTAAACAAGTATTGGCAGATCAATATGAACGAGTTAAAAGTGTCGTTATTGCCATCCCAAAGCTTTTATGTTCATCTAGAGTCTGCGTGTGTATCTGATGGGCTAATGAGTACCACTCTAAGCGGCGCAGGATTCCAGTTCGCTGCTGGCTCAACGGTGAGAGCGCTCGGCTACCACGCAAAGGGTCCCCGGTTCGAGTCTCGTTTGGGAAAACTTTTTTACCATTTTTTACTCACCCCATCATTATTGTTTGTGTCTTATCTGAAACGGGTACGATTTTTATAACTTTTCAGTGTAAATTACTCGCATAAATAAGTCTTTCTTCACACAAAATTTTTTTTTATAATAGCCCACACCATGGATCAACTAAACGAAATGATCACGTGACAAAATATCGGTCAGCCATTGGTTGAACGTCGTCAACATCTGGTCAACATTTCTCAAAAGTTGAACTTGTTCAACTTCTTGTCAACATATTGCCGTGGTCGTCAATGTTGAGTCAACATATTTCAGTGTGTGACAGCAGCATCACATTTCAATGCTATCTACATCTGGTCAACAAGTTGAGTCAACATGTTGCGTCAACATGTTGATAGTGTAACAAGACTTTTAGATAAATAAATACATGTAAATATTTAATTAGACTTTTACATTTGTACTATATTATTTAAACATACATACAGGTACACATCTATTTACAGTACATTTTTAAAGATACATTTAACATAAGACTTACAAATATGAAGTTGATATAAAATTACTAAAGGATCCATTTTCATATTCAAGTCCACAGAAAATTAATATTCGTAACATTAGTTTTTTGTAATTGGACCAGTATTAGTTACTTATTTCACATTTACATATACTCATACATAGTCCATAGGTAGGCCTACCTCCAATTGCAAAAAAAAAATTAATTAATTGAACAATATTAGAACTGAAGGCCTTAATGTATAATTGCATTGTTCTGGCTATTGTTCTTTCAGCCCCATTTTTCTTCAAAATAGATTTTTAAGGAGTAGTACGCTTTGCTTAATAGGAAGTTTTTCACTGATTCTTTGAATTTATTGATTGCAGTAATTTGTTTTATTTCGTTAGGGAGTTTGTTATATAGTTTAGTTTTGAAATAGTTTGAGTTTACTTGAGATAGTTTGCTACTGTGTTGTTCTAAGTGAATGTTGTTTTCCTGTCGTGTATGGTGAGAATGTATTTCATTATTTTTACTTAAATGTTGAATATTTTGTTTTACAATCACCACTGATTGAAATATATATAAGCTGTAGAGAGTAAGAATTTTAAGATTTTATTTTATTTAAGATTAATGTAGTTTTGCAACGCTTTGTGTAGGCCTAGGCCTCGTCTAGGAAAGGTTTAACAAGTGTATAATAGGTAGTATCCTTGGGTTTAACCGCCTAACCTAACCTCAAAAACAGGGGCATGTTCGGACGGGTGCAATACGAACTCTATGAATATCATGCACTTTTCAGAAGTTAGTAATAACTAGTACACTACCTTCAGCCATGGATAAACTTAATCAACATTAAACAAATACAATGAAGTAAATATTACAGACGGCCAAAACAGATTTCTAGTTATAATGCCGCCAAGCTGCTGCCGTCAGCCGGTTGGAAACAACGAAACGAACGGGAACAGCCGCCATAGCATTCAAAGAACTCAGAGAAAATTATCTGGGAAGCTTGTTATCTGATTTTCTGAGGTCTTTGCTTTGAACCTCCCCCCGCGGCAGGTGTGCGGTAGACTGCGTAATCAAATTCCGAAAGGCCATCTGTCACTTCTCATCCCCTATGGGAATATGCGCCTACGGGGAAGTAGGCCGTACCCCTGCGCCAGTGCCCCACAATTTGGCTTAAGGTAGCCTAGCTATTTTTTTTGCATTATGCAGAAGGCCTCGATCTGCAGGTAAGAAGCTGTTAGTCGCACGTGTTTACCGTGATGGATGTTTTTTTGAATGAAATAATAGCCTATCTGAGGCATAGGCCTAGGGTGGCCTTGGCCTTACGTAGGCTGGGCCTAGGCCCTAGCCTAGTAAAGTGCAAATTGGATAGGGCTAGGCCTAGCCCTAGGCCCTAGGTTTTTGGGTCAGGCTTCATACTCTAGGTCTACACAGAGGCATAGGAGCCTAGGTCTAGGATCTGAGCCTAGCCTAGCCTCTACTCAAAGGTGGGGGCCACTCATAACATGGACCTAAAGGGTAGGCTACCCTAGCCTAGGGCCTATGCCTACTTGTCAAATCTTTTCTATTGGGATTTTACTAGATGGGAGGTAAATAAAAAATGTTAATGTAGGGCCTAAGGTAGCTAGTTTAGCCTAGCCTTTATCCTAGCCCTAGAGCCTACCTACTCGTTAAAGGGCCTCCTGACCCGAGCTGCATGTTGTGCATGCACTCGCGATATTCTCTCGGTACGCGATGTCTCTGCTGGCCGATGCTCATGGCTCTATCCAAGATGCGGCTGCCCACTGCCGGCCAGCCAGTATCAGCTGGACTAGAGCAAGCTGAGGCATGTAGCTCCGAGAAGGCACTCGGTTGCGTCCCTTCGTCTCTCAGCTCCCATTAGCCCATTTAAGATGAGTAAAATTTTACCTTTGTTCGTGCTTCCTCGGTCCCTCTCCTCCCCCTGTGCGCTCGTTGAAATTTTGCTACTGTGAATTTTGCCCCGCCAGTAAAATTACTTCAGAGCCACCATGCTAAGTGTTACTTAGGTGTACTGTAATTAGGCCTTACTATCTAGTTTCTAGGCAAATGACTATTGTTGTCCCACTGTGTTCCAGGATAATGGGCTAGCGGGGGATGACCAATTACTGGCGCAGTGCGCCACTGCGCCGACTCCGGCATCCCGTGGAGGACAGTGTCTTCTGGGGCTTCTTGGGAGGTGCCCTTTGGGGTGTCCTAGCTCTTGCGGTCGGTGCCCCATTCCTCGTAATCCTATTCCTTGTTCTACCCATCTGCTTCTTGGCTCAATGGGCAACAAGGCCCAAAGCAGCCGTCGCCACAATTGGCCCGTACGACCGCCGCTGGCTCGGCGCAGCGTGGAGAAACTCCGTCCTCCATGTAATCCTCGTTCTTGAACCTCGACCCGATATTAAAAACCTTCAAAACCTGATTACCACCAAAGTCATACCGTCATACCCTCGCCTCTTGCGAATACCCGAAGGCAATTATTGGTTCCCTGACCCTAAATTCGACATTGAACGCCACGTGTTTAATATTCCGCTCAACCTGCCTTCCGAGCATCACGTTCAAGAATACATCTCCCGACTCTTGTCGGAAGGTCTCCGTAAAGACAAGCCTCCATGGGAACTACAGATCCTCAACCATCACGCTATATTACGTGTTCATCAAAGTCTATCGGACGGCAAACAGTTGGTTCGCGTCCTTTGCAGAGCGTTGGCAAATTGTCACGTTAATCCCATACCCTTTACGTCTACGACGTTTTTGTACAAAGTCATTAATGCCTGTATTTTAGGACCTCTTTCATTGTTATGTTGGTTTATTTTATCCGTACAAGATCTAAACGTGTTCACTAGGAAAGATATGTGGACGGGAGAGAACAGTGTTGCTTTGTCATCCAAGATCTCTGTGTCACAAGTAATGCACATCAAGGCTGTGACACGGTCGACGGCAAACTGTGTGCTGTTGTCAGCACTTGCCGGCTCGCTACGCTGTCTACTGCAAGGGTGTGGGGTGGCACAACCGCCAAATGTACAAGTTGTTGTGCCTGCTACCATAGGTGCGTAAGCATAGGCCTACCATTGTTGTTTTGGAAAAATAGTTACGTAGGTTAGTAGAAGCCTATTTGAATCTTTGTTTAGGAAATGTGGCCTATTAAAACCTGAGGTTATGTATCTCCAAATAAAAATATGGGCTTGCGCATTTAAAAGTTTTGCATGGAAGGAGGAAACCATCCAGAAATTGAAAAATGTACCTTAATCAAAATCTAAACCAGACATCAAATGATTTTTAAAATAAATATTAAAGATTGATTTAAATGAAAATAAATAAGGTGTTCAATTAAAAACAGTAAGCCTATGCCTATTTTGTACTTAGTGCATGTTATGCACTCACTCTATTTGAAGCTATAAATTCAAGTCTGAGTGTTCTTATGCCAAGTTTTCTTACACTAACAATTTTAAATAATACCTATGTGATTTTCTTAAATGTGTGTGAATCTATTTTAATTTACGATTTTCACTGACCAATTTTCAAAATGATAATTTTCAGCTTAGGCATGGATCTAAATCAGTTGCAATTTAAATTCTGATTTAAATATAAATGAAATCATACCAAGTCCTATGTGCTTTTGAAAGTTTCAAAGTTGCAACTCATTCTCTGTAAGTTTGTAGATATACAATCAAAACATGCAAGTTTTGGACACTGCCTAACTTGCATCAGTATATTGGAGTAAGGGAGATGCAGATGGGGTTTCTTATGTGCAAAGAAAGGATACATCTTATTTAAATGCTCTCTGCATCAAATACACTTCCTTGACAAGACAACATCCAAGTGAAAACAGGCCAAGTAGCCTTCCAATTGAATTGGTTATTTGAGAAACCGAATAAGTCATGTAACCATTGTTCTGAGTAAAACACAAAAACGTGCATTTACCCTGAAGTAAAAAATGCAGGTTTTTTTTATGTAGTAATTTAGATGTGGCAAAGTTACATTGATTTTTGTTGATATTGATATTTATGAGCACGTAATTTCATGTTTACGAGGGTGTAATTAGCGTAGACTTATTTGGTTTCCCCATTAAAAGGGGGGGGGATATATAAATTAGTAAAAATAAGGGTTTTTGATTGTTTATATATTTATGTAAACATAAAACTACATTTTTTTAACTTTATTTAATTAAAATTTCTCAGCAATGAGAGCCATTGACTCATTTTACTGAAAGTGACTTGTTCCGTTTCTCAAATCAATACAATTTTTTCTTCAGAACGTATGGACTGACTTATTCGGTTTCTCAACTCAAAGGGAAATCGATACCCTGTTGTACACACAGGCATGGTCGAAATGTATTTTGTTTTTTTACTAATCGATAGGTCTTGAAATTCTGAAGAAAATGGCTATCCTAACTCATTTACGCAATTTGGGTGACTTGTTCGGTTTCTCAAATAACCGATTCAATTCTTGTGGTTCCCTTTAGGTCGCTGGACAGCTCCCGTCACGATGTCTCTGCCAGTTGGCATAGAGGGGGCCATTCCTCGTCTGTGGGCGACGCGCCACAGCTTGAAACGGCTTCGTCATTCTGCCAGACCGGCCATGTTCTACCTGGCAGCCGTTGCGCTGCTTACAACGTCTAGCGGAGTGGCACGAAACTTCTTGGCATCTCTAACGGGCAAAGCCAGCCTTCAATTTAGCTCAATGAAGGGACCATCTGGAACAATCAGGGTGTGTAGGCTTCTTTCCAAAATTATATTAGGCATCAATGTTTAGAAAATTTTGGGTAGTGGGAGTGGTAGGCTACCTCAGAGATGTGGACATGCTTAATTTGCTAGAAGGTTAATTAATCATTATTGCTTCAATATTAATTGAAAATTGAAATTCAATGGAAAAAATTAAGAAGAAGTTTGGAGTCTGCTGTAAAGAAAGGGTTAACATTTTTTAGAAATTCATGTCCAATGTATTTGTTTTCATGCAGCTTTTAATATTTTAGGGATTAAACATTTAATTTAAATATTCAAGATACACAACTTAAGTTCACATCTCTTGGTTCTATGTTCTTAAACTGCAGACAACTTAACATTGATAAGTTTTAGTAAAACAATAACATGACCTACTCTCTCAAGGTTGATGGGACATCGGTGGTGGGCGTCTATCCCTTCCTACCGGCTCCCTCCGGTCTGGGAGTGTCCGTCACCGCCTTCTATTACTCCGACCGACTGTTTGTTACCGTGGTGACCGACTCGTCTCTGGACCCGACCGCCAGCCTCCTGTTGCATCACCTCAACAGCCAAGTGGTGCAGATGTACGAGCTTCTTCTCAACCGGAGGGTGCCGGGGGAGTCGAGGGCGCACCTGTTACTGCGCAGGGCGGACGTCACTGGCTCCCCCACCAGAGAGGTGAGTTCTATGTGTGCGATGCATACCGTGTTGGCCCGAATATAGCACGATCTCGAATATAACACGACTCCCGATTTTTTAAAATCATTTCAAGAAAAATTAAATTAAAATGTAGGCCTACAACAAGCATTTTTATTTACAATACAATACAATGAATAACCTAAAATTTCACTCTTCCAACAAAACATTTTGAACCTAGGCCTATGTTTTTTAACAGTGTGGGGCCAAGCACAAGCTCACAAAGGCCAACCACAGTTCACCAGTCTGATTTAGGTTTGACATCGATTTCAATTTTTTGGAATCGATTCCCAAGAAAACTTTGAAATTGTATGCACAGTTATTTTGGTGGTCATTTTCTGAGGAACCCGTGATACGCGGCAATATTCCTGGGGTATTTTTCCATGGAGCCCTTGATGACGTCGCCCGCCCGCCGCACGTCAATTGGTGGTGGGGCGTTAGTGATGAAGTCCCTAAGCCTACTGAAGCTGTATGCCTAGGTTTGAAGTTCGGATATATTTTACGCAATAATTCAACGTAGGTTCTGTTGAAGACTTACAAAAAAACTTGAAGAAAAACACAGCTTAATAGGAACTTTGAGATGATCACATAGGTGTATGCGAGGACCGAGAACTCCCGACGTAAAGTAAGATATTGATACGGTAAATTCAATTTTAAAATTATCTTTTGTTTTTGGTTGGAGTTATTTTTCTGGCCTACTTCCAGGTTAAGGTAATTTTTGGTGTCTTATGGCTGCACATTGTTCATTGCCTCGTGACATAAATTGGCTGACATTGAGTAGAGTAGAGTAATTTTTATTTGCTTGACCAATACATAGTAAGTATACACACATTATCCTCTTATGAGAGAGATATTAGAGTGAAGTGAATAATTCCTAATATTAACCCTTTCCAGTACAACAACCCCTCTGGGACGTGATAGATCGCCGTGACGCTCCGTACAACGACGTCCTGGGGACGTCGTTGGTGCGCGAGTTCAAATAACCCGCCATATCTCCGGTACCAGCAGTCCTATCGAGTTCAAATCTTTACCGCTAGATAGCAGAAGGTTCCGCGCGTAAGAATATCGAGGCGACTGCATTACCGGCATGAAACGCGCATTGATACATCGATGAAAAACATCGGAGTTTGTTTTGTAAACACGCCGGCCGTCAATCGTCCCGTCATGGCTGCTAAGCGACCGAAGTTGACTGTTGATGTTGTTAACAATATTATTCTTTTTGAGAGTGACTACAGCGATTCTGACAACGATGATAATGTTTCTATTTCTAATAATAGTTCTAGTTCAAGTGAAATGGGAGATTCTGACAGTGATGATGTTGATTCAAGTGATTCAGGAGTTTCTAATCATGACGGCGCCAATGTAGGCGTAGGCCTAGGCGTAAATAATGGCTGGGATTGGCTTCGCGATAATAATTATACAGACATGTTATATTTTTTTAATTGATAACTTCTTTATTGTAAACCTATCCTGAAAATTTTAAGTTAATTGGTTGATAACTTTCAAAGCTACAAGCACAAGTGTATATGGTTTCGCTTTACTTTTGACCGCTTGGAAATTAAATAGGTATTCCCAGGTAAAATAAATGGAAAATAACCGTACTGGAAAGGGTTAACATAGGTTAATACTTAATAATAATATTAATGTACAAAAAATGAAATATAACTGAGCTAGGCCTCAAACTCTGTAATATAAAATAATTGATTGATGAATAGATAGCTACTAGGTAGGTAGGTATTTCTATTTATGTTACATTACATTTTATGCAGAGAGATATTCATTGAGTGAATAGAAACTTTTGGATTTTAAAAATGATTTCATGCTGGACTTAAAAGTTGAAATGGAGGGACAGGTTCTTGTATTGTTTGGTAGCTTGTTATATAGAGTTAAAGCTAGATATTGTGGGCCTTTTGAGAATAGGGTTAGTTTATGGTTGGGAATGTGAATTTGTAGATTTGCTCTTGTAAAATGGGAGTGGAAAGAGGTGTTTTAGAGGGAAAAGATTAGGATAGGAACGAACAAATATCGCTGCAGCTTCCCTTTGTACAATTTTCAGTTACGACTTCGTCTCCATAATGTGCAAGAAGAAGTGACGCATCAGTTGACCGCTGGATTCGAGAGCGATCGCATCCAAACGTTAAAGATGGAGTTTTCACATCTACTATGTGAGCTGAGACGTCGTAAGTCGCTGGTTGGTGATGACCCTTCTGCATTGGAGGTAAATACAAGCTAGTAATTGAGGGTCTTTGTTCATAAATCAGCTAAGCTAACTGACATTTTGCACATGCAAAATGAGTATTTTATCTGTAATTTTTCCATAGTGCAAAATTCATCATCATCATCATCCATTGCCGCTTCCTACTTCTGGCAGGGTCAGCTTGGGTTTTGCAACCAAATTTTTCCACTTATTTCTATCCTCCCACAATCGTGTATCTCACATGCTTCCAGCTCTCTCCTCTAGTATGTAGGTCTCTTGCTATGGTCTCCTTAAATTTCTTCCTTCAATCCTTTTCTCATGCATTCTCCTGGGCATCCTCTCTTCCGTCATTCGTTTCATATGCCCAAACCATCTCAGCCGTGTCCTTCCCATCCTGTCACCTAACTTCTCCACCCCAAGCATCTCTCTGAAATTCGTATATCTAATTCTTAGGGTTACCATAATTTCTGAAAGTAAAATCCGGGACACATGTACTTTCGTTGTGTATGGACTTGCGTGGGCTACCCGGGGTCTAGGGCGAAGCCCCAGCCGCTGGAGGCGAAAATTTTTTGGGTCTTTTTTTCCCCCAAGATCGCCTGTAGTGAGATCTGAGAGTGTCGGGACAATTTTTAAATGATCTAAAATGTCTGAACGTCCACCATGCTCTATCCCGAACACACCACGGCACACAGAACAATCAACTTTTCCTTCGATTTGCGTATTTCTAGACAAGAACGGATATTCGTCTTTCAGTTTGTCTGAAAAACGACACTTGCGTTTGGCCATTGTATTTTGCCACACACGCACACCACTGGCACAGTCTGTAAGCTAAGCAATGTCACAAGTCACAACGCGAAATCAACACTCACTGATTACACAACGGTGACTGCAGACTGTGCAGTGAATCATTGACAACGACTGGACTAGCCTACTAGTGGGTTGACACTGTACGTACTGTCGCCGCCCGCTGCCCTGGCCTTGAGCTCGACTCAATGACAACATTATTGGTTACATTGCGCATCCCCGCGTCCCGGCCCAGCCGCCGTCGGTGCCGCGAAATATTTGAAAGCAGAAATTTGCTACGGCAATTTGGAATTGGATTTTCGATTTCCGGGACAATTTGGCGTCCCGAAAATGTTTTTCGGGACACCGGGACAGCAACAAGAAAAACGGGACTGTCCCGGAAAATCCGGGACGTATGGTAACCCTACTAATTCTATCTCTTCTTGTCTTGCCCACTGTGCTCCTCAGGAATCTCATCTCCACTACCTGTATTTGTCTTTCTTCTTTATCAGTGGATAATGATTAATGAATGATGATTGAATTAGGTAATATTTACAATGCTGGTCGAATTAATAGGAAGGGTGGGTAGGAGCAAGTTAACTCATTGAGATTAAGATGGTAGTGAGACTAAGATTGGGTTTTAATTTAAGTGGCATTGTAGCGTCACCAGAAACAGCATGTAGTTTCTGCACTGAGACCTCGTTTACATTACCAGCTTTTAACGCAGGTTGGCCTATAACGTTCGTTACTTTTGCAGTGTAAACGCAGTCAGGTCAGTAACGCTAGTAAAAATGTTACTCGCGTTCGAAATGCGGGTTACTCGCATAAGCTTTCAAGATGGCCGACCACACTGCTACCAGCTGATTGTCGACGACGTAAACAAACTTAATATAACCTCAAATATATACGGAATAATGTGGTTGATGATTCAAGACTTAGGTATTTATTAACTATTAGTAGAGCCTACACCAATCAATACATGCATTACTTTCAATACATTAATCAATAAATACAATATAGGCTATGTTGCCATGGTGTTGTGATTGCTGACGACGGTTAGTGAAAATGCAGTGTAAACGCAACCGATTAACCCACGTCAAATCAACTCGCGTTAAAGGCTGGTAATGTAAACGAGGTCTGAGGGAGCACCAGAAACAGCATGTAGTTTCTTACATTTAGATCCTAGGTGACTAGGTGGCTTCTCTTGCGGGAAACAGCGTGTAGTTTCTTACATTTAGATCCTAGTTGAGCGGGTGGCTTGTCTTGCAGGACGAGGAAATAGAAGGTGCACTGTGGCGGCCCCAGCAACGGAGAGCGGTGTCCTGCACTGCCCTCCGTCGTCAGAACCGCCTTACTGCCCCTCCCGCCCGCCCGTCGAGCTACGTCGAACCACAGAGGAGCCACCGGATCAACCATCGATCCAACCGGCCGCTCAGCTGTTCCGATTCAGATATGTACTTTTATTCACCTAATTTATGTACAAACAATACCAATCAGAACTCTTGCCCTCCAACGTTACAATGTATTAAATGCAGTACTAATAATCTTGCATCGGAAACGAGGATTAGTGTGGAAGACGACGACATTCTAAAGCACGTAATGAAATCTTTCTCGCCACACAATAACGTGAGCTATTCGAATCATTGTGATGATCCCCTCTCAAGTTCTAGTTCTCAAGACGACACCGATGTTATATGTCTCGAGCGATCGTTTGTCAACTACTCACTCCCAACCTGCGTAGGCTGTAGATCTCGTATCTCTTCGGCGCGAATCGAGCCCGTTACATTTTCTGGCCGGGAAAGAAAAGTAAGCACCATTACAGAAGCTATATCCACGAGCAATGATTGTGATACAGACGCTTCTACATCTAAACACAGAAGCGGTTCGAGTTCTGTTTGCATAGAACCAGTAGTGCATTACGGTAGCACAGACGAGATCGGAAACGAATCGGAGTTTTATATTAATTCTTCGGATGATTCCCCAATCACCTACGTTCAACTCGTGAACGAAGATGAAGTAATACATTTCGACGACGCACAACATAGCCTAGAACCCAAAGACGAAAGCCCCTCTCGTACTGACCTAGTTCCTAATTATTCTAGTCCTCAGGGTCTCGACCCATCCCCTTCTTCTTCTACCTCTAGTGACCGTTCCTCCAACAAGAGTATCGTTACTATTGCCGAACGCACAACCTAACTCGTTCCTCGTTTGATTCTCCGCAATAAAGGGTAGAAAAGTGTAGCTCAAATTACCGTGCTCAGTTTGTAACACCAAATATCTTAATGATACTTCAGGTTGTTGTCTAGGTTATTATTCTATTATTGAATGCGGTTTTATGTGATTTATTTATAAAAATTGTTTGTACAGGTATACATATATAATCTATAATGACTTTAACTAGTCACTTAAAGATTTTGCTAAACAATTTTGTTTATTGGTTGATATGTCAGCGAGTGGAATATGTTTGCTTGAAAATTCAATGGCCAGATGTGAAGGGAGGTCAAGTCTCATAAATCTCTAAAGTAGTTTTAATTCCAAGCCGTCAAAGGATGGAATCAAACAGTAGTCTTGAGCTTTTGAGTCACATTTTGACAGTAGAATACTGTAACTATGGTATATTGCTTGTTTTGCAAAATCATTTATTTCACTTGGTTCGTTGGGCGGTGCTATCAAATTATGACTGATCTATGTGCTCTATTATCTATCCGATCAGGTGAATCAGAGGCTTCCAATCAATTTCCAAGCACACTGGTAGGCACTACTGCTTGGTGTTCTCATTAGTAAGCATGCCTTTATGTTATTACCGGTAATTATTATCAAACTTGTATAAGTATAGGCCTACAATTGTACCACCTGGAATCCTATATAATTTATATGGTCTATCTATTCTATTATTGATGCTTGGATAAGTGATGGAATAACTGTTGTTTTCTTATGCCCGCATCTACTTTATAAAGTCATCAGGCGTCTAGCCGGCCAGTAGAGATATGCCTCCCTCTCATTTCTATCCATGCCCTCTGGCATTTTGTCGGTCACTTCCTTCAGTTTACTGCATACGTGTACCGTATTTACGCGCATATAGGCTGCAGGTTTATTTAAAATTTTGAAGTTCAAAAACAGGGGTGCGGCCATTACGCGAGGGCGGCCTATATGACTATACAAAGTCGGAAAAAAAAATTATAATATGTAATTGTATCAATATTACGTACACATATGCGAGCAAGAGTAAAAAAACTTATTTTAACGGTAAGTAATTAATTAAATAAGTCTTGTTCAACGTGTGAATACGTCCGCGGAAGTGAAGATGTCCGCCCGCCCGCCGAATTCTCCCTCTCGCGGCAATGACTGCCTCGTCAGCCGGTCACGCATCCACCCGACGCCCGGCGCAAGGTCGCAGTTTCCTGATGGAAGATCGTAGGCTATCCGAGCTGGTTTCAGGCGCGCTTCTCTTGTTTTAATTGGACCGAAATGTTATGTTCTTTACATCTGAATGTCATCCTACAATGACTAAAAGTATTGCACAGCGCGGTCGTCTTTGTGAGTGTTTGCCGCCGCCGCGACCTTGCTCGAAGACGGCGGACGAGAGAGAGAAAAAGATTAAATATGGCCTTGAAGTCGACATGATAGAGGCTGGCTATGGTTATGAAGAAATGGACATTGTATTGGGTGACAATGACGGTGACTGAAAATGCAATAGCCAACACGGAAGCATTTCTGAATGTGTTACGTAGGCTACCGGGCTGTGATGCGCTCGACGACAAAGAAGTGGATTAATGGGCGAATGGAACTTGAAACTAAACATCCATTCAAGAGCCGACAGACGCGGAGATAAATAACCGCCCCCCCCCCCCCCCCCACGCCACTAAATACGTATCGCCTAGCTCACTATCAATTGGCTTCGGGCCAAGACTCTCGCTGTGTTGTTTTGTTTACGTTATGAATGAGATTAGATAACGAAACCCGATTGTAAACACTCTCGACACTTCAATCCAAGCAATGCCAGCTGTGTTAGTGTCTGACGTTGTGTGAGCCGTGCGACCTTGCACACGGAAAGTAAACACTCTAGATTCTAGAATAACATTGCATTAAAATAAAATGGTTTATTTATTTACATGCTCGTTTGCATGTTCATTGCCTGTTTTGCGATGAGTTGTTTCATTCCTAATGGATTTGCTGGCTAAAATAACAAGTGCGGCCAATACAACATGCAAAGTACTTTTTAAAATTGCATGGTCAAAACTGGGGTGCGGCCATTACGCGAGGGCGGCCTTTATGCGCGTAAATACGGTAAGTGTAGTCTGTCCTGCACTCCGTCATTACATAATCTGCATACATCCAATTCAATTATTCCAAATCAATGGAGATGTTTTGCCAGCAGGTCATGCTCCGTCTCCAAGCGAAACATTGCTGTTTTCATCTTCCTTTTGTAGGCCTATGTTACATTTCTTCTTATTAGCATAAGCCTCCCAGCTTTTATCCTTTGACTCCTCTTTCCATCTTTCTTCTACTTCATTGTTGTGGGCTAATTTGAGATGTGATTTTATTTCACTGTAAGACATGGGTTTTGCAATTTGTTCCTTCTTACTTCCCGTCTTTGATGATATGATATGCAACAAGTTTTCTTGGAAACTCATTTGCTTCTTATTCTAGTCATATTATTGTTGTGTTTTCTTGGAATTACCACTGATAACACAGACAAAGTTATTACATGCTATGCACGCAGCACGACTTACATTACAAGGCTTGTACCGGAAGACTCCCAGTCACTCATATGTCATCACAACTGCAGTAGCTCAAATAGTTAATCTAGCCTGTATGTCACAATATTTCGATATGAAGTCCAAAGTAGGTATGTATATCGAAATAAAGAATATTCCCACCTCTCGTCTCGTTATCTTATCGTAATACCAATTTCTTTGCCCAGCCTATATTGAATTGAGAGTTGCTACTGTGTGTCGTGCCAGTAACATATTTTCTCGTGAGAACACCAACAGTTGTGTCTAAACTTGATCTCAGCCTAACCAACCACTTGTTGTAATGAAACAAATCCCAAACACAAACACTGTGTGCTCCTAGATTTGTTCACATGGTTTTCTGATCACTGTTATTTAGTTTAGTAATTTTTCCACTGTGACCTTTGCATTAACAATTCAATCATTATTAACACTAGCCATACGGTAGATAGTACACATGTAACATAACATAGGCCTACTTCAAAGAATATGCCAAAGTAATGTGGAGTTGAGAGCAAGTTCTCAGGTTTTTTATGTTTGCAGCTAAACATTTTAAATATTTTTCTAGAAAGTTAATGAAGAACAATTGTGATTTAATTATTTTTATTTTATCAGGCTATTCAATAGGCTTGGCTTATTATTAGTCATTACTCATTGAGTCATTACCATTAGTATTAAACTATTCATGACCTAGTTATGAATGAATGAATGATACATGTACATAAAAACAGTTTTCACTGTGTTGTCCATAGGACATAATTTTGCATAGGGCCTACCTACATTTTTGGTTGCAAGATCCAAAGTATGGACCCAGAAATAAAATAAATTTAAAGCCCAAAATAGTTTCCAATTGCAAAAGTCTCGTTAAACCATTTAATGTAAGACTAAGAATGTTAGCACTTACTGCGATTGCGTACACAAATGTTGGGATAAGGGGCAAGGGTACATAATTCGAAATCTAGTTAATTCTGAAAGTGTCCAAATTGATGAATGGATTTAGAACTATTTGTAGATGTAGCATGTAGGTAATTTCTTTACTGGCTTTAAAAAAAATGTAAATGATATTTGTAATTATCTTGATAACCATCACCAAAAAAATAGGAACTTAAACAATTGGGCTTGCCTCCGCGCTTGACTCTGCAATTCCTCCTATTGGTCCTACTTAGATGGCCTGTGGAGTTGGGAAACGGTTTTCAAAGTAGTAATTTACTAGATGTTCAAGTTTGTTCGAAACAATACCTGAAGTGATGCTTCATAGTATCCTATCGTTAGTTTTTTTGTTATATGTGCACAATATTTGGGGAAAGAAGAAAATACAAAAATTATTCAATATAGTATTACTTATTGAAAAGTAGTGGTGTATACTACAGTACGTACTTACTACACACACAAACATAAAAATGTGTTTCGATTTTCGACCTAAATCTGCCTCTCGAATTTTCAGTTATTTTTGTGGTTATCTACACCATAGCAGTTTCTGATTTCCCCTAACATTACATGGAACCTGATTTGTTACCAATATTGGTATCGGTAGAGTGGATCAGACAGTCAAAATTAGGGGGCATCAAATTCAAAACCAAGATACTAACCAGCAATTTAAACAATACAGTTGTAGTAATAAATTATGTTTTAGTTAGTAGTTACGGTACTAAGTAAATGCAGGCAGCTTCCTTTTACTTTCTCCCTTTTGGCTGCCATGCTGAAAGTTTGGAACCGACAATGGCTCAACCATCACCAAGAAACAATCTTGTAGGTAATATTTAATATAATCCAGAAATTAACAAAATTCAATTTGGCCAGGGATAGAACCTGGGTCTCCCAGCTAGCCGGTGTCTTAATACAAAACACCTAAATTGTTGGTCCGTTATAGATGCCGACCATCGAGAGATCTGGATTTAATCCTAGATCGAGTTGGAGTTTTTGTAAATTTATGTCTTTTACTAAATATTATCAATTCCACCTAAGGGAGTGTTTCCGACTAATGAAATTGAGAAACAGCCTGGTGGGTACAGTTTTTATGACGCTTGCTCTACTTTGTCAATTTTAGAACTTTGTAAGTTCAGAGGTAATTTTTAGTAGGCCTCTGTGTGATCTAATTCATTCTAATTCATTCTATTATTAGGTAATTCATTAGACAAAGTCTATTTAAGAGGGAATGGGACACATTTGGCTGTTAGCAAATAGCTATTCGCTCGGCCAAGATGCATCCGATGTATATGAAACTTTGCAAAGTTGTCAATAAAGCATACATAGACAGCCCTGTGGTCATAGATTTTCCAAATTTTGACTTAATCAGTCAGAAAAAAATCACGAATATGGTCAATTTTGGAGTTTTTAACAAAATCAAAATTCGTGAAAACTAATTTAATTTTTATAAATTATTTTAAAACAAAATTAAAAAATGTGTTACTGCAGAGCCCTATAATTCCACATTTGTGACATATGTTCAAAATTTCAGACACCTGTGGTGTCAGTTGGCCAAGCAAACAGCAATTTGCCTAAAACGCATGTCCTATACTCTCTTAATATTTATCCTATAGGTACTACTGTACTTAGTTTTAAAAGTTTTGAGCTACAATAAGAATAACCCAAAGGAATGGAATGTCTCCTGTGATATACAGTACATCTGTTGAAGGTGCTCGACTACTCTATCTGACTAACGAGTAGAATCACTGCCTCCTAGATATAACTAATATGTAGCACTCTAGTTGTAATATCTATGAGGCGGTGAGTTAGACCTGTAAACTTGTTATCGAAGAGAAGTACAACGAAGAGTGTTTTAAAAAGAACATTTAAGAAAGAAAATCAGTATTATTATGAGGGTTGCCAATATAGTACGTATTGGTTTGATTAATCAATTGCACAACAGGGTTAGACTTTTCTGATTCTGACATCAACGTTTTGTAATAATTAATTACTAACCAATTGTTTGTTAAGACTGTATTTTACTGTAAGTTGGCAAAAGTTTAGTTTAACTACAAAAGCCTTAGTTTCACATTACTATCATGGCTTTATTAAGTTCAAGATATTCTGTATTTTTGATAGTGAATTTCTCATAGAATGGCAACCCTAATTATTATTAAAGTATAATCTTATGATAAATCAACTTTAAGAAGTCCTTAGTAACACTAATAGTGTGTTGTTACATTATTACACGGTGACAATCAGATGTGCATTAGAAAGCAGACACCAAGCATTTATCTCTCCCTCTTCTTATCTTCCCTGTTAAATAGTCGTGCACTCAATTTTGAGATGTATGTGAGAAATTGACAATACCTTACAGTTAAAGTTAAAGTTCTTAAACAATTCAATTCCATGTATAAAAGATCTTTTTAGTGTACGAGTACTAGGCCTATTTGTGTTGTGTGTCTTTACCAGGTAACTGTACATGCATTTACTGATTTTACTAAACATTACCTATTTATGCCTCGTATTTTATGTAGGCCTACTATTTTACGTGACTTTTTGTGTGAAATATTTGACACTGGTGTTTATAGAAGTGTCTGTAGCTCTTTAAACAAAAACAGACAACAAATTTCTGTATAGACTTTTTTTACAGTGTATAGTACAAATTGGTGTGTTCAAGGGGCTAACATTTTTAGTTGGTTGATTTATCCTCCTAGTTAGTTGTTACTAGTCCTGTGGATCGTTGTCACTAGTCCATTATAATTACTTTTATGTTATTATTACTGTATAGTAATATAGCAATTTATTGATCCATTTATGAATAATGGCATGACCATGTTTCTTGTTTTCAGGATTTGTTGTGCAAATCTCACGGTTTTTTATTTATTTATTTTAAGTTGTCTAGTACAGCAGCATTATTTATTAAGCGAGCGAAGCGAGGTTCCATTTGACCTCTGCGAAAAATTAGTCACTGGTTTTGTTTTGTTTTTTTTTTGTTTGTTTGTTTGGTTTTTTGTTTGAGTCTCGCGATACGTTCGAACGGTAGGCTCGGATCGAGTTTGAATTTTCACCATCTGCAAGCTTTTCTCGATTGAATGCCATTAGTTTTGTGGCAAAATCGTTCAAAATTAAAAAGTTACATAAAGTTATCGAAGTTTTTTTCAACTCCGGCGGGCAAATCTGAGATAGCCAAATCATTTAGAATGTCGTCGGTCACGAATATGGTAATTTTATTTGATCCATAAGTATGTAGATGAAATTACATTTAACAAAAAGAACGTTGCCATGGCAACGATAACGCGTGAAGTTTTAAAGCATGCCACTAGAAGTTATCAAAATACTTTCGAGGAAGCAGTCTATTATTTGTCAACAACAGAGTTTTAAATATTTTCCAGGAGTCAGGTCCTCTAGATGGGGTGGATTTTAAGTAAGATTTAAACACGGTTTACCAAAACCTTGGCAAAATAAATAATACTGGAACGCGAACATCGTAAATTTTAAATTTAAAAATGTGCAATGTGGTCTCGCATAACACGTGCTCGCTTATCAACGCGTCCAACATGGAGTTATTTTACCATTTTACATACCAATTACCCTGAAAACATGTACCCAAATGATGCATTTATGCAGTTAAAAGGGGCTATGATGAGCCTATTACCCCAAACATTACTTTTTTGATTCACTTACTTTCTATAGCACAATACTACACTAAAATTATCCTTAAAAAAGTATATGTTATAGAGGTGATTTTTTCCTGCTTTTGGATCAAAAAAATTTCAAAAATCGTCATTTTGGGGAATTTCTATTGCTACATAAATGTAGCCCCCGCCCCCTCCTACTACTTGTACAAACAAAAATATTGTTGGTTCTAGTAGTTATATTGTTCATATTTAGAAGAAAAATAGGTTTTCAATACATTATTAAGCGAGCGAAGCGAGCGTTTCCATTTGACTCTGCCGGAAAAATTAGTCACTGGTTTTGTTTTGTTTTTTTTTTTTTTTTTTTTTTTTTTGTATGTCTCGCGATAACGTTCGAACGGAGGCTCGGATCGAGTTGAAATTTTCACCATCCGCAAGCTTTGTTCTCGATTGAATGCCATTAGTTTTGTGGCAAAATCGTTCCAAAAGTTAAAAAGTTACATTAAAGTTAGTCGAAAGTTTTTTTTCAAACTCAACGGCGACAAATCTGAGATAGCCAAATCATTTAGAATGTCCGTCCGGTCACGAATATGTTAATTTTATTTTGATCCGATAAGTAGTGTAGATGGAAATTACATTATAACAAAAGTAACGTTGCCATGGCAACGAAAAGACGCGCGAAGTTTCTAATGCACTGCCACCTAGAATTAATTTCAAAATACTTTCGAGGAAGCCAGTCTATTATTTGTCAACAAAGAGTTTAAATAGTTTTCCAAGGAGTCAAGGTTCTCTAGATGGCGGTGGATTTTAAAGTAAAGATTTAAACACGGGTTTACCCAAATACCTTGGCAATAATAAATAATACTGGAAACGCGAACGTCGTAAATTTATAATTTAAAAAAATGTGCATGTGGGTCTAGCTATAGCACGTGCTCGCTTATCAAACGCGTCAACTGGCGTTTCCTAGTTATACATAGGTACTTCACAATTAATGTCATATTATTTTGTTTTGTTTTGTTTTTTTAGTTCTTTTTCATACAACTGCCAAAGATTTGCCATCTCTGTGCTACTAGGTGATGCTTCCCGTTCTTAAAGTGTAATCCAGGGTTGATCTTCATTTGGCGTAGACAAGATGTTTACAACTAATAAATAATGCAATATTTTCTTGTTTGAATGCATATTATAGTATGTGGAACTATTACTAGAGCAAATGAGAGGAACTAACTCGTACTCGTGTAAGGGTAGGTCTTTGCTTTCCAGGTCTTCTTGAACTCCTGCTTGTACTTTTTCTTAAACAGTTAACCGTAGGGGATGTCTTAAGACATCACGCAGCCATATCTCTAAGCATGCGTATGACATCGATAGATGACAATATAATAATCATCAATATAATACTATAGGCCTAATAATATACATTTTTGTTCACTGATCATTTTAATTACAGAGTTCTCAAGTGGGTATTCAAAATTCCTACTATGAGTACTGTATGTGGATGGTATAATGTGCACATAAATTATTTAGGGCCTAATTCAGTTTAAAAAATTAATTTGCAAATCATGAACTAGCCTAAACATTTTTTCATACCTACACTACATCATATTTTAACGAGTGCTATTCAGTTTCTTTGGATCCAGCTAGGAAATGTTAACCAAAATTTAATTCGAGGACAATATGGATTTGAAAAGAATCTGGACCTAGATAGTACCCAATATTACCCCTAATTATAAAAGTTAATTACCGATACTTCTTGCCGTGGTACTTACACTTGAATAGCTAAACTCTTGCCACAGGAAAGCCTGGATAGCCCACATGTTTTTATTGTGTTTGTTTGTTTGCTTTTGTTTGTTTGTTTGCTTGTTTCTTTGTGTTTGTTTGTTTGTTTTATTAGCTTCCGGTTGATCTCCATTACAAGATATTGGATTTGGAAGATGGAGAAAGTGTTTGGAACATGGGATGTACAACAAATCCTGGCTATTCTCATAACTATTCTTTATAGTCATTATTCATGGATTGAATAGCATTAGTTCATATACAACTATGCATACATTTACTGTGTAATGACCGATGCCATAAGAATAATAAAGCATTCTAAAAAATTCAGAAAAAATTATTTTAATTAAAAATGCTTTATAATTATTATCAATAACAATAGGCCTAATGTAACAGTTTTGGAGTAAAGCAAATTTTAAATTTTATACATCTCACTGTGCGGTGTGACCTGCTATGGCTGAGTATACACAGTTTTAATTGCACAATAGTTTTTTAAACCAGGAATCGCACAATTTCAAGGTATTAAAGCCATGTGTTACATCCATAATAACTGATTGGTCTCATTATTCTAATTGTCCTAGTCGTAGATATGTAATGTTTATAAATTATAACATATATTAGTAGTATTATACCGGTACTACACAAAATCATTACTTGTTCCAATTATAGCATAGTGGTACTTAATTGTACTCCATATAACACATGTTCAACTTATTTTGTGATTTTTTTTGTTTCTTTACAGAATTGTAATTGGCACTTGCCTATCTTGTAATTTTCTGTTGGTTTTCCCTATTGTGGTAAGCCATGGACCAGTGCAAGTGCAAAATGTGATTCCTGCTAGCTAACCCATTTTGTTAAATGCAAAGTGAGTGAACTAACAACATCTTACCTATGCACAACTATAGCAAGACATGTTTCATTCAGTATTGTTAGTCTAGATGTGACCTAAATCTAATCTTTGATAATGGTTGCAACTCCATTTTGTGTTCAAAATAAAGACATGTGCATTTTGTTGCCTACTCACTTAATTACACATTATTTTCGGAATGAGAGACATAATAATGCTGCATATGGTTTATTATGTACTTCATTACTAGGACAGGTCCAAATTTGCCAAGTACTGTATTGTGCCAAATATAGGCCGACCCTGAATATAAGCCGACCCCCTAACTTTTCTTGTTGAAATATTAAAAAACATATGCAAAAAAGCATAATGTAAATATTAGCTGGCAAGGGACTTCGAGACTTAAAATAATGAAAAAAGGGTAGGTTTATATTCAGGACAATATGGTACATGCCACACCATAATATCATATCTTATCTATGCATTAAATTTTAATGTAATTTAATTTCAGAAGTAAATAAAAACAAAAATGTTAGAAACTATTGGTTTAGGTATGTTGATAAATGTAATGGCCATGTTTTACTTGGAAGGTATTGTCCACTTTTCCGAGTTCATCTTTTCTTGTTTGATTTCACGCTTGCATAAATAAAGTCTGTTACAAGATCTCTACAATAAGTTGTGGCCTTGAGTTCTTCTTTATCTTCTTGCTTATTACCAGTGCTCTCTCCAGTTGTTGTCGGATGTGCGGGTCTAGCCGCTCCTCGACGTGGTGGACCTCGATCCACGGCTGGCCACTCGATATCGAGTCGCCGACCGTCAGGAGAAGTTTCACCCCCACCCTCGGCTCGATGGGTTGCTCGGCGTAGGAACGTCCTGCCCCCAGGTGCCAGCAAGCCTTGGCCACCTGGAAGGTGCACGAGAGAGAAACTATCTTGTGATATGCTCATTTCCCATACGTTTCATTTTGTTTATTTTATATCAAAATAGAATCAACCCCAAATACTGAAACTGATGAAATAATTATGTACTACTATTACTAACTAACCATTAAATATCTGTTTGTTATAAATTATGTAATTGGTAAATACTATGTGACATGCATGGACAGACATAAAAATGATGCATATTATAGGAGAGCTTCACTCCCTGATTGTGTAGTTGAAACAAGCATGTAAAAGTTAAATTGCATCAGGATTAGTACCAGAGAAAATGTTCCCTTCACGTGACATATATGTCTACTGCCCATACCTAGCTAATAAGTAAGGGCTTAATAGTTAATAATTACCATAGTACATTTGCAATAAGGATACGATGGGTGTTCTATCTTAAACCAATTTTAAACATTGAAAACAGTGTAGAGCATTAGCAAACCTCAATTCCATCAATGTCTGCAATGACACCCGCTTGTGCAGCGAGCAGCGGCGTTATGATCTTTGGGTTGGATGGTAACACAGTCCACATTTTTCCATGGCAAAGTTCAAAGGCCACCGTTTTCATGACACCCTGGCACTCTAACATCTTCTCAAAGTGTTGAAGTGCTAATCCTGACTGAAGAGCGTTGGTAATCATCGCTTTCCCGGCTGCCAAGTTCTTTGCTAGTCCTTTCATCTCCATGATAACACCACCTAGGAAGCACAACTTATCTTAATAAAACTTAATGCAGTGTTCTTAAAAGTACTATGACCCACCACTGTATGAGGTACAGGTAAACGTTTTACTTACTTTAAGAAAGTAGCAATGCTCCTTCACAAAATACTTTAATGTGGTCCACTATGGTCAACTATTGTGTTAAATATGTTAGCGTATACATTTGACATATTGTACATTTTTGTTATGCCAATTAAAAATATATATGTTCATTAGAAAATAAAACGCCCATTCTATTTATTTTATGTCATGAACCCGTACTTGTCTACATAAAGATGACTATGAAATGAACATCTATGAATATGATTGTATGTGAGTGCAAATAAGTGTTTGTGTGTGTGTGTATGAGTGAATAGGTAGTGTGAATATAATAGGGAACTGGCCTTGGTTTCAAATATATCTTACACGTATTTAGTAATTTGTAATATTAAATTTAATAAACATCGCAATTAAAATAAACTATAAAAAATAAAATCTGTGGATTCTATGCATGTTCAAAGTTTCTGGGTTTTGACTTCCCGCACAAAGACTTAAGTCCGCGCTCTTTTGGTTGTGACGTTATCGTGAGGTGAGGAGGGGAAGCTGATTGGCAGAACTGTCAGCTCGCCGCCTCGGCGATCCTCACGATGACGTCACGCCCACCTGCAATGGCGCATGGCCGTTTTCTGGCGCGAAGCCCGGTTCAAATTTTTCCTCGCTCACAGTTAGCGCTAATAAAAGCCGGACGCATAAAAAACTTTACTGGTCGGTATTTGAGGTTATTAGTAGGGACATATTCAAATTTGGTAATGAAGGACAGTTCCCTATTGTGTGTACATTTAAGAGTGGCATTACTCTTGATCTTTAGTTTGACAATGTTGTGGTACAATATCAGCGTTATACAAGTGTTATTTTTCCAGTTTACTTGCTGTATGATTCTTGCTTTCAATACAATGGCCATTAAATTATCTCATTGTGTCCGTCACTACTCATCCAACTTACCGAGTGTTGTAGTTACTTCAAGGACGTCTGCAGGCCCGCCACCACGCAAGCACTCGACGGCTTCTGCCACCTCGAGAGCGTTACCAACCGCGAAACCGAGCGGAGAGTCCATACGTGTTATCACGGCTCTGGTTGGCAGACCCATTCCACTGGATACGGCAATCTTAGGGGATAGAGTTCTGTTTAGTGTGAACCTTTATTTTGCAATGTTTAAGATATGTACAGCATGTATTCAAAGACTAGACAAATATCAAATAAATTGTTTTCTTTTGTTTATGGTAATGAATTTTATATTATTTGTAAATATATTTTATTGTATTTTATAATGTGGTTTTAAGTGGTATAACTTAGGCATAGTAAGTTAGACACTTTGTGACTGGGGCCTTATGGCCCTTTTCTAACTTTCTATGGAGTTGTACAGCTTAATTACAATTATTTGTACTACTTCTAAATAATAATAATTACTATTGTGTTATGCATGTATGCCTCGATTTTAATGACTTGCTTCATAAAATCATGTTGTATACTGTCTACTATAGGCCTAAGCATCTTTGCACTTGTAATCCAAAGTTCACCATTATCAGCACATTGCTTATATTTTAGTTTTAAAGTTGGCCAATGGCAATAGAGTTCATTTTACAATAGTTGAAAACATTTTAGTTGATATCAATCAACTCTTTAATATAGGCCTACAATAAGATTATGATGATTTTTGTTTTTTTACAATAACCTAATGACGATTAATAGTTTTTTTAAATTTCCGAAACGTTGTACTTTTTATATATTAAAGACTTCTCATCTATTAAAATGTGTAGAAGCAAGATAATCATCATCAACTACCGTTTCCTGCTTCTGGCAGGGTCGGCTTGTTTTTTTCTAAACCAAATCATTCCACTCCTTTCTATCCTACCACATCGTTTCTCTTCCACATTTCCTGTAGTCTGCTATCCTTCCATCTCTTCCTTGGCCGACCTCTTACTCTTCTTTCTCCCTGTTTTATTAAGATATGTTGTTGTGAACAAGTTTCTCTTCCAAGTAAAAAATTAATAATTGATAATGACCTTGAGTAAATATTACTTTGTAAACATAAATTGATATTATTAATATTATTACTAGGAAAACGCTCATTGGACGCTTTTGAGCGAGCACGTACTCAAACACGACCCGAGTACGACATCCATAAAGCCACCACACAGTGTAGCATACTGGATATTGACATTGTACATTACTATTCAAATCTTGCATTGTATCAATTCACGTCATGCCTCTAATGTATCTTTGTATCTTCACTGCCTCCTGCATTTTAACAACATTTTTCGATATGATACATAAGTCTATTATGTCTTGAATCGATTTTAGCTGAAAATTTGGAATAGGAAAAAATTTGTGTACTTTGACCCTGCAAATTTCATACGATCGGTACATTTATTTTTATTTTTTATTATTTTATATTTTTATTAATACATTATGGATTTTGTTCAAAACTATACAGCAACCCGCCTAGTGGTATGTACATTTTTTGCAAAATTTCAGTCGATCAGAGAACGGTGCGACCTGTATCGATCGAACAGTAACAAAAAAAAAAAAACAAACAAAAACAGACATTCGAGCCATAAGAGTCACGTGGAGACGCTCGCTTCGCTCGCTCAATTATAACTGAGAGTTTTGATTTATTCAACTAAATAAATATATGTTGTGACAACTTTGAGTTGACAGCTCATAAACATAATTATGTCATAATACTCTTATTTATCTCCATTGTGACATTATAGTTGAGTTGCAGATTGGATATCACAATTCCACGTAGTACTGTACTAATTGTATTTATTTCTCCCAACCATAGAACTCTCCTGCAACTTAACAACACTAGCCCTTGTCCTTATCTAAGTCTATTATTACTTAAATCTTATATAGTGAGTTAGTGTAGTTTGTATATAATAATTTGTGTAATCTTCTAGTGCAATTTCCATTGTAATTTATTTATACTTATACTTTCTACTACTGTACCTAATATTAATACATGATAATTTTGTTTTATAATATGTTGAATATGTCTTAATCTTACTATTGTTTTAGCCAAAAGTCGCGCCTTGTCGATTTCGCTGAAGAAGGCTCCTTTTCCAACCTTGATGTCCATAACAAGTGCTTTGGCCCCTTCAGCCACCTGAAATTGACAGAAGAAATCACTGTTCTGTAAAATATACCTGACTTTGGCCAGAAACATGTTGCAGTTCCTTAAGCAGTTTCGTCATTTATGTGGGATAAAATTGTGGATAGTAGTGGGTAGGACTACATCTATTTTTGACAATCTATTTTAATTATGTATCAATAATTTAATTTTAATATTCACTTGATGACCTTTTATGGCACACCTCCAAAGATAATGTCTCGGATTTTAAAAGATGTGAATCAAACAAGCACCTTCTTGCTGACAATCGATACGACGGTCAGCGGCAAGCTGTTGACTGTTGCCGTTACGTCACGGGTCCTGTACAAAATCCTGTCGGCCGGCGTCAGGCTCTTTGTGGCTCCCGCGATGAAACACCCGGCATAGTGAAGAGCGTTGTGCATCTCTCGCTTGTCCAACTGGACACGGAAACCTGGATCAAAGAGGTGTCGCATTACCAGGAGTGTGCACTGTGCATCAATCCCCAAGTTTAAACGTGCCGACTGTCTGGTCATTATTTTTATTACAGTTTTCAATTCGTTCGGCAATATTTTTTGCATTGATATTAGCAATATGTAGAATAATAGTACCGTACATAGTAGGATACATCTGGAACTATTTATGAAGAATAATATTGCCTAATTGCCAGTAGTATCTGATTTCACTGTTGATGGGAACTATCTGATATAACGTTAACTCTAATTTAATTATATTCATTTCATGATTGTATTATGTTTTCTTGGTCAACTCAAATGGGTATAAAAAAATACGAAAACGGCTACTTCCATGTCTTTCAAGTAAAATGTTGGTGGAGGTGCCGGGTCAGTCCAAATAATAAAATTCTTGTGCTCAACTCACAAAACCTATATTTTCTTTTAATGCATCACATTCACATCTCTACTTCTTAAATCTTTTTCTGTGATTTGATGATTTAATATGAAATTTATAAAAAAATATTTCATTCTCTACTTGTGTTAATATTATGAATGAACTAGATTAATACTTATATATGAATAATTGAATAATGTGCTTTTCTAATGATGTATTTACTATTTTGTTTGCAGGGTGCTTGAAAATTGGATTACTAGTTCCTAACAATTTGTGCAAAAGCTATTCTTTGAAATGAGCTGTGAACATAAAAATGTATGCTTTGCACCATATCCCATAAAGATATGGCATAAAAACGTAGGAAGGTGTTTGAAGCAGGAGAATTGACTTGGATCCGCAAAAATGGCATAATTATAAGAAGAATAAAGGATTTAAAAAAATATGTAATCAGAATTGAACAAGGATTGTAGAATTGGCTTAAACGCAGAAGAGAACGTCCAAGGGGGTTTGGCAATGTGGAAAATGGAAATGTGAAGCATCAAAATACTTTATTGAAGAAGAGCAAATGAAAAGAGACTAGATTCATGCAGTATGAGAACAGAAAGAAGTATGGTAGAAGAAATATGGCAAGGATGAAAATAATAGTACTGTAATCTGTGACAATTTAATATTTATGCTATCGACTAGTCTAGGCAACCGTCTGTTAGCATATAGTATTTACGAACCATGGTTAACATGTTGTATCTAAAGTGAAAAGCATGTACTAGTGATAGATGCTAATTTGCTGAACAAATATTTTTTTAAACAATACCAAATGCAAATTTTGCTCAAAAATAATGTATGCTATTACATATTATTATATTTTGTTAGTAAATGAACTGTATGTGAGATAGGTACCTAATAGAAGTAAAAATGCATACATTTTGTGTAGTAAAAAATTGTTGAAATCCTGAATTTTTATAAATTAAAAATATGATTGCTAAACATTCTAAATTATGCTATTTTTATGCTATTGTATTGTTATATTATATTATTTATTGTATTGCTATGTATGTTTTATTGCTATTATATATAACTAATTAGATCGACTCTCGCCCATTTACCTGGAATGCTTTCCAGCTTGTCCAACGTGCCTCCAGTGAACTCCAGCCCTCGTCCGGACACCATGGGCACCTTGAGGCCGCACGCAGCGAGCGCGGGCGCCAGGACCAGGGACACCTTGTCTCCCACTCCGCCGGTGCTGTGTTTGTCCACCAACAGGTTGCTCCACTCCGGGTCCCACTCGAGTGTCTCACCAGACCGCGAAGTGGCGGCCGTGAACGCAATGGTCTCGGCGTCCGTGAGGTCGCGGAGGTACATGGCCATCAGCATCGCTCCTGTGCACACAACACATGTTTCATTGTTAGGAGGTCGCGGAGGTACATAGCCATCAGCATCGCTCCTGTGCACACAACACATGTTTCATTGTTAGGAGGTCGCGGAGGTACATAGCCATCAGCATCGCTCCTATATGCACAACACATGTTTCATTGTTTAAAACACTTGTGGAAAATAACTCTTTATTTTATAATAATAACAACGTTTATGTCTTATGTTATCGAAACTGGTTGAACATGCTTGGGACAAAGTTTATAAATTCGACTTTTTACAATCTCGGGGTTGGCTTAAAGAGCCATGTTGGAAAAAAAGGAAATTAAAAGAGGCAGCTCTTACGACACTTGTATAAGCCGGCCAAGTACCTATTTTCCTCCTATGTGGATTCCTTTAGTAAATACTGGAAAATAACCTTTTTGGATGAGCGTAGCGAGCAAAGCGAAGATTCCATTTCACTACACTGGAGAAAAAAATCCGGAATGTTTTTTTTTTGTATTTTTGTCTGTTTGTCCACACGATTCCGGCTAAACCGATACTCCAATTGCGATGAAATTTTCTGGAGGCCTTCGAAATCTCTGAACTTAGAACTGCCACGTTTTTGAGCGCAATCGGAAAATTATTTCTCATGAAAATCGCAATTTTACGGTTTTTTCGATTTTTTTTAAAATTTCTTCGACGAATATAACACCTACATGCTTTATTCGATTTTAATGATTTTTGCACAGAACCTTTATTTTATGAATTGATATATTCGTGTGAAATTTGAGCGCAATTGAAAAAATATTTATCATAAAAATTGAAATTTTACGGGTTTTTTCTTTTTTTAAACAATTCTTTGACTTATAACACCTACATGCTTTATCCGATTGTAATGATTTTTTCACAGAACCTTAATTTTATGAATTAATATATGTATTAAATTTGAGCGCAATCGAGAAATTATTTCTTTTAAAAATCGCAATTTAACGATTTTTTTCTTTTTTAACAATTACGATTAATTATAAAAAATTAAAGTTATTTTTTTATTTAATTTAATTTAATTTAAAAAATTTCAACTTTGTGATGATTTTTCCACAGAACAACAGAAAATCCGCATAACACATGGCAGCTCAATGCACCAATTACGCTCATCCAACAATGCGGCGGGACTTAAGCGTTTTCCTAGTTATTTATATCACCTTGCTTTTTGTCAACTTCCATGTATGAGAAATGCTAAATCTTATCGACCTACCTTAGCTATTGTCTTTGTTTGTTTTGATATAATTTTGATTGGTTTTGGTAATATGATTTTTGTTTTTCATTAAAACCTGATGACGGAAATAGTTTCCATTAATTTTTTGAACATTATTATAAAATGAAGAGTTATTTTCCACCAAAGTGTTTTAAATATTATATCATGAACTCTTCTAACTTTAAAATTTTTACATGTTTCATGTTAAGTGGAAATACCCCCGTTAATATTAAAATTGGCGAATTGGCATTTTTTTTAGTTGTAGCTCTTGAATGCTGCAAAACATTTTAACATTGTAAAGGTGATTATGACAGTAATGTAGTTTTGTTAGAAGAACCATTTTGTGCATGAACTCATATAAAACTAGGAAAACGCTTAAGTCCCGCCGCGTTGATGGATGACCTTTTTTGTAAGTTTTTAGTTTGTGTGGGACCACTTTTCCTTTGCAAGTGCTTTTTTGAATGCATTGTTGGTGATTGTTGTCAAGTTTCTATTGTTACTTGTTAATTGTTATTATAAGCCTCAAAAATTCATATAAAAACCTTTATTCTATGGATTCTAGCTAACTTTTTCAACTTTTTCGTTCAAAAAGCAATACATCACCATTACCTTAATGTCCATGTGCAATATGAACGTTGTTGCCCCACCCGTTTGGTCAGAATCAGCCCAAATGTCACGAAAATATCGCATTAAAAATCGAAAAAATTGTAAAAGTACGATATTCATGAAAAATACTTCTTCGATTTTACCCAAAAACGTGGCAAGTCTAAGTTCAGAGATTTATAAGGTCCCCTCCGATTTTCATCAAGATCGCACAATATGCCGTTTGCCCGGTAGAGAGCGAACAGACAGGAAAAAAACAACACCCGAGCTAAATTTTTTTGGGGGTCGGTGAAATTGAAGTCTTCGCTTTGCTCATCCAATAATTGGTCTTATGTTTTTCATTCAAATATGCATTTAGTTGATTAAATTTGTTGGATGAGCGTAGCGAGCGTAGCGAGCGAAGCGAAGATTCCATTTCACTACACTGGAGAAAAAAATCCGGAATGTTTTTTTTTTTCTTTCTTTTTTTTTGTATTTTTGTGTGTTTGTCCGCACGATTCCGGCTAAACCAATACTCCAATTGCGATGAAATTTTATGGAGGCCTTCGAAATCTCTGAACTTAGAACTGCCACGTTTTTTGAGCGCAATCGAAAAATTATTTCTCATTAAAATCGCAATTTTACGATTTTTTTTTCGATTTTTGAAAAATTTCTTCTACTTATAACACCTACATGCTTTATCCATTGTTATGATTTTTTCACAGAACCATAATTTTATGAATTAAGATATTCGTGTGAAATTTGAGCGCAATCGAAAAATTATTTCTCATGAAAATCGAAATTTTACGGTTTTTTTCTTTTTTTAAATTTCGATTAACTAAAAAAATTAAAAATTAAAGTTTATTTTTTATTTAATTTAATTTTTTTTTTTTTAAATCTTCAACAGTAATGATTTTTTCACAGAACAACAGAAAATCCGCATAACACATGGCAGCTCAATACACCAATTACGCTCATCCAACAACGCGGCGGGACTTAAGCGTTTTCCTAGTAATTAAAAACTTACTAACCATAACTGCAGGCATGCAGGCAATAGTTTTGTCAAATCTACATTGCTGCTCTTAACCATTTATTCGATATTTTGCTGTGTTTTTGAGATACGACTAAAAAACTATCATTTCACATGGTTTCAATATTGGTGGGGATCTGTCTCCTTATAGCAAGCCTTCTCAACATAGGTAGCAAAGCTTACAACTTGTCCGAGCCACTTGTTCGATTATTCACTAATGGTAGAGGTGCCGATTACATGAAGAATATTACCAATTTTGGGGGGATAGTCCTGTTTCCTAGCCTCCAGGTTGACCAAATCATTCTCCATCATAACATCATTTTCTGCATGTCCGTGTATCTGATAAAACCAACATGACCGAGTATTTCTGTTATAATTGCCCATTTAACTTACCCCGAGAGCCCACGGGGTAGGGCTAGTCTCACCCAAACAAAACATTAAAATCATCTGCACCTCCACCAATGAGATTTCAATGCTGGAATTAAACTTATCATTACCTATTTTGTATTCTTATACAATCAGTTGATTAAGGTTGCTTCGCTCCCTCTTTTGGGTACTCCTGTACCCATCATTGTTGGTACCTTGTATATTTTATAATTTAGATTGATTGAAGATAAATCTAATTGATAATGTACCTGCCTTATTGTAAATGTATAACTGTGGTGTATTCAAATGAATAAATAATACATTTTTTCAGGAATAATTAATCACATAAAATCGGTTGTTTTGCACAAGACTAAGGTATGGCATAGCCCCAAGTGGCACATGGATTTTAGGTCTTGTATTTTCCATATTAGTGTTAATTTAAGTATGCATATTATATGTATGGTATATGCAGCATAGGCCTATACCATGTTATACTTGCTATATTGTGTATTAATTTAACGTTTATGTTTGTTTAAGTAATAGGTAGGGTATGTATCTGTTATGTGTGAAATACCGTTTCCCATGATAAAATATATTTAATAAATACTAATACAACAGCAAAATTTATTAATTAGGTAGGTCTTTAAAATAAACTTGATAATAAAAGCAAATATTTTCAGTGACTGAAAGATTGTGTGCAAATATATTTTTGTGTTATAAACATTTTTATTTGAAAAATTAGTCTAATGTGCACAAACTTTCTTTGAAATTAAAATGTAATTTACTGAAGGCAGTGTAGCTGGTTTAGCGGATGCTCTGGAGATATTCTGAATTTATTCTTCAACCCTTCCCGCTTTCCCCCAATCCGTATAATTTTATTATAATGATCTCCCCGATTCTCGGACATTTACAATTAACACGCAAACGATTACTTTTTTTTATTTTAAAAAGTGATAACCTTATATTCAAATGCAAATGTTCGGTATTGCGTGCATAGAATTTCCAACTCGACTGGCTATAAAGTGATAACGGCAACGCGCAAATTAATGATCACATATTTCTATTTAAAAACGTGTAACCTTATAATTCTTGCAATTGTGGTTTATTCTGGTATTATATTGCCTGGGATTTCCAACTACACTGACAAAAATACATATTGCCGCGTCTTATATCTTGGATCCGTGGTATGTTATACAATGTGATGATGATTCTGATAAAATAACTAATACTCGATCTGAATCACTCTCAAACTACATTTTGCAAAACTGTTTATCAGTGATCAATTTATTTTTTCAACTTTTGTGATTAGTATATAGTACAAAATATTTTGGTGATAGATACAACTTTGATTAAATATAACAAGATGGAATAGGACACATTAATTGACAGTTAACAAATAGCTATTCGCTCAGCCAAGAGGCATCCGATATGAAACTGTGCGAAGTATACATGGACAGCAATATATAGTCATAGAATTTGCAAATTTTGACTTAATCAGACAGAAAAAAAATTACAAATACCTATAATTAATTTTGGACTTAACAAAATCGAAATTTGTGAAAACTTATTTATTTTGTATGAATTATTTTAAAACAAATTTTAGAAATGTGTTACTGCTGTAGAGCCCTATATTTCTATTTTCGTGATATATGTTATGTTCAAAATCTCGGACACAATCATGAGGTGTCAGTCCAGAAAAAATCACGAATATAGTCAATTTAGGACTTTTGGATTTATCGAAATTCGTGAAAACTAATTTATTTTTTTATAAATTACCTACTTTAAAACAAACTTTAGAAATATATTACTGTAGAGCCCTATATTTCCACTTTCGTGATATGTTCAAAAAGACACATGGTCAGTCAGCCAAGCGAACGGCAATTTGCCTAAAACATTTGTATTTCGATTCTTTGTTTCAGAGGCAGAATTAAATTATAGATCCGAGTTAAATGATTATAGCAACACATGCGTTATACATCTGTGCTTTCAGTCTCTCAAGGTCTAGTTAATCTATTTCGAGCAGGTGTCAATTGGCTTCAAGTATAAACATTAAATCAACTTTTATGTGGTTCAAACTCAAATAGAAACAATCATTAGCGAATTAGTTCAGGGTCTCTGCGATAACCATGTGTTGTAGTCCTAGCATATTATATTGTTGGTGGGCACATGCAAGAAAAATCGCACTCAAGTCGTGTACCGGTATTTACATTATTATTTTGGAAAACATTACAAACAAATCAATCTTGTGATACGATGACGATTCTTACGAATCTAAAATAATTAAGTATCGACCATTTAAGTTATTTAAATTTTGAAAAATTAATGACATCGCGGTTTATCGCACAATTTGGCAAGTTTGCATGTGTTTGGCCGCGAACAGAATATATGGAACAAAAATTTAAAAGTTGCTGTAATTTCTGTCTGAAAAAGTCTCATTTACGTACTAGGCCTAAGTGTTGGTGCAATGGTACCTACAGCAAGAAAATTAAATTAAAGTGGGTGGAACGACGATACACATAGTTGGCAATAATATCTACCTTGTATATATTGTTGTGGTGGGCTTACATCACACGATAACAATTGATAATTAATTACCAATTTGCGAGTCTTGCGCTGTTCCGTCGACCACCTGCGCGACAAAGCTCTCGATCTCGCCCGTAGTCAACTCCTCTCCATCTCGCTTCTTCCGTATCAGCTCCGGCATTCCGCTCATCTTAGCAGCCTGCGCAAGAAAACACGACAAACATGTCAATATTTGCGAACAAAACAAGACTAATGTAAACTGTATGGCACATCTCATTTGAAGCTCATCGTGTGTGTACCTAGATTATGAGTCGAAAATTTGTTTTGGGGTATCTACCGGTATTGCCGTACACCGTTGGCATGAATTCCTCAAATGAAATCTACCTTGGAAATTGCATCTTTTGTCAAATTTTATTTATATGTTCATAGTAAAATGAAACTATATAATATGCGCACAAGAGAAATTTTATGAAAAATGTAAATAATTGGACATTTTAGCAATAGATTTTTCTATATCCCAATAAAATATAAAATAACCGTTAATAAATCATAAATTAAAAAAAACAAAAACATTAAGAACTGTACTAAATTATATTCCAATCAAATATGAAATATTACTTGTAAAGAAGTACCATTTTTTTCGTATGCATACCAATACACAACAATAATACACAACACACACACGCAATAATAATTTAAAGACTGAGGTTAGTTAGGAGGGTCAGCGGGCCAGTAGGGAAACATATTTGGTCAGGATTTCCGGTGGCGGGGATCGATCTGACGACCGTACGAATTAAAATGTGACCTGTAAGTGTAACACAATATGAACTATAGATCTTTCTTTACCAACAACTCCTCAAATTTTGTATTCAGGAGTTGAAACATCCCGGTACGTATAACTAATGCCTAAAACTTTGACTAACGTTCATATTTACACATCGTTCTACAAATCTGAAGGAAACCATACATATTGGCATATCCCCATATAATATCGGAACTTTAATTTATAAAACCGTATAATTTATCCAAAAAGGTATATGATTTGGATGTGTTTGTGTAATTATTATTGCTTACACTTACCTTTGACATCGCCAATGCATGAAACTTGACTTTAACTTAAAGAGACATTGAGCTTATGACACACCAGTGCATCAGAAGCCACGTGACTAGATCATACACCTGCAAGTGCACGTACCATTCATCAGGAAGCAAATACCTCAAGTATTTACTAGCGCTCTGATTGGTTGAAGCAAACAATTGTACAAGCTTGGTTGTTAACGGCACCAGACTACGATAGTCTAAATTAGCAGTTTTATCAACCTGTGCATGCACAAATGCAGTTTTCTGCAGCACTATATGCATTGTAGGCGTCGTTTCTACATTGGTATGTATACACGTTCGAGTTTGCTTGATGTTATTACATAGATCCATGATCCAATGAAGTATAAGTACTGTTCATTTGCACACAAATTTGCAAATAATTTTCTTAATTTCTCTAAGAAACCCACTCTAGGACATTGCCCATCATATTTTGATTCACACGGTGGTGTCGTCTTTGACTCGTGATGGCTAGTACGCGACGCGAGCTATATTAGAATACCTTGCAAACCTTATTTTGCCAGGATTGCTGGTAGAAGGTGTCGAACTGCCGACCTCCCGAATCAGTCTCTCGAGTTTCCTCTATCGGAGAAGTAGTGACTATAGTATAAAAACAACTCGATTTTAATTATTAATTCTCAATGTCATTATAGTCGGAATCTCTCCCGTAGGTGTAACTGATTATATCTAAACTAGGAAAACGCTAAAGTCCCGCCGCGTTGATGGATGAGCGTTTTAAAGTTTTTAGTTTGCGTGGAATATCTTTACTTGTGCAAGTGCTTTGTTTTGTTGCCTACGTATTGTAGGTGATTGTTGTCAAGTTTCTATTGTTTCTTGTCAATTGATATTATTTACCGTCAAAAACTTATATTAAAAGCTTTATTTCTATGGATTTTGGCTAACTTTTTCAACTTTTTCTTTCAAAGGGTACTACATCACCATAACCTTAATGTCCATGTATAATATGAACGTTGTAGCCCCACCCGTTTGGTCAGAATTGGCCCAAATGGCACGAAAATATAGCACAAAAAATAAAAAAAATTACATTAAAAGCTTTATTTCTATGAATTCTGGCTAATTTTTCAAACTTTTTCTTTCATAAGGTACTACATCACCATAACCTTAATGTCCATGTATAATATGAAAGTTGTAGCCCCACCCGTTTGGTCAGAATCGGCCCAAATGTGACGAAAATATCGCACATAAAATCGAAAAAAATAGTAAAAATACAATATTCATGAGAAATATTTCTTCGATTGTACCCAAAAGCAATACACCTCTAAGTTCAGAGAAAACGAAGGTCCCCTCAAAATTTCATCAAGATCGCTTATGCCGTTTGCCCGGAATCCTGCTAACAAACAGACAAAAAATACAAACAAAAAAAAAAAAAAAAACATTGGAGCTAAATTTTTTTGGGGGTCAGTGAAATTGAAGTTTTCGCTTCGCTCGCTACGCTCGCTACGCTCATCCAATCAATCCAGAAATTAAAATATGGATCCATCTCAGACGGATATTCGAACCAGGGTCTCCCGATTGTCGGTCGGCGCTTTAACCCCAAGGTACCGAGACGGCTATGTTTATAAATTCTGAATTGTTGGTATATACATTATGGATCTGATAAAGCTTCCGATCGGCAATCGGAAGACCAGGGTTCGATACCCGTCTGAAAATGGATTTGGTAATTTCTGGATCGATTTCAATATAGGTAGAGATGCGGGTTTTTAGCATTTTAGGTTTTTTATGCTACAAAATGCTAATTTTGACGATTCAAAATACTTATTTTACTAAAAATAATGTTTTTAATACCTATTGAGAACTAGTTTAGCAATGTATTCTAGCGTTTTATGTGACTATATTGAATTGAAATGTTCGTATAATTTATCATTTACCATTAGAAGTGTAAGAAACACCCTACATTTAGGGTTTTGGTGGAAAGGAAACCAATTGATGCTACAAAATGCTAAATTTGTCAAAATTAATGCTAAAAAAACGTATCTCTAATTAATTGATTTTATTTGTTGCAACTTTGCAAGCGGTTTTATTTATTTATTTATTTATTTATTTATTTATTTATTTATTTATTTATTTAACGTCTATCCTATTCAGTTATAAAAACTGATTTACAAAGGAGGACAACTAAATAAATCTAATTACATAGATGCAGACACAACAATGAACTACATTTAAGTAAATATTTGAAATAGTAATATTACAACAATGCATTAAATACTGAAATTTGATAACAAATAAAAAGGATATTAAATGCAATTTATGAATGAATCGAATATTTAAAAAAAGGGGGTGGGGAATGAAAAGAAAAGAAAAAAGAAAAAAGGAAAGGAAAAAAGAAAGAAAGAAAGAAAGAAAAGAAAAAGAAGAAGAAAAAAAAACATTAAAAAAGAAAAACGAAAAGAAAAAAACTGATTTATTAGACGATCCCACTCAAACGAATATGAGGTTTGCCAAAAATCAGGAACAGCAAATCAGGGAGGTTTACCTCGAGTGGTGGTGTTGTTGCAGCCGCGCCTCTTCTAAGCTCTCACTCAACCACTGTTCTCAATCAAGTGGCGAGACAACTAGGTCGGGACTTGAGATTGTGTTCATCGAAGATCACGTTATAGTGTTAATGAAGGGACGGATTGTGACGCTACACTTCCGCTCTGTGTTGTCTCGGTGCATGTGCATGGGAGGGAGGGGGGGGGGGGGGGGATAAGATGCGTGATTCATCATCCCATTCTCCTTATCTCATAGAGAGTGCAGCCACTAAAGGAGATTCCTTTATCTAGTTTAGTGTGTTTCGATGGTTTTTTGGGTGGATTACTGTTTCCATCGCTAAACGTTCGAGCTGCGGTTGGACGAACTCGTTTAAAAAATGTTTATTTGGATTACGGGCGCGTCAACTGTTAGGTCATAATGCGTCACTCTAGCAGGGGATGTGGGGAGGATAGTCCCATGCTGGTCAGAACCAGCCACGGGTATAGGGGGGGGGGGGGGCTTTTTTTAAATCGTCCGATCGTCAAATACAGTAAATTTCACACACATTTTGGACCATGTTTTAACCTGTAATTTTCACTCAAAGAATTGTCCTCCTTTGTAAATCAGTTTTTATAACTGAATAGGATAGACGTTAAATAAATAATAAATAATAAATAAATAAAACTTTTTGATATTGTTGAGGAAGGATCTGTGCATATCTCTTATCAGACAACATCTCCACAATGATTGCTGTCAGTTATTTACAAAAATAAGCAATATTATGAAAATCTTCTCTGATACGAGACAACCGCATAACCCTTTCTAAACAGACTAAATATGAATACAATTACAAATCTTGGGTGAAAATTAGTGGTCCAAAGCATTTCAGAATAAATATAGCCTGGTTTGCCGAAGCTCGTCCAACAGTCAAATTATATTCTATAATAAGGAGTGACGATGAGTTTGTGATTATGCTTTTCGAGGGCTTGATTGGCTGGTGACAGATGAACGATCCATGTTTTACGGGGACTCGAAACCACGCACACATAGAACCAACGCCCCAACCGTATGACGTAGGATATGACTGTATGAGCCATGGGTCACTGCGGTACAAACTCAGTCATAAGCGGTGACTTTGGACTATCGGAGGCTATAGCCTTCAGCTTTGTTATGCAATTCGTTATAGTTTTTAACACGCGTGTCTTGTGTGCACACTGGTAATCTACCTTATTTAACTGAATTGATTTTTTCCCTTATCTTCTCTAATCTCAACGCCAACACCAATCCAAAACTCATTGCCATGTTTTGATTGGCTGTGATGTATTCGTTACGCACCATTCTATTATGTCATACGTACATATTTACATCCACATACAAGCCTTATTTGTTTTAACACAACACTGTGTATAGTAGCGCATTAGAACATCACCATAAACACATCCAAAACACAAACATGTGTTGCTGGAAGAGTGTAAATAATTTATGTATATCACCAGTGGCTAATGGTGTACACTGGTACACTGGAATCTGTCAAGATCATCTGGATATAAATAAAGCGTATTTTATAGTGTATAATGTATGGTGTGTATTTTATACTATATTACAGTGGCCAAGCTCGAAGCATGTCGTGGGTGACCGCTCTACCCTGAAACTCACGTATACCGCTGGTTAGAGCAGATGGAGGGTTCGAAAGCTAGTGTAACGGCTTCGTTCTCCTTGATGTCTGCTCGGCAGTCCGGGTTAGTGGAGGAACCTATATGACTGTCAAAGTTACACCGTCCTGTCGGATGGGACGTTAAGCCGTTGGTCCCCTTGGTACTTTTCGAAAGGAGTAGGCTACGTGCCGGTACCGGGTTTCCCCTCCTCCCTTCTGTTCATACTTCATCCTCATCTATCACCACTCATCGTCTCGATTAGCCAAAGTGCATAAATATGAGACGTTAAGCAATATTCAATCAATCAATCATAGCATGTCACCATGGACCGTGTGGGGGGGGGGGGGGCGTCTCAATTCAGCAAGGCGAGCAATTTTCATAGACGTGATATTGATTAATGTAGCTAGCAATGTTGATTTATTGTACTGCTCTGGTATCAGGGCTAGCACTAAAGTTGTACAATGACAGTTGAACAACAGCTGTTGATCGTCTGAGCGAGTATAGTGTTTAGTGTACTCACGTGTTAAATGCACCGTTGCAATGTTAGTGGTCGGAAGGTGTGAGCTTCGACTCACGTTTACTACTTCTTATACTACGACGTCTCTTAGTCCATCTAATGGCCGCTACAATCTAAGTTATCTTATAGGTAATTGAGTTAATAGATGTTTTTGTAGATCAAGGTCATCGTCGCGTAGTGATAAGCGGGAAGTGAGATAACACTAAAGTAGACCTACTAGACTAGGGGGAACACACTATATCTTATCTTCACTATTGACCAATAGTCTATCAGAGCCGACGAATATAGAATGTATTTTACTGAGTTCCTTTATAGCGATCAAGTCGACGCATTGCTGGTGCCTCATTATTTAAAATTTTTGTCATTCAACATTTTTTTCAACTCCACAGCGGCGGGTGGGTGGAGTAGGGAGGGGCCTGTTTAAGCGTGATTGATGATTGACCCATTGAGTCAGAGCCAGTGTCTCTAAAAAAATATGCTAGTAGGCCAGTCGGTAGTATGTCGTATCGCATCACGTCTCCTCTCACTGACTTATGAAAATCATCCGCATGTATTAAATCTAGAAGAAAATGGATACGCTTTACTGTTTATTTATTTATCTACGACTTGAAATGCGTGCCAGAATTTGCGCATGAGTTAACTATGCTGTAGACTGATTACTTAAATTAATAAATTTACTTCTTACAAGAACAATTAGATTTCTCGGTCGGCAAAAGGGCCGAAATGAGAGTGCAGAGATTAGTGGACATAACTTTCATAAAAACCCGCTCTTTCAATCTCAGCCTTTATAACTTGTATGTTTGTTGGTTAAGAAGGCCCTTTTCTCCGACGAGACGTGTGCCGTACTGCGTTAGTTTGACAATGTCAGTTGACAGTTGAAGAAGTTGACAGCTGGCTGCTTGGAGAAGAAAGGATCCAGGTAATTTATTTATTCATTTAATCTCCAGTAGGCCTACCCTATTTAATTAAAACTAATTTACAGAGGACAATAAATGGATATCGGTCAACGTCCTGAAATACTAATTATGTTTAGACAATCAGTTCAGTTCTTTTCACCAATTTTTTTTCTCTCCACTCCATGGTTTAACCATGGAGTAGGCCTAGGCCCTAGCCTAGTAGGTAGCTAGCTAGTATAGGTATTTATAACTCCATGGTTTAAAAATACATGCTAGGCTACAATAAAAGAAACAGCAAAGCCCACAAAGTTTTTTGGAAACTTGATCATGGGCAATTTAAATACATATTTCATATGACTTTTATTTTGGTCCTCCAAGAGTCCTAGGCCTTAGCCTAGGCTTAAGGCCGATGCACAATTTGCCGTAACGAGAACGGGAACGAGAACGGAACGGAAGACGCTAACGATAAGGCTCGATGCACAACAGCCCGTGAAGCAAGCCGACGGGAACACATCAAATAATAAGTGTGTTGATTATATTTGTTATTGTTATTCCGCGCATGTTATTTAATTATTCGCATATTACTCGCGTATAAACCATCAATCAGTTGATAAATAGTTTTAGGACGTGCACATCTTTCCATTGTTTCCGGTAACGTACGGAACGGGAACGTTACGGAAAGTTAAAACTTGGTGATGTTCCCGTACGTTGCGGGATACGGAACGACCGGCAACGAGAAGCTTATTGTGCATCGTGTCGTAAGTTAACATGTGATTCAACTTCTTCCCGTTCTCGTTGTCGTTCCCGTTGTCGTTCCGGGCAATTGTGCACCGGCCTCTATGCAGATGATGCAAGCTTTGTGGGATTCAAGGTTAAGTCATGTTGGCATACGCCCTACCAGCTTCTTAATTCTTAGGACATGCTTATAGGGTCTTTCTGAACTGCATTAGGCCTACAGGTTAAATATATTGTACGGCTAGGGCCTAGGCCTACTCTGGACCAAGTGCAGTTTTAAAACAAGCCTGTGTAAGCAGAGGCCCATCGTAGTCTTTTTCATTTTCAACCAATGGGTGCTAGGATGCTCCTGGGCCTAACCACCAGGCACTTCCCCGGTACCCTACCAACTTAACTGTAATTCCCATGGTATCCGTAGGTCCTACAGATACAAGCCATTTAAACAAATGCAGATCTTTGGGTACCTACCTAGGCCTACTTGTTTGGTTGGGACCGGCCAACTTTTCAACACTGTCTTCAAATAGGAAAAGTAGCTTAGGGGGAGGGCGCGAAGCGCATATGTTTTAATAATTAATAATAATTTTTTGATTCATAGCAGTTGTCGAAAAAATTTGCTCCGACTGGGGTTCGAAACCGGGGTTAAGCCGGAGGTTCTGGGTTCGAACCCCAGTCGGGGCAAATTTTTTCGACAACTGCTATGAATCAATAACTAGGGCCTATGTCCTTAAAGGGGCATTTAACCGCTAAACTCAAAAAATATATTTCATTCAGGCTAACTAGTAATGAATTTAGCAATCAACAGAAAATTTATTGGGGCCACCATGACCTCCCAAAAAATTATCAAACATGACATTTTTCGAGCTAGGTCCCATCGGCAAAAATCTCCCATAAGAAATAACATGGGGACGATCTTTATGCCCGTGACCGTAGAGGATTTTGATCCAAAAAAATATTGACCATTATTGACGTACTCGACAGCCTTTCTGTAAATTCTCTATATTTTGTTTTGTAATTTGGGCAAGTAGTTCGGTCAAATAATGCTGATTAGGCCTAACAAGATGGGGTGTGATTTTGGAATGCATATTTTTGCGTGTTTGAGGTACCTATATTTGGGCACAGTTTCAAGCACAATGTTATAAAGGGCATTTTAGATTGGCACTACCGTAGGCCTATGCTCTAGTAGGCCTATCTATGTGGACCAAAAAAAAGCAGGTTAAAGCCAATTTAGGAAATTTTCCAAAACACCAATTTTTGCCAATTTCTGGATCAAAAAAATTAAAAAATTGTGTTAAATCACAGTTACAAGATATAATTTTTTAAACGGTCATTTAAGTGTATTATTGTGCTATAGATCATGTGGTAAAAAATAATTTTTGGGGTTTTTAGCCCCTTTAAAGCGGTCTTATGCTTAAAAACCTAATATTCAATAATGATAGTAGGGTATTGTAAAATAAACGCGCTTCCCCCCCCCCTCACCCCTCACTCCCCCAACCTACTTTTCTCCTAACATGAAAAGTTGGCCGGTCCCAACCTATCAAGTAGGCCTACCGATTTTTGTAGGACTGAAGGGCCTAACTAGGAAAACGCTCAGTTGGACGCGTTGTTGAGCGAGCACCGGTACGTGCAACATGACCCGAGTACGACATTCCCATAAGGCCCACCACACAGTGTAGGCCTAACTGGATATTGACATTGTACACTATATATACTATTCCAACATCTTTGCATTGTACTAATTCACGTCATGCCTTCTAAAGTGTGTCTTTGTATCTTCACTGCCTCCTTCATTTTTAACTTCATTTTTCGAATTATGATTACCAATAAGTCTTTAAGGTCATGACCGATTTAGCTGAAAATTTGGAAAATAGGAGAGAATGTTATACTTATTGACCCTGCAAAATTTCATATGCCTAACGATCGGAACATTTTTATTTTTTTATTTTTTATAACTAACGATCGGATTTTGTTCAAAAACTATACAGCAACCCGCCTAAGTGGTATGTAGGCCTACATGTGTAAAAAATTTCAGGTCGATCAGAGAAACGGTGCGACCTGTATCGAAGCAGTAACAGAAAAAAAAAAAAAAAAAAAGACATTCAAGCCATAAGAGTCAAGTGGAGACGCTCTCTACGCTCGCTCAATTATTTAAATCACTCAATTTACCCTCCAAAACTAGGCTATCTAAATCTGAAGCAACAGGCTGCTATTTGCCTTAGGGTTGCCTTGAAAATTAATAGGCCCTAATTTAGGCCTACCACCAACATAACAAAAATTGCTAGAACGAAGACCTTTCATTTGCTAACCTAGGGATAAGTGAATGCTTTTGTCCAGAGTATGCATATTTATGGCATGTAGGCCCCAAGGACGCAGTGAGGACACGGTTTTGTACGGACGTATAATATTAATATGGCATGAACATGGGGGCCTTGAGGGGTTAAGTCTAGCTACAAATCAGTGAAATCACTTAGGCTATTAATTGGTCATTTGGTAATTTTGTGAATTGTTTTGTATCATGAGTTAATTTTTGTCCGAAAGTTTTGGGAAATGTGGACACATTTATGTGAGACTTCAATGTTGAAAAGTGATCTCCTCCTCTCCCCTACCGGTAAATATCTAGCCTACTGCCTAGGTATTTGCTAATTTAGTAATACGTTACTAATTATACCTATTTTCATGTGCCAATATTTATGAGCCTATTCCATTAATTTCAGAAAAATGCCGAGGGATGAGAAATGTGGCAGTGTGTCAACAAGAATGAATGAGTTTCTAGTAACCAATCGGAGCATTAACCATAAGAGTAAGACATGGCATAGAAAAGACTCTAGTGCCAGCTTGAGACGGTTTGCCCTTACAAACGTCTACAAGTACAAGAAGAGCGAGGTTGCCAGTAGGCTCACACACACTTCTCCCACTGTCGATACTAAACCTTCACTCCCTTTATCCATAAAAACAAGACAAACGCAACCTCCCAATCCTGAACCTCTACCATACATTAGCTCTAATGTGAAAGAAAAAGAAAGGGCCTCTACAAATATACATGTCAACCCACTGTTTACTGCTGGAAAAAGTCACGAACAAAACGTTAATTCTTGGCAAAAACTACCTCTATCTACTTACACGCCATCATTGAATGCACTCCAGGTGAAGACTGCCTACACAAAGTCATCTGAATCCGGAGATTTGCAACCTATTGCAGCCCATTCTTTACACATTAGATCGAGCGCTAATACTAACACCTTGACTGGAGACAGTGCTGGAAGCAAGGAGAGTACTGTTGTCACGGCTACGCGATGTATGACAACAAACAAAGAATCTGTTGATAATAGGCCTTCTATCCACGTGAATCCTTCAGTCCTGGTGTCTAGTACGGCAAAGTTCCATAATGACGTTTTAACTCGTTCTAATATAGTGCACTTGTGCGAGACTTATAGAACTCAACACAATTTACCCAATACCTCACTGGCATCAGTTCATGTTAATCCACTTGTTCATGGTACCAGTTCTGCCGCTCCAACTGCACCTGAATCTCAAAGATTAGTACATGTAAACCCTGCTATCCTAGCCTCGAATATGGCAGCAAAACAATCTGCAAATGCCAAGACTTCGGTCCATGTCAACCCTAAAGTCTATGCTCGCTTGAAGTCTGAAGTGAGGAAAGAAAGGCCGCAAGTATTGGCCTTTTCTAATAAATCCAAGTTTGGAACACCGGGGTCGAGTAATAAATCTCTAATAACGATTAGCAGAACAAAGTTGATACGTGGAGGACTGCCTCGTAGTAGGAAGGTAAGTTACCGAAGGTCACAACAATCTTCTTTCAGCACACCGAAAGCTAAAAAAGTAACAAGTTTGAGAACACCAGCTTCTTCGGTTGTCAAAGTTGCAAAGTCGGTTTGTTCAAAATATAAGTTCATCAGAAAAACATCTCAAACAACACCTAATTCTACTTCACCTGGTACAATCAACAAAGCGTTTTCCTTTGTACGCACAACGTACAAACTTGACAGAAGATTGCAGAAAACACCAAAACCACTGAAAAAAGTCAAGCCTTACTTGGTCAGATATGACAACGTGAAAAGAAACCACACTGAAAGCAACCTGCAAGGAATCATGGTACATAAAAGACTTTCGACTCCAAGAAACTTTGCGCAAGGTAGTCGAGTGTGGAAGAATCCTGGCACTCTGGAGCCCAAGAGAGTTATGATTACAAATCGAAAACTTTTCAGAATGTGAGTATTCTTTAAAATTATGGCTATTGATTGACATTATCAAAATTTAATTCACAAACATAAATTTAAAACTACTAGCCTACCGTAGCCTATATTCAAATGCCCAAATGAAAATGAAAATAATTTTAGTACTGCCACATCAGAAACGGTTAACTTCACAATTTAATCAGTCAAGAAAGAAACATTCCCATACATAGGCTAAGGGGAATTGATAATTATTTTTAAGCATAATCCAGATAGAGGTCAATTATAAAATCCAATTCGACCATGGTTTGAAGTTGAACCCAGTTCTTTTGGGGTAATAAAACACAGGAGGTTTTACCAAATATTTCTTGATTAAAGCATGCTGATACCCTACTTTAATTTATTTTATTATTTAGGCCTAATTATTTTTGTTCTTCTTTCAGTGGCAACAGTCCAAATGTCAAGAATAAGACAAATAAGAGCAGCACACACAAAACACTTGTGAGGCTGGGCGGCGTGTTGTACAAAACTTCCCGGATGAAACTTACTCGAACCCGAACCCCCAAGAATAAATCATCGGGATACAGAGTTGAATCCCGACAATCACAAACATTCGTCAGAAGTGAGTTTCAAACTAGGCCTACTAGGGTATGCAATGACTAGACGTAGACATTTTATACAAATGATCTTTGATAACAATGCTGAAAGTGTGGGGGAATATGATTTCAGATTGAAATCCATTCAACGATGGTATAGGGTACCACTTTCAATTGCGCATCAAAAACCGTACATTCTAGGAAATATGTTTTACTTGCAAAGTTCTTCCTTTTAATGTTAACGTCTTTGTGGTATAGGTAATTTATAACATACACATGGTTTCATAACATGAATTTCCTATCAAAATCAAAGTGACTGTTGCAGTAACTGCAGTCTTGCTATCACTTACTACTTAGGCAATGCCGGTATCACTATCAAAATTCAAACACTCAACATTGTATGAAGGAACTGGTTTCACCGGATTTGCAGTCAAAAGCGGATCTAGGACATAATCTTGGGGGGGGGGGGGGGGCGATTTGCGCGTGCATGTACATCTGTGGGAAAGGGACAAAGCAGGGGGGTATGGGGGGCTAGAAAACGGTTTTTAGAGTGCATTTGGTGCGTTTTAGAAAAAAGTGGTGGTCTGAATGCAATACCGAAACAATGTAGTTTGTATGCATGAACTTGTTTTGTCGTCATGTCGAGCTTACAATTTTACAGCATACCATGGTAACATATTGATGTTTGATCATGTTTTCAATTTAGCATAGAAGACACATTTCAAAGGCAGACTGAAGATGCAGGGTGCGGATCTAGCCTCGATTTATGAGAGTGGGGAGGTTTCATGATAAGACAATCAAAGACAATCTAAGACAGTCTAAAATTCTGCTACGTATATATTATATATATAGGCTACCAGTTTTGGGGTGAAATGCACATGTTTAATTTAATCAATCACATTTTCAAAACACTTAACTTCAGTCACATACTGTCACTGACATTTTAAAATAATAACAATAACATACCGGTAGTTTATAACATAATATAATGAATGAATAACGTCAAATTTAGCACAATCACACAAAATTGGGCGCTTTTGCGCTTAAGTTCGGTAACGACTCCATTTTCAATGAAAACCATCAATAAAATAACTGAAATATCACATCTTTTTAACGATGAATAAATAGTGATTATTCAAAATTTCCTTTTTTTGTCATGAGGGGGCAGTCCTCCCCCCCCCCCTCTGTATTCGTCCCTGTTTGCAGTTAAATAATCAAAATAACCATGAATTTGTGATACTGAAAAATATTCCAAATTGTAGGAAAAATCAAATCAAGCAATTTTGCATTTATTTCGTATTTGACCAATTTCCGTTACGTATGGTGATGATAAAAAATTGCTTAGGCTATATTTTAATTTCCAATGTCTTGAATCGTCCACATATTATTGAAAAAAGCAAACCAAACAAACAAAAACATTTGTACCATAATAATCTTGGCTCTACCAATTTTGACTCATTTATTTATTTATTTTTTACAAAAATTGGGTGAGAAAATGTCATTGAAATTGACCTCATTTGTAAGACAATTAAATTGTAACTGAATAGGAACGACGTTGAATAAATCAAACACATTTTAGGCCCCACTGTTTTGCCCTAACAGTAACACTGTCTAAAAAAACAAAAACCAATTACAATTGGAAATTTGAATGTTGACAGCTTGCTCCAAGTCTTGAAGTCTAAACTGTCTGGTGGGAACCACCAAGTTTAGAGCAGAAATCCCTGCTTGAAAGTTTGAAGCGTGTACAGTCCTCGCAATCAATAACATAGCTTAGGTCTCAACCCAAGAATTAGCGGATGAAAAAACTGGTATCTTTGTGACTCCGCAAAACGAAATCGAACAATACTTCACAGATGCAAAGTTTTGAGGATGATGGCATTCTACATTGAAGTCGTCGTTCCAGCAAACGGTAATGAAGTTTGGGTGTTGAAAGTATCGACTGAGCGTTACCTAACAGAAGTCAGAAGTTTTGCATAGACACACTCACATACCAGGAACTGTTTGGTGCATATGTACTGTACTTCAAGATCTGTGCTAATTTAAAGGAGCTAATTTTTTTGTAATGATGGATGTAGTACTACCATTCTCACATAACCACAAGCATAGTGGATTCAACGAAATGATTATGCGATGCCACGGTACAAAATGGATTGACGTTGCTTTGCATAGCAGTTAGTTGCACAGGTATTAGAGTTCACTACGATAAATCAGCATATATTGGGCACGCAGATTATTGATATCAGCGCAAGGAAGATTATGTTTCTTCAGTGTATCATGGTGTTGTTCTCGCATCGCCCAACATCACGTAAACGCCTTCACCTGACTGGAGCGCAAGCAGCGCCACTTGGTTGCCTACAAACACGTGGCACCAGCCTAATGGGCGCAGTCGACACGTGAGTAGATCTCTCTCGCTTCACGCTCTCGCGAGACAAGTGTCTGTGATGGATCGACGGGCCGGTTGGCGGTTCGCCAAACCGAATAGCAGGTAGTACACGTATGAAGGGCACAGCGCAAAATTTGAAAACAAACACCACTGCGAGGAACGGTGGTTTTACGTAGCCGAACCTAGGTGATATAACTGAGTACGGACTTCATTATGTGTCACGTGGATGTTTTTTGTACACAGGTATGTATTCGAATGTATCTCGCTAGTTGAGAAGACAACAAGTGGAGTGTATCCCTCTACAGGCCATTTAACGTTGGTCTAACAGAGTTATGAACTTATAGTTAGATCTGGACTGAAGTCCATCAGTTCTTGTCTTAGAAATTTGTAGACGGTGACTTTGGAGCCGTCCTAGCAACGATGTACATAATAAATTTAAAGTTGTTCTGAATCGGCCTTGTTGATTCTGGTGTTGATCCGCGGGTGTTCGCACTGTCCATACCATTGATTGCATTACTATATTTCCTATTTAAAATATAACTTTGGTGGTTTCACTTATGTTACCGGGATGGTGGGCCTGCAGGTTGGCTTGGTATTTGTTACTGTCCCCTAAAATCAGTGGTATGGGGTAGACTCTATACAGATTTATTAACGTTGAGACTTTAGAGTATGCAATTCTATATGTTAGGTAGCTGCCCTTATGAATCGATTCTTCTAGAAGGTACTTTTGTAAATTTTAAGACATATACCTAGTAGTACTATTACATTATATTATTTCTTGAAATCGACTTATTTTAAATTAGGCTCTGGTGATGGCCGCCTATGTTGACACTTATACCAAGAGTAGGATACAATCCTTTTATACTTGATCAATCGGTGGTGGCGTTCGGTTCGCGAACACGGACGATTGCTTTACTACCTGCATAGGTAGGCTACGTGGTCACTTTGTGTTTTATTCACAAAATCAGTTGTGTGAATAAAGTGGGTAGACTCAAATCAGATTTATTTATTTTAGTTCCGTGTTGCGACTTTGTGTTTTGCCATTTTTATGCCTTGTGTCCTAAGTTCCCTTTATGAACTGCGCGTGATTCAATTTTAGAGGCATCTGTTTGATTATTACAACTTTAAAATCATATTTCCTGGGATAGGGCTAAGCTTCTTAATAGTGTGTTTCTTTCAAAACAGTAACCGTACTTTATTACTGAATGCCTCCATCAGTGTTGGACGCACAGTGCCGATTTCGGGACCACATTATCAAGTGATCAAACTATATCACATAATGGCCACACCGCACGTTTTAAACTTGATAATTTTAAATATACCAGTGGCCTATACTCACATAAATAGTCCTACAGTAATCATTGTACATGCTGTTAGGCCTGTCTTCTATATTTTATCCAATTTATACCTTGTAGTGTTTGAAAGGAATGCCAAAAGGCTGGATCATGTGAATGACATAAAGAGATAGGGTGCCAACAGCTTACCTTAAATGGAGTTGGCGCGCCGCGAAAGATAACATAAACACAAATACACAAATAAACTACATTAGAGAGTCTATCTCTCTACACTCACTGAGGAAGGTCACGTTGACCGAAAACGTTTTGATAATGTAGTTTATTTGTGTATTTGTGTTTATGTTATCTTTCGTGGCGCGCCTACACAATTTATACCTTGGTTTATTAAGATAGTATCTTGTAACCTATTTATTTCAGTCAAGCAAAGAACAAAAGTATAGCTTTGTTGACGATGAGATTGCAAAAGAACAACACCCACTGCAGGTTCTACCGTCGACTGGGGAAATGTACTGGCAAAGAAAAGGGCCGTTGCCCATGCGTCCATGATTCAAGATACATAACAATTTGCAAAAAGTAAGTGTTTTGAACAAAGTGTAGTGAAAGTAAATACGTTATTGAGCGAGCATAGCGAGCGTCTCCTCTTGACTCTTATGGCTCGAATGTCTGTTTTTTTTTCTTTTTTCTGTTACTGCTTCGATACAGGTCGCATCGTTTCTCTGATCGTCCTGAAATTTTGCACACATGTACATACCACCTATGCGGGTTGCTGTATAGTTTTTGAACAAAATCCAATAGTTGGTTATAAAAATAAAAATAAATAATAATAAAAAAAAATGTTTTGATCATTATGAAATTTTGCAGGGTCAATAAGTACAACATTCTCTCCTATTTTACAAAATTTTCAGCTAAATCGGTCTAGACCTTAAATACTTATTGCCTGGTATGTAACATTATGGGAATACCGTACTCGGGTCGTGTTGCACGTACCGGTGCTCGCTTAACAACGCGACGGGACTTACGCGTTTTCGAGAGTTAGCTGAGTGTCTCCTTGACTCTAGCCTCGAAGGTCTGTTTTTTTTCTTTGTACTGTTTTTTTTTTGTTGTACTGGCAATCGAAATGGTCGACCTGTCTTCTCTCATGACATGACCAGAAAATTCTGCAATGTACATTACATGGAGGGTTGCTGTTTGCAGAAAGCGTGTGCATATTGTCCACGTAAATGCAGGGTCCTGAACTCCCTTTGTTCCAATTTTCACTGGTCAAGGCTTATTGGTAATCATAATTCGTATGTTAAAAATGGGATGAAATACAAAGATACATTTAAGCAGAGTGAATATACAATGCAAGATGTTTAGTTAAATGTAATGTAAATCAATTAGCCTACAGTTTGTTGCTTATATGTGTACTCTTGTTATATTGCTAACAACGGTAATGAGGTTTTCCTATCTATTTGTAGTTGTCCTTGTCTAGCTAAGGTTCAACTTCATTTCATAACATGTACTTAACTTGGAAGGTTATGTGACTAAATGAGTAAGGCTCTACTCTTCATACATATAAAAAGCATCTGAAGTTCTTCATAGGGTGCTTCACAAACTGCATACTTACAAGCGATTAATCTTTGTTCAGTTTCTGCAAGTAGTAGGATCCCGTAAGTTTTTATGTTAATAAGCTTCAATATTAATTTTTATTGCTGTATTTCCTAGGTTGCTAATTTAGCCCCCATATAGGTAGCTCGACCAAAAATTTTTAATAGACAATTTTTAAGTTTTAGAAATTTTATGCACTTGGATATTTGGTTAAGGTTTAACATTTTTGCTTGAAGTTTACAAATTTCAAAATTTGTTATAGGCCTACAAATACATACGAATGTAGCCTGGATTTAATTTGAATGTATTTCAGTAAATATAGGCCTATGTTTTTTGATAGACTAATTAAGTACTATAATTTAATATAGTATACGCATGGCATGACAGGTAATGCATATGCATTTACTCAAGTAAAGTGTTTTGTTTTATAATTTGTTCATAAATAATATTTAGGTTTCTTATAGAGTTTTATTCTTTTACATATTCAACGATACCGAGCAGTGCCGAAAAAGACATCTTTATGTTTGCCCTCAATTTGATAAAACTGGCAAGTGCCCCAAAAGTAAGTATTGCCCTTACCCTCATAAGTTGAAGGTAAATTTGACCGTTAACTTGGATCACATGCATAGATGTGTTGGGGATGTTCCGGAGGTGACCACCATCAGAGATGAGCCAAAAACCGAGGAGTTTAGATACTTTCGTTTTAAATCTGCTTCGAACGTCGGCGATCAAAACTTAGGTAGTCAAAAATCAAATGGGGAGGGGTCGGATATAGAATGTGATGTGCTAGGGAACGGGGAACAATCAGATGAGGACATTGAAATGGAAACATTGATGGAGGAAGTCGTAAAGAGACGTAGGTTGTTTGACGAGTTTTTTAGCCTAGTTCATTCAGACTTAACAGAAACGCATTCTCAACTGGATAATGTTGAGAGTAAAATGAAAGTAGATAGTGACACAGTAGATTTGTTAAATGTGACAGTAAAACATAAATTGATGGGAGTTGATAAAGAAACACAACTACAAATTGAAGATGATAGAGAAACGGAGTTCCAAATGACATTTGTGGATAGACTGTTACGTCAAAATCGGTGTGATTTTATGCCAGTTGATGATAACGAATGGGAAAAAATAGAGTGTTGCCAAAAAACTACACGTAAGCATCGCGAGGAAATTCGCAGGCTATTGCTAGAAAGAGCTAAAGATCGGCAGCTAAGATCGAAAGCGTCAACCAGTGAAAATACTGCTTTGGTGGAAGTGGAAGCAGATGATTCCCAAGTTGTGACTGGTGACTGGATTAACCACATTTTACAGCAATGTGAAATTGTACGTCTAGAGTTGGAAGCATTACCCCCCGGAAAAGTTGGCGGTTGTGGTGGAGATGATGATCATGAAGAGCATACTTTGATGGTCCTCTCTACAATAACGTTGATTAAGAAAGTAAGCAAATTGTTGTCGGAACTTGTTAATACTCATGGGAACAAATTGAGCTCTGCTGAAAATAGTTGCACCTATAGGGTTTCATCCAGTCTTGTAATTCTACTTAAAGGATTACTTTCCAATCTTGACACAAAGCATATATTTGAAGGAAATGATAGTTACAACCAACAATTTGAAGCTGAAGAAAATAGAAATGTCACAAGCAGGCGTCCTAGGATAGGCACAATTCCTAATTTCATACCTTTATAAATTGAAGTCTGGCCCAGTAAAAAAACCACTAAATGTAGCTCTAACCATTCTCTGTACCTATCCATTTTACCAATGAACTTGATTTTGAACCCATTATTATTAGGCCTACTGTACCAACATTGTACACTATGTTGCAAGTTGGCATATCAAAATTTAAAAAAAAAAATATATCAAATAAATTAATGAAAATGAAAATTGTGTGTGTGTGTGTGTGCGCGATAAATTTTTTGTTTTAGCTCATAATCATAGGTATTGTATTGCTGGTATAGCAAATTTGTTAGGCATGACAATTTTGAGACTTTAATCTTGTTTCAATAGTAGGTCCCCTAATTACTAGTAATTATCTCCCTCATGCACAAAGATTTACCGGCGCAAAGTTGTGTCTCGTTAAAAACGGCGGACTTGGGCAAATCCATATACCGGTATATTGAATTGTGGTCTATAAAAATATAAAAACCATATTCACAAAGATAGGGTACGGAATTTGTGTTAGCAAACTTGCGTCCGCACGACCAATAGATGACAATGCAATGTTGCGGAATACATAGTTTCTTGATGAGTGGCAGGGGGGAGACGCTTTCATTGTCTCCAAGGAAAAAGACCTCCGGAACATCGCCGCATATCACAGGAAAAAAGTCAAAAAAAAGTTTTTTCTTGGGAATCGATTCCGAATCAATTCTTGGGTCACAATGATGATTCGGAATTGATGTCATCCCTAGTAATAACGGCCTAGTACTTTTCCACAAATTAAGTAGGAGGATGCGAGTGGAGGGGGTAGGGTTGTATTGACGTCTTTACTCTTTCTTAAAGCAGTGTAGCCTACACATACAAGCATTATTAATTAGTACCCCAATTACTACCTACAAGAGCTATCCATGTTGAAGCATTTTTATATTACTGGTTGGTATTATTTGCTAGGTACGTTTGTACTATTTATTGTTGCATATTACAGAGATTCTAAGTAGACTAATTTTCCCTGAATATTTATTGAAAACTAACCAGCTACAGACATACATTTATTCAATTGTCTTGTATGGTCTATCTAAAGTAAAACAAACCTATGACTATGAGACAAATTTGTAGTACGGTAATATAATCGGAAAATGTACCGAGTAGGCTTTTGTACCTGGACACAAATTTGTGTTACCTCTAGATACTGGTAGCAGTTTTCAGGTACCAAGTACTTCTTCACAAATATTAGTTACAACCTTCAAGAGTAGATTAGATTACCTACCTAATTTCTTTAAATTAGCTGCAGTTGTCATTAGCAGGTGAAAGTTTTGTCGCTCCCAGCCCTTCAGGCTGGGATTTATGTTCTCTTTGCTTTCCCAACCTGTCAACCCTTTCCAATCTACCTAATTATCTTCTACAAAGTTAAGCTGCCAGCCAGTAATTAATAAAGCTTGATAACCTTCACATAGAATTCCTAGGCTATGGGTATAGTTTCTGCTTTGCCATAAAAGTTGTATCTAGCATGTGCCGTGTCATGATTTTTGATACATAGTTTTGGCAATTATTCTCTGAACAGTTTTTTAGTTCCTAGTGCCCTGGCACATAAATATTTCACATACCGGTAGCCTATAGACCCAGCTCTTACTGCGAGATGTATACGTCACTCTCACTCTCCATCTCCATCTGACAGTCATTATTTTCTGACCAGTGTGATATTTTATAATTTTAGTCATACTAAGGTATCTAAACATTGTAAAAGGATTATTATTAATTAGTACTATATCAACACCTAGATTCACTACCTGTGTTTGTGGCTTATCAACTCATCTCCTTTAAATGATTATGTACCCTAGTATGTTGCTAATTTTATGGTTGGTTATATGTAGGCCTACTGTTGCACTTGTTATTTCACTACATACTGTACTTGGTTTTTATATGGGAGATGATTTGTGTGTATATATGCATTGTTAATTGTAATTTGTTATTTGATGCTGATATGCTATTTATTATGTAATAAAATATATCAATAGTCAATACATACTTTCTGCATTTTTTTATTATGTACAATACATTGTTTCATGATCCGGTGCATTTAGTTTATTTACAAGCAATTCATAAAAATTAAATAAATAATTAACTACGTACTTGCATCCACTTACAATATGAGTCGAGCCTTGTGATGTGGCTATTTCCTCGATGAATTATCCTGAACAACTTTTACGAAAGATATGGGGGTAGTAAGACTTGATTGGCAATATAGTAACATGCCAGTTAGAGTTATTTACAGAGTTAGTAGCCCGTATCTGTTTCAGATCTTTGGATCAGTAAATCAGAGACCAATTTGTCGGGTGATTGTATGCTAATAGGATGGGACAGTGTAATAGTAGCGAGAGACTACCCTTGTCCACTTCTTTGGAAATAATTAGCCATTGTTTAAGCCACTCGATCATGTCTTCATTCCTCATGTTCACTGGGTTGAGTCCTCTCATGAAGCACGCCTGAAATAGTAACTTGTATTTAAAAAGTTATTTGCTAGGTGTTATGAAACATACAAAATAGGATAAAAGTAATACTGTAAAAGAGTGTCGATACATTGGAGGGCTGGCAAGTTTTTCAATACTATACGGTACTTAATAGTACTAAATAACGCATCATATTTCATAAATAAATAGTACTAAATTATCCTGAATATAAGCCTACCCCTTTTTCATTATTAAGTCCCTTACTAGCTTATATGCATTTTTTTTTTATGATTTACAAGAAAAGTTAGGGGGTCAGCTTATATTCAGGTTTGGCCTATATTAGGGATGGGATAATAATGTACACGTGTAAACGTTTTAATGCGTTTACACGTTTACTGTTTCTTCAAAAATAATAAACGTGTGTGTCCCTATACTGTGTGCGGCCAGCCGGCGGCCGTACAAAAGCTCGTCATGCCGTGCAATCGGCGCAGCACGGCAGCTGACAAACTGATTGTAGCATTGTTATTAGTTGGGCCTTCTGCCTACCCCTCGCGCGATCTTCTGGTATCGTTACCGCTTATCCCCCCTCCTCTCGCCCAGCCTGTCACGATTACTGACGGATACAAGAAGCAGACTCTCCATCTCCAGGCATGTGCTTGCCCGCTCGGCCGCTCCGGTCGGCATTTATCGTTTGTCTCTCGCCGTTACATTATGATGTGTGTGAAATACAAATATACACCATTTTTATTTTTAGCAAGTGGCAAACATTACACAGTGTATGTGTACATGCGCTGATAGCCAAGAGTGTACACGTTTAGGAAAGTACACGCATTTGCCCATCGCTAGCCTATATTCAGGACTATACAATAGTCTCTTGACCTAAAAGCCTCCAAATACTATCAACCTTCTTGACCAGATTGAGATAACAAAGAAATGGATGGGATGCTGCTGTCGGACACTAAACCCTGTTGAGTCAACGTTAACAAGCACGGTAATTTGTAGACAAGTAGGCCCTAAAAGAACGAAGCTCTACTTTTGACTTTGAGCAATGTTGACGACATCCAATGGCTAAGCAACATTTTGTTGAGTATTTACTTTTACTCTGCAATGGCATAGCCCTTATGTGGTAAAGAACAAAGAGTATACCATTGACCACTGCCTCCTAGATGTTGCTCGTGGCTCCTCGTTCCCTGCCTGACCACACAACAGGTTTTGATTGTTGACCAGTAATTTGCACTTTTTTCCCACATAGGCATTCTAGCACTAGTTACTACCCCCAAAAGCTCCGTTTTGTTTTTGTTGTCAAGTAGAGTGTGTGTTACAGTGTTTTGTATTCAGACTTTTTATGTTCAATTTAAGTTTAATTTAAATTTAATTTAAAAGTTCAATTTATTATTATAATACAGTAGGCCTACCGTATATTATCGGAGATGACTTTTAACGTGATGCACGTAAAAACAACAACAGAGCTTTTGGGGGCGGGAACTAGCGCTACCATTACAACAGTTACCACTGTGCGCGTAAACAGGCAGGGAACGAGGAGCCACGAGCAACATCTAGGAGGCAGTGCCATTGACTAATGGAAGTCTTCTGTCGCCCCACACAGTGTTGTTAATCCGTCCAATGACCACCACCACCAAAAACGAGGCGTGATAAGTTCTTTCTGCAGTCGAGACCATGGGAAACACAATATTTTCCTTATGTGCGCTCGATAACAGTTTCCTTCACTACTACCTACTTCAGTTTTCAATTACGGTGCTATGCATTAATACTACGTTAATACGTTCAACTTCAAGGTCATTGTACGGTATATCGATTATTAACGAGAAGGAGGGGAACCCCAAGCACGTTGATCCACGCTGTTTGTCTCGTAACTAGTACAAACACGGGTCGAAAAAATGTTGGAAGTTGAAACCAAACTTAAAATTTAAAACCAAAAGTTTAGACAAAAGTTTACTCAACAAAAAAAGTTTTTGCCCAATACATTAAAGAACAAAAGTTGTCAAGCCTTACCCATCTAAGTTCCTCCTGATTCATTTTCTCTGGCCCTCCTTCTCGTATGATAGCCAAGTCCATGTGGCGAATGACTAGAGCTCTATCGGACAATCTGCGACGACGTAGCCATCCTGTATGCATGCCATGGATCTGCAGTAAGCTTTTCTGTAAATACGTACAAATTTATTTGTTTTACAGCAGAATCTAGCACTTTGGCTATTCCAGAACACTCTAAAACAGATATTATTGAAAGTCAAAGGAAAATGGCTAAAGTTGGTTGAATAAAAGAGGAACTTGAATAAAAAAAGAAAAAAACAAAATTGGATGGGACTAAAGCTCCATTTTGGGCATTACTATATGCAAATTTTGGGTCAATAAGAAAATGAAAGTTCTAGGTGCAATATTTAATTTTAAGCTATGATTTAAATGCTGGGGCAACTACACTTTTCACCTACTGCTGCTGATTGTTGAGTACAGTTAATTAAAATTTAAAGTTGTTTGACATTATCAGCAGGTGAAAAATGTTGTTGCTCCTTTTCCAACCTGTCAACTCTTCTCCAAACTAAACTAGACATTAGGCCTTTTCCACACGTCTTCAGCACATAGTTTTAAGTTAGATACTAACTGCAAAATAATGGCTCCTTACCACATGGCCAGTATAGATGTTAATAAGATGATACGGTTCTCCTCGAAAGAGATCAATGCACTTGAGAATGTCGTCTGGTTTCGGGTGTACACCGCTTCCCAACAGTCCCAAGATTTTTGCCCAGTCACAGTACAAGGGATGACCAAGGAGAGAATCAAGTTGCGCCTGCATAGCTCTGAATGCCGGCCGATAGTAGTGGAGTCTTTTACGATGAGCGTGGACTGCAAACTCCGTGCGCTGTTGCAGTGACCAAAAGTGGGAGCAGAGAAGCTGGCGAGGAAACAGGTACCTGAAATACAGGATCGTTTTAAAGTAATGTATGTCAGTAAAGAATAACGAAGAGAAAACTCGTACGGTATTTAAAAAAAAAAAATTATGTAGGGAGGCCTACCTAGGTCTATAAAAATAATGTTGATTTCAAAAGAACTAAAACATACCAAACAATAATAATAAAAAAGGCCATACCACCATCATAAAATAAAAACACTTGCAAACTGCTTGAATTTTACTCCTTTCCTCAGATGCAAGAGAACTGAAAATTCACGCACTTTGTAGGCAAGTGTTTCTATTTTTTTATGACTGTGGTTTTTGTTTGTGTGTCGTGTAGGCCTATTTATGTACCTCCCGGTACACTGGATATATCAAGAAAGAAGAATGGCTGAAGAAGCCCCTCTCCGCACAGGGGGAAAAAAGTCTAGGTTTGTCTTCATCACAATCCAGCCGTGAACAATTTTGAAAAACTCAGCCTCCCAGTACTATATTTAACAATGAAATATACAAATTTCATGTGTAGGCCTGTAAGTACCTATTGATATTATTTGACAGTGTAATTAAATGTAATAATCTAATACTAATTTCCTATGGCTACAATTATGAATTAATATAGAGGGTTACTACTTACATCAATGGAAACATTATATAATTAGTGAATGGTAAAGCTGAGAAAAAGAGCATGGGTGCTACTTTCTTCATGTCTTTTGGCATTTGGTGATAGAGTTCTATTTCTTGACGTGAGAGGCATCTCAAACCGCCAGGAGTGTTGTTTAGTTTTTTGACAATTTGGAAGAAGTTTTTCAAGTCTCTATAGAATTCCTTGATCCCAATCCTGAATATTCGGTAAACTTGCATTGCAGATGGAAAGTTCTTTTCCAAAACGCTTTCGTAATGATGTACATACTGCATGTAACGACCCAAAACATATTGTCGAAATTTGCTGGTCGGTCGGGGTCCTTTCTGTTTGGGCGCATTAGGCGGGAGTGAAGAAGCATGTGTTAACCTAAAATGCACAACCAAACGGAAACCATTATTATTTCATGTGTGGCAGGAAGTTTGTAGTAAACCCTAGTTGGGTACTTCACGGAAGGTATCGATAATAAAAAGATTATTGAATTCCGTGTTTTCTGAAAAACGTCATGGTTAGACCTACCAAATTTCCAGGGTTACCGGTACGGTATATCACCATTCACCATATCCTATTGCAGTGGCTCCCAACCTTTTTTGAATCGAGGCACACTTAGCATCAATGTAGCCGTTTGACGGCACAGTGCCATTATTCGTGACTCCTGATGACAATGATTTTTGTTGCTTGTCAAGGAAACGAGAAATTTGATCAAATTAGGTACTTCCTAATGTAGCCATAGCGTAGTCTTTAATAACGAAGTGTCTATACGTCCGACGGGTCGGACGGGCAAGCAACCACAGGCTGTACGCCCGCCGAGCTTGTGGACGTAATTAAGTTCTCTGTGTACTTTCGTTGGCACTCTTGCCGTTGAGCGGGTCCAACTTTCAACCACACTTTTTTCCCAATAAAATCAATGAAACAACTACAAATTAGAAATAAGTTAATATTAAGTAAGTAGGCCTATAGTGAGTAATTAATAGTAAGCACTCTCGAATTACACGAATAATGTGAAATAATTTACGTTATTTATTGAACATGAACGTCGTCTCATTTTGATCAACGCGTCATTTTGGATTTTGGCTATGTCATTGTCATTTACTATTTACTTTGTAGGTGTACCAACCTTTTTGCGATATTGTGGTTATTGTAATAAGTAATTTATAAATATGTTATTGTTTTGTTAAGTAAACAATTAAATAGTCGAATAGCACGGGGGTTTGGGGGCAGAGCCCCCGACGGGGTCCAGGGGCGGAGCCCCGGTGGGGGTCGGGGGGCCAGCCCCCCAGAACAGAATGAGGTACAGGACAAACAGAAACGGACCGAATTAAACGTAAGTTTGGTGTGTTTTGGTTGGTACGTCGGAGAATTGAGAGACTTTGCTCAAATGGCCGCCGTGATCAAAAAACAGTGAAATTAGTCTGTGAGTAATATTGTGTTCACCTATGTAATTGTTAATTTTGCAAAGTGGTAATTAATAATAAATTGTTAATATTGAAATTTTACTCATTTATTTCTAATTTGTAGTTGTTTTCCATTGATTTTATGGGGGAAAAAGTGTGGTTGAAAGTTGGGTAGGCCTACTTGTGTAGTTGGTGTGACCCAACTTTTCAATACCGTTTTTTTCAACTAAAATCAACATAAACACTCACCATTGATGAAATAAGTCAAGAACAACTCATTGTGTACTATTTTATTACATTCCAGCACCAAAAATCTAAAATAGAATCGTCACGTTTTTGGTGGAACAACTTAACAAAAAAAACTTCAAAACCTTTAACCTCGCTATTTTAAACGAAAGTACTTTTCCATTAAAAGTCATTTTCTGTTTTAAATAGCGACGTTAGCCTAAAGGTTTTGTAGGTTGAGTAAAAAAAAAAAAAAAAAATGAAAAGTTGGGTCACACCAACTACACAAGTACCGAAAGTTGGACCCGCTCAACGGCAAGAGTTCCCTTTCGTTAGGTTAGTCGAACTTTCCGCCTTGTTGTATTGTAGTACGCCGCGCTAGTTCTAGGATATGATCGATAAAAGCGCACCCGAAATCCTTAAGTTATGCGCTCCTTGGCCGTCGGACGTATAGCACAAACTCAGCTGTACGCCCGACATCCCGTCGGACGTATAGACGTGGCCCTTTAATAATGCACCCAATGCAATTTGGCATCTTTAAATTAAGGTTAGGCCTATTTGATCACATTTCCAACAATTTATTTGACAAACAATGATAAAAATAATTATAGGCCTATGGTAGCTAGCCTATTCTTCTTGTCGTTTTCGTTTAGAATTAGTTTGCACCATCATATTGTTCCCACAAAAATATATATCATTCGCAACTTGCGAGCTAAACTAGCGAGTAGAATTTTGGAGTTCTCATTAGGCTAGGCCTAGGCCAAATCTGGAATGAAGGATCAAGTATAGGCCCTAGCCTAGTACCCTGAAGAGACCAATTAAAGTGTTAATGCTAATGGTTCGAATAGTAAGGATAGAACATTAAAACAAACCTGGGATAGGTTAGTGCATTCCGACGTACGCTTATATGTCTCACCCCTTGCCACCTTGTCAAATACAATATTGTTGTCATTTTCACAATGCGATTACAATTATTATATTATCGTTTTGTGGTAAGGTCTGGGCCTTTAGAAATTCGGAAATTAAAAAAATTCATGTAGGCCTAAAGGCCTTTTAGAGACACTGACATTTCTGTGTTTATTTTCCTTAGCACAAAACAGCTGTTGCTGTGAAAGAAACGCAGTAAACCACTCATTCATCGTGAGGGGCGTGGTTTGTATTATTTCATTCCAAAGAATACAAAATAAAATATATTAAAAAGCTTTGCCACGTGGACACGCCTCTATGCTAGCGCGGGAAAATACACTTGCGGGGAGGTCGTTTTAATTCAATCACATTATTCACGTATAAATAAATGAAGAAATTACAAAATATGAATAACATTTTATTTTATTTAGAATAGCCTACTATTTTAGTAAAATTATAAAATGACCGTCAGGCGTCAATGAATTCTCTCAGTATCTATAATCAGAAGAAGATATTTTGTATAACTATATTTGGATGAGCGTAGCGAAGACTTCAATTTCACTGACCCCCCAAAAAATTTAGCTCGGGTGTTTTTTTTTTGTTTTTTTTGTCTGTTTGTTCGCACGATTCCGGGCAAACGGCATAAGTGATCTTTATGGAAATTGAAGGGGACCTTCGAAATCTCTGAACTTAGACGTGCCACGTTTTTGGGTACAATCGAAGAAATATTTCTCATGAATATCGTACTTTTACGATTTTTTTCGATTTTTAGTGCGATATTTTCGTGACATTTGGTTCGATTCTGACCAAACGGGTGGGGCTACAACGTTCATATTTCACATGGACATTAAGGTTATGGTGATGTAGTACCTTTTGAAAGAAAAAGTTAGCCAAAATCCACAGAAATAGAGCTTTTAATATAAGTTTTTACGGTAAATAATACCAATTGACAAGAAACAAAAGAAACTTGACAACATTCACCTACAATGCGTAGGCAGCAAAACAAAGCACTTGCAAAAGTAAAGATATCCCACGCAAACTAAAAACTTTAACAAGCTCATCCATCAACGCGGCGGGACTTTAGCGTTTTCCCAGTAATAATAATTCTAATAATAATCATTATCTGTTGCCACGTCCCCACAGCTCTGCGTTGGGTCGGCATTGAAGACAGGCCTCTCCATCTTCTTCTGTCCTACCACCACATTCCAGTCCCCTCCTCGCTGTTCCACATCTTTTCTCCTGCCCCTTGGTCTCCTACCTGCAACTTCCAATTCCGTCATCCTTCTCGGTAATCTCGCTCTTTCCATCCTTTTGACATGTCCGAACCACTTTAATCTTCTCCCTCCAATTCGCGTTCCTCACGCCTACTTGATCTCGAATATCCTCATTCCGTATTCGGTCCCATCCCATCTAATTAGGCTACCTACAATTTCTCGATTTGGTTAGTCGGGAAACACTCCCGTAGGTGTAATTGTTAATATTTACTAGCCCTACAATTCAGAAATTAAAACCCAACCCAACAGCTTGCTACGTTCTTCTTCCTATCTCAGGTTGAATCCTTCCATGCAATATTATTTTTAACAAAAAAAAAAAAAAAAAAAAAAATAATAATATAATAATCATCATAACTCAGTTCCAACTATGTCGGGTTGAGTGGTGGTTTTCCACCATTATCAAGGGCATGAAACTGTAGATACTAAGCTTGCCAGACTTAGTGTTTCTTCCACATCATCCAACTCCTTCTTCTCCACCAAATTTACTCCACTCTCTTCTGTCCTCCCACAGCTTTACTCTTGCCACATGCTCTCACACTTCATTCCGTTTTCCAACGTCTTCTTGAATTAATCTTTCCCATTTTTCTCTTGGCCTTCCTACTCTTCTTTTCCCCTCCTCTGCCGCTTCAAATTCTCGTCTTGGAATCCTCTCCCTGCCCATCCTTTTCATATGTCCAAACCATCTTAGACGTTCTCTTCTAGCTTAAACTTCAATCTCTCCAATCCCAGTTCTTTCCTTATTTCATTACTTCTTTATCTTGTCCATCTTTGTAACTCCCTTTATACTTCTTAAAAACTTCATTCTGCTGCTTCCAGCTGACTCTCTTCTTTTGTTCCCACTGCCCATGTTACTGCCCCATATGTTATTATAGGTACAAAATATGCCTTATACAGCAAAATTTTACATTTTTGTGGGAACAACTCATTCCATAATAAATAATAATAATAATAATAATAATAATAATAATAATAATAATAATAATAATAATAATAATATAAAATAATAATAATAATGCATTGTATGAAATCAAAGACATTGGAATATTATATGAAATCAACATTTTAATTTACCACTCTTTTTCGAATCTAGGCCTGGGCCTTCTCTTCTACTTTCGTTCCTCTGTGTATTGTATTGTAAAGGCGGTGTTATCTCAAAGCGTTTGCCATTTCTAGGCTTTCGCGCAAAGGGTGTCTCGTTTTTGTTAATCCTACACACTTTACACAAGATGAGTTCTACTGGTGCAATAAAATTAAATAACTCGACAGAAGTGATACCGATTCAGGGGTCTAGTGAAAAACGGAATGATCCCCTTAAAGTTAAAAGTAGGCCCGTACCCCCTACTGTGCCTACTAACCCTAGTTCCAAACCGAGACATGAACGGAGGCGCTCTCAGTACTTCAGCGATCCAATGATTGTTCCTCGAGTAAAACAGGTAAACCGAGTCTCGATAATGTTCTAGGTCTAGGCGTAAGCCGGCCTACTTAAGATATGGAGCCCTAGTTCTCGCCATGGGTCGTAGGGCCTAGGCCTATTGGTAAGAAACGTATCACCTAGGCCTAGGCCCTTGGACATGCTCTTGCTCTGGCAGCGGTCATGCCGTGGCCCATGCCGATCACGGCCAAGACCGTTGCCCATTTTCCAACATTAGGTCAATGCATATGCTTACCTATCATAATATTACTATGGCCTTTAAGATTTATATTCTTGGACATGTCAAAGGGTGTCTGAATTATGGTCCAGGTCTACACTAGGTCCAATTCCAACTCAATGTTTACTTCTTAGCCTATAGGCCTAGGCCTACTAGGCCAGGCCTAGCCTACAGTAGAGCTAGGCCCTACCTGCCGGCACAGTATAACAATCTCTTACAGTAGCGAAACTTCAATGTACTGCCTGCTGGGTGATTTGCTGTCGTGGTCGGCTGCGCGTACCGCCGCGACACTAGCGCGCCCTAGCTAAAAATGCCTCCGCCGTCTAAAAGTCAGTGATTTACATACAATTATTGTACAACGAGCGCTCAGTTGGATGCCTTAATAAGCGAGCACGTGCTATAGCTAGACCCACATTGCAATTTTTTAAGTTCATTTAATTTTATGTATTTTAAAATTTGCGACGTTCACTGTCCACGGGGCCATGTTTCCAATATTATTTATTATTGGCAAGGTAGGCCTATTTGGGTAAACCTTTACTTTGCGGATAAAATCCACCGCCATCTAGAGGACCTTGATATCATTTCTTTGGGAAAACTATTTGAACTATTTCGTAACAAATACACTGCTTCCTTGATAATATTTTGATTACTTCTAGGTGGCAGTGCATAGTGCAAACCTCGTGCGACTTTTCGTTGCCATGGTAACGTTAGGCCTACTTTTGTTATAATAGCCTTGTTTACATGGAGGAGTTGAGTACGGTTTTTGGTCTCAGTACCACATGTAAACACATGAAATCAGGTACCGAACCGGTTGGGTTCGGTCCGACGAAATGGTGGGACCGAACCGAAATACCGTACTGAGTACTCACATGTAAACAGCTTCCTGAGAGGGAACCGAACTGAAAAACATGCACCCTAATTGCAAATGTCAATAAATAAGTTTTAAAATGTTGTATCTATTTTTAACTTCTGTTCGTTGGGCTCAAACTTCAAATGTAGATCATCCACGCCTAGGCCTGGCCTTCAATCCTACCCGTATTTACGAAAATGACATGAAAGAAAGGTTATGTAGCAGTGATGTTTTGAGCAATCGCCGTAAGATGGCGTCGATGCTGCACCGAATGTCAGTTCAGTTCTAGTTGGGTACTCGACATGTTAACGCTTCAAGGACATTGGAATCGTACTTAAATTTCAGTACAGTACTGGACCCAGTCCTCCATGTAAACAAGGCTAATGTAATTTCATCTACACTACTTATCGGATCAAAATAAAATTAACATATTCGTGACCGGACGGACATTCTAAATGATTTGGCCACCTCAGATTTTGTCGCCTTTTAGTTTAAAAAAAAACCTTTCGATTAACTTTAATGTAACTTTTTAACTTTTTGAATGATTTTGCCACAAAACTAATGGCATTCAATCGGGAACGAAGCTTGCGGATGGTCAAAATTTCAAATCGATCCGAGCCTCCGTTCGAATGTTATGGCAAGACATACAAACAAACAAACAAAAAAAAACAAAACCAGTGACTATTTTTTCCGGCAGAGTCAAATGGAAACGCTTGCTTCGCTCGCTTAATAACAACTTCACATAAAACTTTTTTCAAACTACAAATATTATCACGGCCCAACAGTCATCGTTAGTTGACTCTGACTTTTGCTAGGGGCGCGCGTGACGGTTTAATAGCGTGTTTCGCTACTGTAGGCTATATTATCGGTAGGCCTATACTGTGCTGCTGGGCAAGTCAACACTAGTCTACCTAAGGTTGGGTTAGGTGTGCATTCGAGAGTCCTTCGTAGGCCTAAAGTATTTGCGCAATGAAAGCTTTTTGTAGCCCAGGGGTGGACAAATCCACCAAGAAGTTAGGGGCCAAGAAAAATAAGTAGGGACCAGCAGTATCGCGATATAGCCGGGGTCTGGGGCAAAGCCCCAGCTGCCGGAGGCAAATTCGAAATTTTGATTAATAACTTTTGATTGGATTGCCTAAAACGCAATTTGAAGCAAATTTGTAGGCCTAGGGCCTATCAATAATAAGTAATAACTTGTGGAAGAAGCTAGTTAATGTTGCATTGATAAATGTAAAACACTCACCAATATCATCTGCTGCAAGGTGCTTGTTTTAAAAAAGGTAGTGGCTATTTAACCGTAGGCTACGGACAAATTAACAATAATAAATCGTCAGTAACAGTACGATACCACCTAACTAGGCCAATAGCTGCAAATATCACAGTGCATTGTGGCAGAGTGGTAGCGCGTTTGAATTCTATGCGAAAGGTCGACGGTTCAAATATTCGTTTGGTCGTTTTTTTTTTACCATTCTATTTGGGTCCATGTTTTTTCTGCAAATGATTTCACCATTTCACTACATTCGGCCCCGTCGCAAACACAATTCTAGATGATAAAAGCGTTTAAAAAGTGCTAGGCCTAAGTAGGCAGCCTAAAAAGGACTTTTGTTTAAAATAGAAACGTTAAAGGTCTTGGAAGGTTTTTTGTTGTTAATAAAACAGCAAAAATGGACGACGACAACCGAAAAAGGACTTTTGTTTAAAAAAGCAACGTTAAAGGTCTTGGAAGATTTTTTTGGACGACGATATTTAGGCCTAGGCCTACCAAAAAGGACTCTCGTTTAAAATAGCGATGTTAAAGGTCTTGATGTTTTTTTGTTGTTACTAAAACAGCAAAAAAGGACGACGACAAACGAAAAAGGACTTTCGTTTAAAATAGCAACGTTAAAGGTCTTGGAAGATTTTTTTGTTACCGTAGTACAGTCTACGGTTAAATTGTATAATGTAATTTTTCCGTAGCTACGGTTAAATAGCCACGGCCTTTAAAAAAAATATGTATATATTTTGAATTTGTTTTCTTGATCTAGGGGCCAGCATGAAATTTTTACTCGCCCGGGCGAGTGGTAATTGTCCACCCCTGTTGTAGCCTACATCCAGTAAAAACGAGTAAATACATGACAAAAGCAAACAAAACTTAAATTATATAGAGGCTACATTTGCTTGTTGTTTCACTCATTGTCACTGTCAGCATCTTGAACTGGATCTAAAACGAGTGTACACTTTCGATAAATCGGTTCATTTTCCGACTTAGACCAGAGACAGTAGGGCCTACTTCCATTACGTCAATGACAGAATTGGTAGGCCCAGGCCTAAGGCTATTCGACCGTGTTTTTCTATTTTCCCAATGTGCTACCAAGTAGGGATGGGAAAAAGCGTTAAATTTCCTAAACGTTTAACCCCTTGAAGTTTTCGGATTTAAACATTTCACTATTTTCTAATTTTTGGTGGGCGGAGGCCTAAGTTTTACAACAAAAATCGTAATTTTGTACTTATGATTATGACCTGCTGACGAGTAATGAACAACGGTTTTATTCTCACACCCGCATTTAATGACCCGGCACTTCCACCATGTGTAGATTAGATTAACTTTATTAAGTTCAGTTTTGAGTTCATCAACTCGGTTACCAAACATTTACAACAATAACCACATATTCTGCACAAATGCAGGGCACTGACAAGAGTCAACAACAACCTTGGTATTTTCTTATGCGCTCTTTGAATTCAGAGACATTTCTAGGCAATGGATTTATAACTCTTTCATCCAAACCATTCCAACTCTTGGTCACAGAACCAAGAAAGGAGTGTTTACCTACATCCGTGTTACATTTGTGAACAAATATCTTCATACTATGATCTTTTCTACCTCTAAATGGTGCAAAAATAATCTTTTTATTTAGGTCATCCCAAGCCGGTTGACCTGTAAATACTTTGTAAAAAGCACACAGTTTAGCATTTATTCTACGTTCATGTAATGATTCCCATCCTAGATCTACCATCATTTCACTTGGACTATGTCTCCTTCCATATTTACCTAGTACCTTTCTAATTGCTTTTCTTTGCACCATCTCTATAGCATCAGTATGTATTTTGAGTGTGGGTCCAGCACACTAACCAGCATACTCTAAACAAGGTCTAAGCAATTTCAATGTATGCTTTCGCCTTTACCTTTTCACTACATCCTCTCAAGTTTCTCATCACAAATTTGTTTGTTTATTTCCCTTACATATAACTTGGCTTACGTGCTCTCCCAATTTAATTTATTATTTAACAGTGCTCCAAGGTATTTACAATTTTCACGATACTCTAAACTTTCTCCATCAAGCATATAGTGATAAACATTCGTTTTATGCTTGAGTGTAAATTTAATTAGCTGACTCTTAGCTGCATTCATTTTCATTCTATTGGCCTTGATCCATTCCACTATTTTGTCAATAGCTTTTTGAAATCTGAGACAATCATCCATATTGTTAATTCTCATATATAATATGCAATCGTCTGCAAAAGTCTTATAAACACATCTCCATCCAGACCTATCCCTATATCATTTATGAATATTAGAAATAGAAGTGGGCCAAGAACACTTCCCTGTGGAACCCCTGATAAAACAGCTACTTCATCAGAATATTCATCACCTACTTTAACAACTTGCACTCTTCCTGTGAGCCACTCATTTATCCATTTCACTATTCTTGGGTCTATTCCTAATTCATTTATTTTACTCATCAATATATCATGAGGTACCATATCGAATGCCTTGGAAAAATCTAGTAGTATTGCATCAACTTCCCCTTTATTGTCAACCTCATCAGACAAATCCTGAATAAGGCTCGCTAATTGACTTTCACAAGAATAGCCTTCACGAAAGCCATGTTGAGTGTTTAACAGATAACCAGTTTGTTTCAATTGGTATCTTATATATCTAGAAATCATAGTCTCAAAAACTTTACAAACACTACTAGTAAGACTTACTGGCCTGTAGTTTTCAGCCCTATCTTTTTTCCCATCTTTGGGTATTGGAGAAAACCCATGCAGATTTCCAATCATCTGGTATTTGCTCATTATTTATAGAAATTTGGAATAACAACTGTAAATAGGGAATGATCGCATTGCCCGCTAACTTTATGAAATCATTTGAAATGCCATCCAAACCCGGTGTTTTGTTGCTTTTCAAACCATTAATTACTTGACCTATACTTTTTTGACTAAATGTAAAGACATTTCATTCTGGCACTCGTTATTAACTAACCTCTTATTAAACACTACCTTTTCCCCAAATATGCTAGCATAGTGATGATTTAACACATTTGCTTTCTCCTTATCGTCTGTTATTGTCTTACCGTTCTGCTGAAGCACAGGTATACTATTCTTTTTTCCCTTCTTGCTTCTAATATGATTATAGAATCTATCAAATTTACTTTTTTTATTAGCGCTACTTTCAAGCAAATTTTCCATAAACCTATTTTTCGCTTCTTTCTTTAGATGTAAAAGCTGTTTACTACATTCATTAAATCTTCGGCTGTTAATCTTCCTGTAACTATATAATTTACTGCATTTCCGTTTAAGCAGTTTAATTTTGTTTGTATAATACACAGGATCCGGGTTTTTCTTAAGCCTCTTTTGAGGAATAAATAATTGAGTGGCTTCACTCACAATTATTTTAAAACACTTTCCAGTAATGTTCAATGTCTGCTCCTTCACTTATAGCCCATTTGTTGAATGATTCTGTAAGAAATGTATAGATTCCCATTCTGTCAGCCTTACTGTAACAGGTTACCTTTTTAGTAGTACTAGCTGCATCTTCATTTCTATTTTTGTCATGGCAGTCTGACACATGGAGAAGCACTGCCTTATGATCCCCAATGCCATCTACAACATCACATTCCTTTACCTTTATTCCTGGTGTAACAAGAAATATATCTAATAAGTTATTTTTACCACTGATTGGACAAGAACGTGTACCTTCCCTTACAGTCTGTTTAAGATCATGTTCACTCACAAAGTTTGAGATAAGTGCTTGTAAAGTATCAGTTGGGGTTGAGGTTGAACGTAAGCCTACATCAGTATTCCATAACACATCAGGCAAATTGAGGTCTCCGCCTATAATCACATCCTTAAATTGAAACTCTGTCATATAGTCACTTAATTTTGATATGATGTCCAAGTTACTTGAAGGTGATCTATAGGCACCAATGACATGTAGGCCTATAGGTTTAGATGAACTATCTCCTACCATTATTTTTACACAAATCATTTCATGGGATATATCCACCCATTTCACTGCACTATGAATTATTGATTTTACGGCTATGAACACACCACCACCTCTAGTTTCCCTGTCTCTTCTATATAACACATAATCACTTCCAAAGATTTCACTGTCCATAATGTCAGGTTTTAACCATGATTCTGTTCCGATTATCACATCCGGTTCATGGGTTTCTATTAAGTGCAAGTATTGAATTTCTTTCTTAACAATGCTTTGACAATTCACCTGTAAAACTTTTAACGAGTTAGATTGCACTTTATGACACTTGAGATTATTAAAATCAGGTCCACCTCCTTGCAACACAGTTAGTTTCCCGAATTTATAGGGAATTTTAAATTCATGGCCAATAATTCCCCTAGCTTCCTTGAACCATTCCTATTAAGATGTAGGCCATCTCTTGCCAAGTCATCATTTCCAATCCAAAGATTTCCGTCTACGAACAAGCACTTCATGTTCATACAAAGATCATCCAGACATTGATTTATGCCATCTATGTATCTGCAGTCTACATCTCTTCGATAAAGAACTCCGCTAATAACCCATGCTGCATCCGGAAAAATCTTCTTACCTTCTTCCACGAGACACCGCATTTTTATTGACAACTCTTCCGGTGTTGCAGATCTGTATACGTTATTCGTTCCAGCATGGATCGCTATTTGTTTAAACTTTTCCCCTTGCATCTTCATTACACGCAGTTTGTTTATTAGTTGTTCAATGCGAATCCCTGGGTAGCTTTCAATTGTTGGAGCAGCTGCATTTTGCCTTACACATGCCAAACATGCCTTAATACAACCTGGGACTCGGCACCTCCACCAAAATTACGCACTTTTAGAAAATTTTCGGCCTAATTTGTTAGCCTGTGTTTGTGTAGGCTCCGAAAGTGACAACAAAATAACATTTCGATTAGTCTTTAAAAAATAAAATAAAAAATAGGCCTAAATACTGTCACGTTTAGGCCTACACGTTTATATAAAACTCTAAATGTTTAAACTCTACGTGCTTGTTTAAACGACCCATCCCTACTACCAAGTCAAAGTATGTATATATAGTGAATGGCTTTGAAACCTGGCTCTATTAGAAAATCAAAACTATTTTTTCAAAATTTTCTGTTCGGGCACACGGCAAATATCGCCTCTTCAAAATAATTCCAAACTTCAATTCGCTCAAGCACATCATTCAACGTAGGTAGGCCTAGGCCTAGTTGTGTTTTTGTGACATTAATTTTCAACTGGTTTTCTAGAGGCTGACTTAGAGAAAAAATATTTTATTTAACAATTGTTTTTCGGTACAAATCGGTACAAAATACCGCCAAACGAAAAAAAAGCGGCAAAGGGTGACAACACACAAGGATCACACAAAGATAACTTTTCTAAAGGTCTTTTGTCAGGTAGGGAAAGAAATGTGGGTACTTGTTCATTAACGGGACCCCCTCCAAAAAATGTAAAAATTCAGTAAAAACATTTCATTAGACAATCATAACCACTACATCTACTCCATCTGAGTTTCAGGAGGTCAGGAAAACACAATTATTTCGAACAAAGCCTTGAAAACATCCTTTCCGGCTACATACTTTGCGCCAGGAGTGACACGACCTACGCCAACGTACTCCAACTACAAAACCTTTATCGTCGCTATTTTAAGGCTATTCCACCGCGTTTTTCTATTTTCCAAAATATGCTACTAAGTCAAAATATAGTGAATGGCTTTGAAACATGGCTATTTTAGAAAATCAAAAATATTTTTTCCAAATTTTTCTGATCCGGTACACGGCCAATATAGCCACCTCAAAATAATTTCAAACTTCAATTCGCCAGGGCACACCATTCAACGTAGGGTGTTGTGCTTTTGTGACATTAATTTTCAACTGTTTTTCTTTGGACTGACTGAGAGAAAACAGATTTATTTTAACAATTGTCTTTCCTGCGAATTTTTTCGTTTGGCGGTACAAATCGGTAAAAAATACCGCCAAACGAAAAAATTCGCTGGAAAGACAATTGTTAAAATAAATCTGTTTTCTCTCAGTCAGTCCATAGAAAAACAGTTAAAAATTAATGTCACAAAAGCACAACACCGTACGTTGAATGGTGTGCCCTGGCGAATTGAAGTTTGAAATTATTTTGAGGTGGCTATATTGGCCGTGTACCGGATCAGAAAAATTTGGAAAAAATATTTTTGATTTTCTAAAATAGCCATGTTTCAAAGCCATTCACTATATTTTAACTTAGTAGCATATTTTGGAAAATAGAAAAACGCGGTGGAATAGCCTTAAATATAAAGGACTGTCAATGGAAAAGTACTTTTGTTTAAAATAGCGACGTTAAAGGTTTTGAAGGTTCATTTGGTGTCCGTGAACGTCAATGTCAGCTGCACGGCGATGACTGCTCTCATGTAGGCCTACGCGTTCAAATGGACTGTACTCGCCTGAGTCACGTTGAACGTGTGAGTCAAGTTCACTGTCAGAGTCATATTGAAATCCTCGCAAATTTTAATTATTTATTGTAAACAGAAATAAGTAAAAAAACGACGATGGGGGGGACCAATTAACAAAAAATTGAGGGGGATCCTGTTAATAAACAAGTACCGAAATGTGTTTAATTCAGTTTCTCTTTCCACGTGGCCTCGAGACGAGAGCAGTAGGCCTAGGACCTAATCTTCAACCCCGTCTCAATTTCTTACTTTTGCTCTTATCTTTCAACAGTATTTGGAAGAACATTCACACGATGTAAGGATTGATTTTGAAGATATGGTTGACACACTTCAGTGCTCCTTCAAGGACTATTCGAAGAGGAAGCGAAGCGCTTTCAAGGGCCTAGTTGACAAGGCCTACTATGTCGTTCTCCAAGAGTGCAAAGGTCTTGCTAGAGAAAAAGGGGATGGCAACCTTTCTTCCGAGTCCAGTGCAGAAGATTTCGATTCAGATGAGATGATGGATGAGGATTCCTTTGTTGTAAGTTTTAACAATTAATTAGACAAAGGCTCTGATCTCCTTTTCCTGATCAACAAACCAGCAGGCCTATTATAGGGTTAAATTAGTTAACTACCGGTCTCAGGAGGAAGTAATTCATAAAGTAGCCTAAATCTATATAATTTTAGTACCGGGTAGGCTAGTTGTAGCATCTTTATGTAAGGTAGGCGGTAGGTAGGCCTACCAACCATGGATGTGGGGCCTTGGCCTAATGCGGAAAATAAGTTGATGATTAGTAGGGCCCTAACACTGTATGATTAATATTCCACACTCAATATATTATCTATCCTAGTTAATAATTTTAGCTTTGTCTATTCAGTGTTTTCATATGTTAGCCTATGTAGCCAAAGATTAATAATATTGACTACACAGGGAAAACTGTTACCGCCACCAGTAAGTGTATTATATTGTCAATAAGCTAAAAGCCACTTACGAATACCTTGCCAGAGTATTCTGAGTACTTCCAAATACATGATCCGATCAATTCCAGATTACTCCGACGCATTCTCATACCATGTTGGAGCAATCTGGTATAGAATTTATTAGCATTTAGTACTGGTACTATCTACGTGAGTATAAAAAAGGCTAATTTAGTAGCATTTAGTACTGGTACTATCTACGTGAGTATAAAAAGGCTAATAAGGACATACAATATGACACAAGATACATACATAGTAGGTACCCCTACCGCTATATATTTATTTTATTCTCATAAGCATATCTTCATTTTTATTGTAACCAGCAAGACCTTTTCAAGATACCGCTCCCTAAATTTCCTCAAAATAGGCCTAATAAGCCCAGGGGAAACTTCACCACGACGGATAAAACAAAATGGAAACATTTTCACCATAACTTTACCTCTTTTAACAACAAAAATGAGAATTCACTTTCAAATTGGGCTTTGTACGCAAAGCTTTACGCAGGCCGCGATCGGCCCTCACGTCAACATAGTAGGCTGTGACTGAATGACTAGCTCATATAGCTAGCAGGGGGTGTCATGGCCAATCTAATGTTAACTAAATGTCACTTTCGTCAAATATTATAAATTACGTAAAATTAGGACCAAGGAATATTGTTTTATCATATGAAATACCAGGGGGGACTGTAGAGATAAAATTTTAGGATAAATGCAGTGTGGAGGAAGAATCGAAAGCTTAGCTTGCCCTTGGCCTAGGCCTGGGCACGGCCATGTGGATCTTAGCATTTACATCTAGGTGCCTTACTAGGGCTGGTACTACCAGAGTCGATAAAGAAGTTTCCCCTTTGGGGAGGTCCCCTTACTCCCAAGTCAAAACGGAATCTAACGTCCTGCGCGCTGAGAGCGGCTCCCATGTGAAACTATAAAAGCACTGCACGCTAAATACGGCCAGTAGATTATCGATGTGCAGTGACGCTGAAATCAACAAACAACAGACGAAACGTCAAACTTCAATTTTATTTCAATCATATTAGCCCTGGGCCCTAGTCTTTTAAAACGATTTACTTTTGATTTATTATTGTACTATAAAGTGTTGCGCAGGCGTCACTGACATTTTCGTGCGAAATAATTTGAGATATGTCTTGTTCAAGCCTAACGGACGTAAGTGTAGCCTAGGCCCAAGGCCACAATACAGTTTTCAGACGTAAGTACGCCCTTGGCATTCAAATCGAAATCTTGAACAATACATATTGTCGGCCTTGCTCCTAAGCTTAGGTCTACTCCATCAGAAATATCTCATTAATAAGAGAGTTTGCTTTATGCCAAACATTAGCCAACATTCAATCGTATTTAATATTTTGACGTTTCCGCCATTTGTCGTCATCGACTGTTAACTTCTAGTAGAAATATGATGTAGTTTTATTGAAGTTGTTCCATCAATCGTCACGCAGAGTCGCGCGGAACGTTAGATTCCCAACGCCAAAAAACGACTTTTTATTTAACCCAGGGCTGTATAAGGATTTGGGGGACCTCCCCAACGGGGAACTTCTTTATCGACTCTGGTACTACGGTGGCGCTACGAGTGTGAGAAAGTGGCAGTGCAAAGACCAATTTCAGCACAAATGCATGACTGCGATGGCTAACGGACAATTTGTTCATTATCAAAAGCTCCTCTCATAGCCTTCTTATCCTGTACTAAGCTCACACATTGAGGTATCGCTTACTATAGAAATAAACAATTTAAATTAAGCTAAGAGAGGCCTGTTAAATTTTAATTGTATTTTTTTGTATAAGTGTAAGTTTTTTTCCATGTGTTTGGGGTGGTCTAGTTGACATTTTAATATGGTTTAAAAATTAAATCAAACGGTTATGGTTCTTGCAGTAAGAATCTAGTCTCAAATCTAGCATGTTGGGTCGATGCAATTTACAAATAGACCTGGCATAGAGTTACAACGCTAGGACCTATATCTTAGGCCTACCTAGCCTGTATGCCACTTCCGACATTGAGATATCAGTTTGAACATGTTGATTGAGCTTTAGGGCTAGGATAAGTCTACCCTATGGCTCATTGTCATTTGCAATGTTTGTGCTTTTTCAGTTTTTCATTTGTTTAGTTTAATGTACTTCTAAAACCTGATTTTATTCCATAGGAGAATGGCAACAAGACAAACATGCAACTTATGTCTATGTATGCAAATTCACAAACAAGGTAAAGTCTATCAATAAACCTTCTATAGATATAAGTCTTCTTTAGTGATAGTTTAAATAAACTAATATGCACTAGGTGCTAAATATCTAGGTACTCTTAAAAGTTAAATGAATTGCCTATTTGTATTAACATAGTTGTTTTTCTTTTTAAGGAAAAGTACACAACCACCGGATTTAAGTCAAGAGTTGATAAACATAAGTAGTAGTGATGATGAGGGTGAGGGCGAGGGTACAAAGTTGAATTCTCCGGTTGGTTCCACTTTGAAAGCCTTGGTTCCAGCTTCCATACCGATGACTCCAGCTGCGGCAATCGCACATTTCTCCGTCTCTAACGGTAGGAAACACAATGCCCCGCTCCTCGCAACACCAAACTACACCGCGAGACCCTCGGCCGGTATCCCGTCAATAGAGCGTCTACGCAAGAGAAAAGCCGCGGAAATGTCCCCCAGTAACCGAACTCCTGTTATCCAGAAGAGGAAAAGGGAAGTCGGCTCGCAAGGCTCTCGAATATCGTTCAAGGATTTCGGTGGTAATGCAAAAGTTCTGGAAGAGGTTTGCAAACTGCTGGTTCACATCCGTCACCCCGAGGTTTACCGTCAGATAGGGGTGTCTCCTCCCCGTGGTTTCCTCCTGCACGGACCGCCGGGATGCGGGAAGACCCTCCTAGCGCAGGCGATCGCGGGTGAGCTGGAGATACCGCTGATCAAGGTCGCCGCTCCGGAGCTTGTTGCCGGGGTGTCTGGACAGTCCGAGGAGAGGATCCGGGACCTGTTTGACCAGGCGCTGGCGGCCGCCCCCTGCATTGTGTTCCTGGACGAGATCGACGCCATCACACCCAACCGGCAGACGGCGCAGAGGGAGATGGAGCGCAGGATCGTGGCACAGCTTCTCACCTGTCTTGACGGTAATAAACAAAAATACACAATGAAGTTTTATTCTGTGGTCTTTTACTGCACATGGAGTGAAAAAATGTTGTTTATTCTTACTACCTAGGCCTATCCGTTTGGTTTTGAAGGGATATTACAAGTATTTTTTAATTTTTTTTTAAAGAAAGCCAAAGGACATCCAATGTTTAGTTGCTTACATATAGGCTAATATGGCATAGAAATATTAATGTAGCAATATTATATCAAGTAGGCCTAATTATACAATTTTTCAATGTTAATAATGGTCAGTATTTTTGACTTATATGTATGATCACTGGGCTGTTTCGTCGTGTCGATAATGAGGCACATACATGTGACATGATCATACATGTCATCTATGGGTCGTGAAAGCCTACAATATCTCATCAGTATTTTTATTTTTTTAGACAGTTTGTTAATCGAGTGAAAGAAAAATTAGGAAAATTTGAAAGAAGTGTGAAGATAAGAAATTAAATTGTAAAATTATCATCAAGAAACTCTCTTAACCCTCTCCCGGCCAGAGCGTTCTAAAGCGTTGTGCGGGTCTGAGAGAACTCCAGTGTTTAATGTGACCAGGAGAGTGTTAAGGAGTACGGTAGGCCTGGCCTACTAATAAGCTTTATTTAGGAGAAGGGATTCCATTTTCTATTTAAAGAGTGCAAGTGAATTAAGAGTACTAGTATTTAATTTATTCTGGTAGGCCTAATCTATTATACCGTATTCTATTACATGTACTTTTGCCGTAAAAGGTGTGGTTAGATTTTGGGATGAAAATGTTGGTAGCCTAGCCTACAAGATGTAGTAAAATGGTACATTTCCAAAATTGTTCTCATTAAACATTTTTTTACTTGAGTGGGAAATTTATAGCATTTGTCATTAGTGGTCTAAAAATGTTAAATTGAGATTAAAGTCTGACCGGCTGCCTTTAGAGATCCCAGCTGTAATGTAGCTGGTTGTAATGTTCTTTTAGTTATATTTATGAGTGATGAGTAGAGTTAAGCTTATTTAGTATTGAAATTTAGAATATTTAGCATTAATTTAATTTTGTTAAATTTAGCATTTTGTAGCCGAAAAAGTAGACTTATCAAAAGTCACTTGTAACTTGCGAGCCAGTCAGTAGAATTTTTTAGCGCCGTTGCTTGTAAGAGTATTTATTAATGGTACTTGGGTATATCTGTCCCTTGTTATTTACAATATTATAACTATTTGGAATACATTTTCTTTATTGTCGTCAGTGCACATCATCCTAGTGATTAGATAACTTTATTTGTAGGGAGTGGAATGTTTTTCGAATGCCGAATTCTTGGCTAAATCCAATAAATACTTTTGTTTAGATCTGGGCCAGAAAGAATTTGGAGACCAAGTGTTGGTAATCGGAGCGACAAATCGGCCCGATGCTCTTGACCCGGCGCTACGTCGAGCGGGTCGGTTCGACCGAGAGATCTGTCTAGGCATCCCCAACCTCGAGGCCAGAGTCCAAATCCTGCAGGTTGTTTGCGGCAAACTCAGACTAGCGCCCGGAATGAACTTCGACACGATCGCTCGTAACACGCCCGGATTCGTTGGAGCAGACCTCATGGCACTGACTAGAGAGGCGGCCATGGCAGCTATCAATAGAGTATTTGGCGATCTGAAGACCGTTGAGGAAAAGAAGAAGATGAAGAAGACGAAACTGGCAGAAGCGGAGAAAATTGATCTCGATCAGGCCAAGTTGGAGAAAGATACGAAGAAGGATGATGCAGCTGACAAAACAATGGAAGTTACTGATACTTCTGAAGAAAGTAAATGTAAAGATGTTCCAAGTTCAGTTGAGAAGTCCAAGATTGATAAGTCAGCAAATGATGAATCGAATAGCGAAAAACCTGAAGTGGACAAAACAAAGGATGAAACTTCGGTAGACAAAGAAGATGCAGACTTGGTAAAGGAAGACAAAAGTGAAGAAAATAAAGTAAAGGATGATTCAGAAACGCCTGCAAGTACAACGGACAAAAAGGTAAAGTACCTAATGTGATCTGATAATAAGGGATACGGTCTAGATATGAATTGTCAATTGATAGTAGGGCCTATGGCCATGTGTGACTTTATTGGAACAAAGGATTTCTTAAAATCTAGTTTGTAGGTGAGGAAATGACTAATGGAATTGTCCGAGGTAGTCAAATTTCTTGTTTGGTCTATATAAGAAAATTATCGAAATGTAATCTAGCTTAAATCTCAAAATGTATGTAGGGCCTAATATGTGTATGTTTGTGTTTAACGTCTTAACGGTCTATTTTCCAAAAATATCAATAACTTTTGCCAATAGATGCCTCTCGCGTCGATTTTACTCCAGCGCAACCTAGTTGCGTTTTCGAGCACTGAAGCAGCAGATATCTTCTGTACCGACCCTACCTCTACAGACCAGACATGGCGACAGAAAAGATGAATAGGGAGGTTGACAGAAGAAGTCTGACAACCTCATTAAAATTCTTGTTTCTTTCAATAACCCTTCGTCCAGCTCACTGCCTTGTCTATTGTATACGCCAAATCGGCGAGCGCTGACCGACAAGAAAATTCCTGTCTTAATAAACACATTTTTTTAATAATTACTAATTTATGAAATTATATATGAAATCAGCAACTCGTACACATTGCAAAATGTTTTTAATCGAATCTCTACGACGAAAATTGGCATTTCACATCAAATAGGATGTCGGAAGTTGAAATGCTAATTTTTGGTCCTAGAACTTCGATTAAAACATTTTCCAATGTGTAGGAGTTGCTGATCTCATATATAATTTCACAAATATGTAATTATAAAAAATACGTGTTTAATAAGACAGGAATGTTCTTGATGGTCAGTGCGCGCCGGCTATTCGGCATATAATAGAAGAGCATCTACTCCAAAGGTTCATGTTCTTGAAAGCCAATTCAAAGAGTGATATGGGGCTTATTCTTTGACGCAGCTGCACGCTACCCCTGCCACCGAACCTCGGCCCTGTGGACGGAAGCAATGGAGTTGAATAGAACTTGAAAGGGTGGCTTGAATTCATAGTTCACCTGTCATTGTTTACTATCGCTTGTGCATAAAACATATTAATATGAGGGAAATTGTTGCATTTTCCGAAGAAATCGTACACAATATAGTAAATACGATTGAAGCTAGCTTTTGAATTAAAATTTTCAGGCAAAATTTGACTATTTGTCTTACACAAACCCCATGTGTGTCTCCCTTTGAATACACATGTTACGTGATGTCCAGGAGAGAAACAAAGAACCACAACAACGTTGCATCCTTGGTATTATACCTCCTCTAAGCTTAGTACTTAGTAAGCGACGTGTAATAAAATTAAAAATGGTAATGACAACTTGATAATAAGCCTACAATAATTCAATCAATAAAACGGATTGCAGAGCGCGTGATACAATTTCATTATCAACAACAAGACCTAATAATTACCTCTTTTCATCAGAAGTAATTAGCCTTACTGTCAATAACTGTGCATTATCTCCGTATTCGTTCCTAAGTTGGGATGCTGCCGTGCCGTCTGTTCTATGAGAGGGCAAACAACATCGCGTGAAATGAATGAAAAATATTGCCAAACATAGAATCGATTTATGGCATATTATATTTTAGTCTTGTGTGTGTAATTGTCGCTTACCCCGGTATAAAATCTGGAGGTATAATTCTTCTTGCTATAAGTATTATTTTTCTTATTTCATGACGAACGATACGCCTTAGAATTCGTCACATGTGAATATTTTGTTGTCTGAAAAACCTTTTGTAAATCCAATGACACGCTTGACCAGAATACTATATTCCCATGCCTGCATAAGATCATTGGCATAGCGAAAAAAATTATGTGTTTATTTTTATAAAGTATGCGAGTATCAGGTACTCAATCGACTCATTACGTAATCTAATTAAATTTGAAGAAAATTTGTTACAAACGTAACGAGGTAGTAATTTTAAGTAGGCCTAGTTTAGCGGGCTAATTCCCCCCCCCCCCCATGCCAATTAAAACTTCACTTTTGAAAGACATTAGATAGACAGCCGCCTGCCAATTGTACGACTCACTACCAGAACTCACGTAGGCCCTATGAGAGTTATACTTTTTACGGTTGTCATTTCAATATAGGCCCACTATTATTGTATTTAATTTTAATTCATTATTTGGTTGTTTGACATTATTAATCCATGTGATAAGGTACGGAATTTATCACCCAACGATTGAAATCACTTTACAAATATCTTGTTCATGTATTGTTTACAGAATAGTTATTAATTATATGAGAATTATAACCGTCGTATTATTACAAGGCATACTGTTATAATATTGAGTTTTTCGCGAATCATTTTCAGATTTTCCCTAATAGCTTCTCGGCGCCGGCTTTCTTACTACGCAGCCGACGGCAACCGCGGACGTCGTGGAAACGTTAATCCGTCCCCAAATGTATTATAATTTTGGTCACGTGGTTTCACTTATCAAAACGAGACTGAAAGCTGTAAAAACTTCCACGTAAATAAAGTTTGTTTTGGTCATCCACTCACAATACATCCATTGTTTAATTCTGTCCAGTTTTTGTACTTCTTACTATTTATGTAACCGATTATTGTATACATTCACGGAAGAAGATATATTATCAGAAATTGCTAATTAGTTTTCACACTTTGAGTTTTGAACCGAAATAAGTTTTCAGTTCACCCAAATATGGTTTATCATGAGCATCTTTGCGTGCTAGTGCGGAGTGCGAGTGCATGTGAGAGCGTGTTGTTTGCTTTTAGTTTAGTTGTGTATTTGTTGGAGTGCACTAAAAATTATTTACTGAATTTGGTGTTAGACCAGTCGGGATGTGGGCCAGCGATATGTGAACATATTGAAAAGTAATTGTGACTATTCAAATTTCTTTACTCATATCAATATACCTAATCGCTGTAAATTATTTTTATTTTATCATTTATATCAAAAGACATGCGATTCAAACGATTGTATTTCTAAAATTGTATCATATCATTTATAATAATTGTAATTATTTTTCTTTCTTTACTCAAGTCAATATAATCAATGGAATTTACTATCATTTCTTCACTTATATCAGAGACATGGTATTTTTATTAAAAGTAATCCATTTATAATTTGATGAATGTTGATCATATTTGGAAGGACCCCTCTTCCTACATCCACACCAATTTCTAAGAACACTTTATGATACGGTTTGTCTATAAATTAATAATAAAAAAAATTATAATATAAATTTATAATGTTAAAACTGTATTTTCGATTATTAGTATGTAGGGGGCCTATGTGCTAAAAAGTAATAGTTCTGTAGTCCAAAGAGGATACTCAAATCGGACATTTGAGTTGACAGATTCTAAATCCAGAACTCGTCTAGAAAAGCTGTTTGGTCATGGTAGTTGAAAACTAATTTATACAGTCATTGTAGTCACATGCCATTCATAACACGACGAGAGACTTTGCTTTTACCTGGAACTGCAACCCGTGAAAGGGTCAAGAGCTCCGCTTGGCTCGCCTTTCTTCGGCTGCTCTTTTGTCTGTCTGAAGGAACGTTCAACGAGTTCCTAATATTGCCACAAAACCCAGAGCGCGAGCTCACAGACGTACATTAGTAAAACGCGCGAAAACTGTTTATATTGATTTAATAGTCTTCCATATTAATGAGAATATTGATACTTACTCTTAGAACTGGTAATAATAATTAAAATATTGTGTGAGAAAACCACACATTTATCTCATGATCCAGTCCATTTCTTATGAGAAATTAGCATATAGGTCTGTCCCATTTAAAATCGAATCAATGTATGCTAATTGTAAAATAGTATGACAAATTTCAATCCTTCATCTGTTCCTCAAAGTAATTTGAAAGATTTTAGACAACAGGAAAGTGCTTTAAAAAAATAATTAGTAGACCTCTGCACATACAGAGCGCTATGGGGACATCCAGCCTTAAAATAAAAGTTAATTTAGCCTACAAAGGAGGACAATATTTAAAAAAAACTCTAAACTTTAATTAAATAAAACTGGTAAAATAAATATGTTATTCTATATAGATCAGACAATTTTTTGCTGTCTTCGTGTGCCCATTTTTACTTATTTATTATTATATTTTATATCATCAATACAATGCCTCTCATCTCCCAATAGCAAATTGTAGTGTCCTGTATCTGCTGAGGTCAAGTGGCGTTGAAATTTGCCTAACAATTTTTTTATTGCTTGTGTTGATTGGTTTATTACTCCCTAGGTTATGAACAGCACAAGAGGGCCATCTTTTTATTGTCTTGCCACCAAGCAAATCTTTTATCTGCTCAATTCAGCAACTCTTGCTATGGCTGACTTTTGAAATAAACCCCAAAACACTAAATCTGGCCAAGTAGGCCTAGGTTTATCACACTCCCCTTCTAACAAAAAAACTGGTTATTGTTGGCACTTGGCAACAATTTGGGTTATTTATCTTATTATACTTTTAAATTTATGTTGGACTTTGAATGATCAAAAACTTAGTTTTGCATAACAGCAAAGGATATTAGTAGGCTAGTCTAGTGGTGAACTAGTAGACTCTACCAGTATAATTAGAAGAAATAATACAAAATTTGTTATGTAGGACCTACTTTGTATTTTCATCTGAAAACTCATTTAACTGTAGGCTATTGATTGTTCCTAGGCTGTCGACGAAGAGAAAATGGATGTAAGTGAAGAGACACCGGTGCCAGTCGTTGTACCAGACGTGCATGAGACTCCAGAAGTTGAAAATGTGACATCTGAAAAGCCAGCTACAAAAAAGGTTGTCTATGGACCAATCCTGGAAGAGTTGATCTCGTGGCTTCACGACCAGGTGCCCTTGTCGCAGAGCCAGCTAGACTCCCTGTTCGTCGAGGAGGGTGACTTCGAGCGAGCGCTCAAGTGTGTGCAGCCGTCGGCGAAGAGGGAAGGCTTCGCTACGGTCCCAGACGTTACTTGGGATGATATAGGATCTCTCCAAGACATTCGTGAGGAGCTGAAGATGGCTATCCTGGTAATTATCCTACTGCAAGCCTACATGCAGTAAATCTCATAAATTAAACTTGCTAAATTCAAGTTTCTTTTACAAAGGTATGATGAGGCCCCTACAGAAGCTTTGGGTTGACAATATGGGGCTTAATGTTACAATTTCTCAAAATTAAAAACATATAAAGTTAGGGTTTATGTATAGTGACCCATAAAATTTAAATTACAGGGGCATTACGTAGGTATTGTATATATGCATGAAAAAGCACAGAGCATACTTAGTCCTAATATTGGGTGGTGGGCCTACTGGATGCTCATTGCACTAAGACTTATCAGCTGGGTTTATTTGTTCTATGTGTGAAAATGCCTAACAGTAAAGTTGAAATTGGGCCTTAGGCAGTTAGGCCTACTGTATTTACTAGATTATCGACGTATGTTTTTAATTTTTATGTTAATTTCTTCCAACATTCAAATAGGCCTATACCAATTGTCCCTAGTAACCCGGCGTAGATAAATATATAGTAGTACTTACTACCTACCTATTTATGTATGCATGCCGCATTTCTCATTTGGTTCCCTTGACATTACAAATTGCTCCCAGTTTGTTCATGGCTGTGTTAACTGTGCAGGCTCCGGTGCGCCACCCCGCCCAATGCATCTCGCTGGGTCTGAGCACCCCGACCGGCGTTCTGCTGTGCGGCCCGCCGGGCTGCGGCAAGACGCTCCTGGCCAAGGCCGTGGCCAACGAGGCCGGGGTGAACTTCATCTCCGTCAAGGGACCGGAGCTACTCAACATGTATCTGGGGGAGAGCGAGCGCGCGGTGCGACAGTGTTTCCAGCGGGCTAGAAACTCTGCGCCCTGCGTCATATTCTTCGACGAGCTGGACGCGCTCTGTCCCAAGCGGTCGGAATCTGGAGAGGTTAGTTACTGAAACATTTCTAACATGAATACGCACAAGTAACAAATAAATTACAGTAAGATCTCTCTTATCCGAGTTGGATGAGACCGGGGGCACCTCGGATTTGCGAAAAACTCGGATGGCGCGGATCAATTGTTTATTTGCTCTCGTAGCATAGCCTGATGTGGTAAAATGATATATGACACATGTAATGGATAAAGGAACATAAAATACACACGATACACTTCATACAGGGTATACTAAATGATTTAATAGCTTGTAATTCAAGCTCACGAACACACGTACACAATTAGGCCTACATGTCGTAATAAAAACGTATGTCTAGGCCTAGGCCTAGGCCTAAACTCGACGCAGTAGGCCTAGGCCTACAATGCAAACATAGGCCTAGGCCTAGGCCTAGCTCTCTTTCTCATGTGGGAAAACCTCTCACTACTATGCCCGCGCTGAAGCTCACGACGCAAGATAAGTCTGGGAAAGAAATAAGATAAGCCCAGGAATAACAATTCAATGCGTCGTGATTACGAATTTCGTGAATCGGTTGAAACATGATTGCATCTAGTTCCACAACGACCATCTTTGAACAGCTGTGTGTGAGATGGCTGGATCGTATGCGCACGCGCAGGCGCGCGACGCACACTGACCTCTATAAATATGCTCAGTGGGTGGCACTGACGCTTACCGGCGATGCGCCCGACGCACACTGACCACTGAACTCTATACGCTCAGTACACTGATGCACACTGCTCGAAAGTCGAGATATATCGCCGATCTATCTTCTTTGCACTCACTCGTAAGGCATGCCTACAAATGTATGCGAGTACATTTAAAAAAGTGCGGCGCGGCGTCTGTAATTATTTTTATGTTTTATTTACGTATTTTTTTATTTTATTTATTTTTTATTTTTTGGCGGCTCGGTTAACACGGAACATCGGATAAGAGGAGATCGGATAAGAGAGATCTTACTGTACTTAAATAAGTAAACATAATTGGGCTAGGTACATTTTTTATGTATTTTTTTTTGCCCTGTTTTGTTTTTATTTTTATCATTAGTAGTTTTTCAAAACCTCATGTAACCGGTATACACTGCCCATAAATTCCACCACACTTCTAAACTTATTTTTTGATTGTCTTATGTTGCTTGTTTTATTTTAAAGGAGTTGCAAAATGCAAACAGTATCTGGTAACTGAAGCTAAAATAACCCCAACTGGTTTGCTTCTCAGGGCGCCAGCAACCGAGTAGTGAACCAGATGTTGACCGAGATGGACGGCATCGAAAGCAGGAAGGACGTTTACCTCATGGCGGCTACCAATCGGCCAGATATCGTCGATAGCGCCGTCCTGAGGCCTGGCAGGCTAGACAAGATTCTCTATGTTGGATTACCGTCCGCCAAGGATCGAGTGGACATTCTTTATGCTATAACAAAGGTGTGTAATTGAAACAAGTAGATGAATACTTAGGCTTTTTTATCTAGCCTGTCTATTTATATTATTGTGGCCTAAGCCTAAATTCTTATTAGTATCTACTAGGGATGATGATGGGTACGGGGTAGGCCTACCCGTTACCCACCTGACAGAGTCAGGTACGGGTTCGTGTTTCCAGTACCCATTTACCCGTAAAACCTGGTTCCTGAATTGAGGTGTCACATTGTAGGCCGAGGACTAATGTAAACATGCACTTTCTCGTATCTTTTGTGCTTGTCAGCGTTTTTCTTATCGATTTATAATGTCCTTTGTTCATGCCGCCGTCTTGTGGCAGTGTGCTATGTATATGCCCCCCCCCTGCCTAACCTCTTGCTCGATCTTCCAGAATTTATGCCGCGTTTATAATTACCATAGGCGTAACATCTCTAATGTTTTCAATCTGCTAGAAGTCAAAAGCTATCACCCGTGGAGTTAACTGAAATTAAGCACTTTGGAACTTTAGAGATAGTACAGACTAGGGATGACATCGGGTAGTAAAATTCTGAACCGGTTCCAGCACTCAAATTACCCGGGTACCCGGGTCCCGTTACGTCACGATGTGTGGAAACGCTGTTTCCTAGGCCTACTAGTTGGTTTGAAGGCCATACCGACTGACTACGTTTCCGTCTCTGGAAACCTTTGCAATAATCGTTCACAAATAAAGATCCGCTTTGATAACCAGGCAATGATCTTCATTCTTAATTACACCAAAGATTAGTTTACCAATTACACTGTACAGGCAGTGAAACTCGTTGTAGGTAGGCCTAGGGGCTAGGCCTACGCGCAGAAAGCAGGGGAAAACAAACACGCATCGAATGTGGGAAAATCTCTCACTACTATATCCCGCGCTGAAGCTCTCGTCGCAAGATAAGCCTGGGAAAGAAAGAAGATAAGCCAAGGAATAACAATCCTATGCGTCGTGATTACGAATTTCGTGAATCGGTTGAAAGATGATTGCATCGCGAATTCTTCTTCTACACCCAACCATCTTTGTCAGTCAGCTATGAGTGTGAGTTGGTTGGATCGTACGCGCATCTCGTAATGCGCAGACGGCAGTGTCCAAGATTTATTGCCGCATCTTTCTCTCTTGCACTCACTCGTGGCATGGGCGCGACATGGGCGCGACTCACCGAGACAGACGGAAGCACGTGATAGCGAGCCTAACGCGCTCTGTCGTCGACTCCAGTTACTCTTTAGGCAGCGGGCACGCTCCGCGGGAAAGACCGCAACCACGTAGCGCGTAATTTAAACTGGTGAATTAGCCTAAAAACGGCCGCGAAATATACCCGGATCTTAAAATCGGATCCGGGTAATTTCTGGAACCGGGTACCCGGGCTACCCGGGTACCCGATGTCATCCCTAGTACAGACAGAGGTTGGCACAAAGCACAACACAATTATCTGCTTGCCAGCATTCCAGCTCTAGCGCCCTCCTACCCCCTACCCCCCCCCCCTCCTGTGCCAATGCATCGTGACCTTTACTAGACTGTGACAAGATATAAAGCAGATGCAAGGAACAGTGAGTGTTATCTTCATGAGTTCCTCTTTCGTGATTATGAAATGCCACTACATCGGCACATCATTGTTTATAGGACAGCATTACGTCTGGCATATTACGATAATTGATGAGCGCAGGGACCTAACCAGGGTACTAATATTACCCGGATAAGATGCGGAGGAAGGGACTTCAAGGAAAGTAGCAGGGGGGCTTGGGGGGCGTGCCCCCCAACAACAGCGCCGCAGGCAATTTTTTGAAAATTTGGGATTTTAGAGTGATTTCTGAGCGTTTCAGATAAATCACCGGGCTGAATACAAAAGTGAAATAATTTCGTTTACGTAGTGCAAAAAACAGAAAACATAAAAATGGAACATTGACGAGAATGATAAGTATTGAGTTTTGAGTTTTGGGGCTAAGTAAGGAAGCTGTTGGTACTTAAATGTTAATAAACTATAGGCACGATTTGGAATCGGGATTGCAGGTATCTGATATTGTAAACTAGACATCGGAATATTTTTTACCAAGCGGGACACGTTGGAGTAGTGGCGGGACGTGGGGGTGGGACTTTAGTTTGAATATCGGGACTGTCCCGCCGAAAGCGGTAAGTATGGCAACCCTGTGCGGAGTCCCAAATCTTCAATGTCAGTACGGGGTTCTGGGGCAAACAAATAGGCAGTCTTTTTACTTTCCAAATTAACAAATTGTTAACATCAAACATTGAAAAATAATTTTTAATTTTAAACAACTTTAGTAGGCGAAGATTAATATTTCATCTAGGATAAGTTATAGTTTAACTTTAATTTATTGTTATTATCAAAACAAACCAATAAACGTATACTTTGAATGAAAATAGTTAAAAATAATTTAAAGTTTTTACAAATTAAGTATACATATTAGCTACCACAAGAAAAGCCATACTTGGACACTCGAAAAATGTTGTTGATGAGAAAAATGTATAGTTAGTGACTGATAATGAATTAAAATGCATGTTCTGACTTACGTTCAATCTGCTCTCTGAAATGCATGATATGATATATTCGATATGAAACACACTCACATGTAGAACTTCTACATAATGTAGCTAGGCTTCCGACACTGTCAACCCTTGTAAGGTCAAGACAAGACTGAAACGAAGCGAAAATGAGCAAAATAACGGTCTTCAACCCCATATTGCCAAGTGAATGTCTGTATTTCCAGGAATCGAGCTTGTTTGAGATAAATGGCATGCACTGACCAATCCCCCCCTCTCCTCCCCGCCCCATGTCACCTGCACACCACGTGCGATCCTATACCTCCAGACATCAACCCTTCTCTTTTGAGTTGTCGAGAACAAACAAAAAAGTCCTCGGTTGATTTTTTTGCGACATTTTTGCGGTTGGTCCTGGTGAAATATTATAATCGTTGTAGGCATACTTAGGGAATTTTTACCCGGGTTACCGATGCCTAGTTACGCCGGTGGATGAGCGCCTTTCTTAGCAGTTCATTAGACACACACCCGACTTTTTGAGTTATTACCCGGGTAACCCGCGGGTAATGTGGACGGGTACCTGGGTCGTATAAAAGTCTGGTTTCGTCATCCCTAGTATCTACATCTTAAATGCAATAGGCCTAGTTGAGTAGTACTACTATAACCTAGTGCCTATCATCATCATTATTCAATTCATTATCCACATCGCCATTTCCTGCTTCTGGTAGGGTCAGCTTGGGTTATAAACCAAATTTTTCCAAATATTCATTACAATTAAGAAATTAAAAAATCCATCCCGACCGGGTTCGAACCCGGGTCTCCAACATTCCAGGTAGGTGCCTTAGACAACCCCGGTCGAGATGAATTTTGCAATTTCTGATTTGTATTAAATATTAACATTCCCGACTAACCAAATCGAGAAACAAATTTTTCCACTTCTTTCTATCCTCCTACAATCGTATTATTTAATACAATCCAGAAATTAAAAAAAAAAACGACCCGACCGGGACTCGAACCACGGATCTCCCACATTCCAGGTGAGTGTCTTACCCCCTAGACCACCAGGACGGGTACATTTTAATCTCTGAATTGTAGTTGCATTATACATCTGAATAAGTCCCGGTCGGGGCGGACTTTTTTAATTTCTGGATTGTATTAAATAATAACATTTACACCTACGGGAGTGTTTCCCGATCAACCAAATCGAGAAATCCTACAATAGTATCTCTCTTCCACATCTTCCCAGCTCTCTCATCATTCTCTCTTGCAAATGTTTGTCGTGTTCTAGAAAGGGACCAAGCCGTCACTGGCCAGCGACGTGAGTCTGGAGGCTCTGGGAGAGAGTGACCTATGTGAAGGCTACACGGGTGCTGACCTGGGGGCCCTGGTCAGAGAAGCCAGCCTGGAGGCTCTGAAGGAAGCTCTGGTCGACGAGGATACTTCGGAGCATCTGGTCGTCTCGAACAAGCACTTCAAGAGGGCACTGGAGAAGATACGTCCGTCGGTGTCGGACAAGGTAGGCAATCGCTCGTGATCTTGGAAGATTATTAGAAACTTTCTTGTTTTTTTGCATTAACAAAGATGCATGTCTAGTTGGTAGGACACCGTGATATTTCTAGTTACAAGCTAGATGTTGTGTAAGAGTAACTGAGAGTATCTTGCTCTCTGTATCTTAAAAATCTGGTAGGCCTACCTTTTTCTGGTATTGGGTTGGCCCCCAAATACAAGACCTGACCCGAAATTTTGGGCACCCGCACATGGCACACCACTAGTACTAGGCAGGTCATTTATTTCAGACTTAAATTATTTCTCTTTGCTACAACTAGAGGTACCGGTAATGAGAAATGGTGATATAAAAATCCAAATTTCGTTTTATAAAACCCAATTTTCGCGTTTTTCGCGATTTCATTTAAATGGTCAAAAACATATAGTAGGCCTATATCTAAAAAAAAAAAAAAATTAAATGAAAAAAAACAACTTTAAGCCTTTTAAGTAGGGATGAAATTCATTCCACTTAGTTAGAATCGATCATTGTGACCCACAAATGTATTCAGAATCGATTCCCAAGCAAAAATATATATTTGTACGCACCATTATTTTGGCGGACTATTGCTGCGGAGTCCGTGATACGTGTCGTTATTTTGGTGGTCTATTTCCGTGGAGCCCGTGACGTAACGAAACGATGTACCGCCCGCTGCGCGAGTAATGTTCGGTCTGGACCGGCACCTCCACCAAAATTCAAAAAAATTCTGGACCGGCACCTCCACCATCACCCCACATTTTGAGCTCTAATATGCTTAATTTCGCGAGTTAATTCGCGTTTGACCAGTTTTATACAATTTCGTTCGTTATTTCGCGATATACACGAGATATCGCGAAATTCACGTTTTCAAAATGTGTTTTTTCCATCTCGAAATGATGTAATTCGTCGACAATATTACATTTTAGGCAATAAAATGGATATTTAAAAAAATTTGGGAATTTCTTTATTACCATTTTTCACTACCTCTAGCTACAACCTACAATGTAGCCTATTGTAAAAATTACTGCAAATGATTTTAAATTTTAATAGTATTTTAGTATTGTTAAAAAACCTTTGCCTACGGGTACTGAAATTAGATAAGTACTTTGTTACCCTAACTAAGTCACACTTTGTTTTCTTGTTCATTACTAAGATGTTATCACGGTTTTCTAGTTGAATTATTAGTGGTCACGTTAATCTTCCATAAGAAAAATGTAATTTGTAATTCCCTGTGTCGTCCGCCTGTTATACATTGACATGCGTATGACGCCATAATTTTGAAGTCCCGTGCTTTTCTTCACTATTTTTATTACGTTTCCAAAGTTCCGTCAAAACACATAATCCAACCCTCCAATCCTCCTCCAACACATTGAGTTTGAGAGTAACTGGCAACTTGCAAGCTAGAAATTTTACTCGCGCTGGCAAGGCAGGGGTCCCTTAGTAGCCACCATCCGCCTGATGAGTCCCAGAAGGACAAAACGCGTCGTGGATTAAGGTAACAAACAACTTTATTAGCTGCAGTTGTCATTAGCGGTGAAAAGTTTTTTTGCCCCCAGCCCTTCAGGCTGGGCTTTATGTTCTCTATGCTTTCCCAACCTGTCAACCCTTCTCCAATTTATACCAAAGTAAGTATCAGGTGTCATATGTATGTACACAGTAGCTTGTACCTGGGAAACATTGTTAGTAGGCAGGGGCGGCTCATGTATAGGTGCACAGGTGCACGCGCACCCCCAAATATCTGCGCGAACTAAATTCCAAATTTAAGGTTCGAAGCAAATCTCGTAATATTCCCAATAAATCGTTGGATTGTTTGCATGGATATTTTGGCCGGCCCAAAGCAAGGCATATTCGGCAGGAGTCATTCTTCAGTAGGTAAGTGCTGCCACCGGAGGGAAACTTGCTCTCCGAATGTGAGTACAGTTTTTCATCGTTTTCTACGGTCGGATGGCAGAACGAGCCCGCGGGCCATCTTTTGAAATCACGTCTGAAATAGCTTGGGAGATCGCTCAAGCGACTGGGTCAAAACCAGTTATTTCCATTCAATGCCTTGGTATTTTGCTCGCAGGCGCAGCATTCATTCACCCCCACAATCCGCTCACTAGCTAGTGAAAGTTGTTCGCGACAGGGTTGGTGAAGTGAGCGAACAGTATTAAAATTATTATCGTGCCGTGAAGTAAAATTATAATAATATGACGTCGGTAATAAGCGATCTAAAAATAAACAGTTTTTTAAAACGCCATTGGACGAAAAATTAGAAATAAAATCACGAGGCCGACCAACCCCAAAATTAGACTTGGTTCTCGAAATGGACGATTTCAATGAACTAGTAATTGACCGTTTTTCGAAACTAAAAAATCGAAGAATGGACTTCATTTTAAAATAAATACACAATGTGATGTTTGAGGCGCGTGTCGGAGGAGATGAAGGGACATTATTCGGGTATGTAATATTTTAATCAACCATATAATAATTAATTTTTTGGATGGTTTTCCATAAGTAACAATTACACATAGGGGAGTTTTTCCCGACCCATCAATTCAAAAAATATACTCTTTAAGTCGTTTTCCGGGTACTTCAGACCATTAGTATCTGAAAAAGTTTTCGCCTCTGGCGGCTGGGGCTGCCCCCCAGACCCCTTTGTTTCCCGCAGAATAAGACTTCAAAATTATGTGCACCCCCACAATAATAACTCACGAGCCGCCCCTGTTAGTAGGCCAACATAGTAGTAGGGTTTGTATCATTCAATTCAAGCTGCTCATAATAAAAGCCTATTTCTTTCACCCAGAACCGAAAACACTATGAAAAGCTACGTGAGATCTACGCTACAGTGCCATCTCATCTAGCATCAACAGTTGATGTCAAGAAATGAAAGGCAAATTAATTCTGGGAGTGAATCCAAGCATCAAGATAGTATTCACATCTATGATGGCACACAAACTATTGTTCCAGAGTTGGGCATAACAGTGAATAAGTGTTTATTGCAAATTATTTTCCATTGACTTATTTTACAAGAAAATAGAGTAAAGTCAAGTATTGGGTGTCAATCAATTCTAAATGTTCTAATTGGAAACTACAACAGATGATTTACCCTAAGCTACAGTAGTTAGTCTTTAGTCACTGGACTTAAATAGAATTAATAGTTGAACTATAATAATGCATTTAAACCCAATTAGGTAGTCAAAACTTTTACATACTATATATTTATATATATGAACAAGTACAGTACTCTTGACTGTAATGTCTGGGGAAACTAAAGAAATACGATTTAGAAAAGGGGCCAGATGGCTAGTTGCTTGTATGGGTTATAAAGGTATGTATAATTATCAAGATGTAAAACCTCATTGCAATTTGCATATTAGGTAGGGTAATTATGTTGCTTTACGTTTTAAACATTGCATTATTTACTATATAGTTTTCAATGGTTCAACCAGAAGTTGTGTGTACAGTTCTCGTGCTGAATCCAGTATTGCAGCGTGGTACGTACTGTTAAGCAAAGAATTCAATGTGTGTCATTTGGACACTGTCTGGCATTGTAAGCTGTCAAGTCATTCATTACAGTTGCACCCCTAAACATGGATTACTGCGTTTATCACTGACATTTTAACTGACGTCATCTAAAACAGTTTTCATAATTTGATAAGTTTATTACAACAATGCCAACCGACTTTGATATTTATACAAAAGTTGAAACGTGTTAACGGACTTCTTTTTCTCCCCTTAGATAGTGTTAATATTGTCTATGAACAAGCATGAGTATAAGAGTATAGTACCCAAAATAGGAAGCAAAGCTTCTTAAGCAACAGATTGTTGATGGATACATCAATAAAACCTTGACGTATATTGATCTCTTTAGGTGGTGGTGACGGGTTAAGGAATTTACTCTTTTTGAGTGAAGATAGATCCGTTCCGCTGATCCCAGGGTCAACAAAAACAATCTGTAGCATCCTTTTTTTGCGTAGTGCTACAAAAAATAAATTACTGAAAACATGCGAGGCTATAGGTATTAGGTCATAATAAGTGTTCATCACGCAGTTTAAAAACGGTTTTACTGTACTGAGTCACTTTCAAAAGCAACCTAGAGTTCACTCTTAAATCCCAGTGTTTATCATAGTCATTGAATCCGTTGTACCCTTGAATCTTATTTTATTTATTTTTATTTATTTAAAGTCTATCCTATTCAGTTAAAAAACTGATTTAAAAATCGATTTGTGTACCGGTTTAACTCATTTGATAAAACGTAGTGTAGGTATACAAATACCCGCAGTTAAGTGAATTTAACTCGTTTGATAAACGTAATATACAAATATCCGCAGTAAAGTGAATTTGTAAACTTCAGATAGAATAAAACCCAAGATGGCATGTTTGTACATACTCGTAGTGAGTATGTAATATATATATAGAAATTAATATATATATTCAATAATGAGTTCTCAATCTTGTTTGACAGTTAAATATAGTATGTTAATTCACCAAATTACTTAAGGGGGCCTAATATCCAGAGTGACAGACAGGCTTCATCTTCTCCAACCAAAGCCCAAATATATTTCTTACAGTGTACATTCATTCCCTTATTCTCAAGTCATTTTGTAAACCTGCGCTTGATAATTTTATCTTGGGGGAAAGTACGTACCTATGTACCCTACTGCTAGTGCTCTCGGGGAACCTCAACATATCTGTCAGTTTTAAATAGTACTACTATGTAGTTGTTAAATTGCAATGTGAATGAACTGTAGGCTTTCGTGAAAAGATCAGGAATCATAACCACTAACCAGACATTTTTAAGTCTCGAATATAATTCTCTTCTATTGTTATTTTTTATTGATCTATTTTCTGTTCCAAATGCACATTTGGCCAAGCCTTCAGTTACAGGTCAATAACAACGTTGATATTCTTAATACATGTACATTAATTATTTTCAAATGGTGATTGATTGAAGGTTGATTGATCACCTTTACGAGGCATCACTAACTTGTAACTCATGTCATAACATACAAAGATGTATCATCACCCTTGTAGGCCTATTGCAGTATTATAGCTTGGATATGTGCCTACTTACTTTGTATTTACTCATTAGGCTTCCATCGAGTAATGGTCGCACCCCTATTTTGCCCACTAAAATTTTAAACAATATGTTTAATTCTCGATTTGGTTAGTCGGGAAACACTCCCGTAGGTGTTTATTATGTTTAATCACAAATGAAACTAACCCACAGTTGTTGTATCTTTTTTATTTGCGGATTGGTGCAAATTGGCAATTGCCAATTGCATTTCTAGGGCTCTATTTAGATTGAGTTGTAGTTGTAGTCTCTGACATGTAGTAGCCTGATTTCGGTGGGCTTCTGTTTTACTTGACAATTCTATGTTGTAATTTCAAACTCTCTTTTGACTTTTGAGTATCTTTTGACGTATCAAATTACGAGGACCGGCACTAATCGATTTCCAGTAAGAAATGTCTTTCTTACGTTCATTAAAAAAATATGTTCAAAGTTCAACCCAGCAGTGACTGATGTAGTATTTAACCTTGCTCAGGTGCAATACCTCAAAACGGTTTAATTTATAATTGCTTTGTTTTCAAATTCAATTTGTATTTCTTAACTCATCTGATTCTCTAAATTATTTTATATATATGTATATCAAACACCCTTTTCTAGCATTCGTCGGGTCGGGGGGTAACGAGTCACCAGTTTCTCGGGCTATCTTCTAGTGCTTGCTAGCCAGGCTCAGCACCCCTCATCTTCTTCCTCGTTTTCTTCCATAACCGGCATTTCTAATAATTCTCTCCACTTCTTCCTGTCCTCCCAGAGTCTTTCTTCATTAACCCTATCCCATGTTTTCCCTCTTTCTTCGACGCTTCGCGTTATTTGGTCCCGCCATCTATCTCTTGGCCGGCCAACTCTTCGTACTCCCCCACATGTACGTTCAAATTCTCGTCTTGGGATTCTGTCTTGATTCATTCTTCTTACATGTCCATACCACCTGAGGCTTTCTCTTCCTATTTTATTTCGTAGACTTTCCACTCCTAATTTGTTTCTTGTTGTTATGCTTCGTACCTTGTCTAATTTTGTTATGCCCACCGCGAACAACTAAAATTTGCATGTAGTAGGCCTATTACATTAATTGTTTAGGGACACCGAAAAATATTAAACTAAATCTTGTTTACCCTTTTTTGGTTACCAGTACCTTAAGCATATTTTAAATACGTATTGAACGAAGGCCTCATTTTTATTAGTGATGGAAACTACACATGCGTAGTGGGGAACAAACACTAACAGTGTTTTCCTGGAGTCTGTTTGCCCATTGGTCCCATTCTACACCACTATCCTCGATTAGATTAAATTATAACATATATTATGTAAGAGAGAACACGAAACAAGAATCACATTATGTATGTATATATTTGAAATGAAATTTGATGTGTGCTTGTTCCATAAAATTCACCAAAAGCAGAGATGAAAATCAGGGAACACATCCTAAAAATTGAAATCTTTGCTAAAAAAATTGTCCAAAATAGGCCAATGTACAGTATGTAGGCCCTATGTATATTTGAAATGAAACGTGGTGTGTGCTTGTTCCATAAAATTCACCGAAAGCAGAGATCAAAATCAGGGAACGCATCCTTAAAATTGAAATCTTGGCTTAAAAATTTGTCCGAAATAGTCCAATGTACTTTCAAACTTTGGAATTATTCTGTCCGTATATTACTAATTGGTAATTAACGGACAGGGAGTCGAGTGATTTAGGGTCGTACCTGTAAGTTGATTCAGTATTAAGAGTACTTTACCAATCTCAATCTGTAACCATTTCCACACAATTATTCTGCTGTGATTGTTCACAGTAAAGTGAAAGAGTTTACATTTCGTCTGCCTACATAGTAAAGTAAGCTAGCGGAGTTCCTTGTTTTGTTATGTTATATTTATTACTTTATGTCTTTGAGGACACAAATGAATTTTGTATGGTTCGTGGGTAATTGGCACAGTGTGGCTGTAGAGTGTGCACTGTTGTGTATTGTTATTGATGGGTTTCAATATGAGTTTGGCATTTATTGAACTCTAGATTTATGTACTACTTATAAGATATAAGAGTGGAATTTACATCCCAAATAAATTGTCAATCAATTGAAAGTGACAAGTTTAGTGTCTGGAATTATGATCATATAATGTAATATGTATACGTCTGTGTATCACTGATGGTTGCCAGTTGCCATCAAAAGCACTGCAAGCACCAATTCTGAAAATAATCTAATTTAGTTAATTTGCCTACACTTACTCAGTCTGCCCAAATAATAGTCATGAATTAGGCAGCTCTGTTTGAACCTTTTCTCTGATAAACAACTTTTTTATCATTCAATTGTGTTCTAAACTTGCAAAATATGAATTCCTAATCACTCTACATGAATATATATTAAGGTGCATTTTATGATAATATATTGCAAGAACATACTACATTCAAGATTGTGTTACATATATTTATGTAAATTGTCACTGTTAGCAGTATCAGCAATTCATTTTATTTGCAAATGTATAATTTTTAAGGTGACAATAAAATTCTACTAATGCTGATTCCTTGTGGTAACTGGAATTGTCAGTGATGCAAAGTGCGTAGCTTGGTATCTTAAATATATAGTTCACAGATTGTATTCATAAGACTATGGGATAGGATAGCATTACAATGTCCCAATAACTGTCTTTAAAAGACTTTAAAGCAAATCTTGAAGTTTGTGGATGATGTTTAAAACTTTTAAGTTTTCTGCATGCAGGATAAGAAGTGATTGTGACATTGTAATTACGGACCCAACTATTGTAAGTTGTATCGGCTTGTGTAGGTTTGTACTTTGTTTGTAACAAAGTCCTCTAAATCTCCTGGTGAAATTTCGGTGAACCTCCAACCAAAGCCGTAGCAATGATTTCCACAACAAAAATAAATTTGAAAGGCCCAAGTGTAAGAATCAATTAATATTTAATAAAACTAATCACTAATGGACTGTCTATCACATCTAATCAAGATCTAAAAAAATCAACTTTAAGGAGAACAATCATGATTCATGATTAATCCTTGCTTTCAATAAATTGTTTGTGTTTTGAATTTAGATTTTTGAACTAACATTTTGCATTATATACTTATTAACTTGGTTTAAAATATAATAAACATATTTTTATAGTCTGTTTCGTAATGGTGGATTTAGTTCCCATTTAATGACTTGTTCTGAGGTTGGCTGAAATTTGACGGGGAAATCTAAGAGGACCTTGAGTTTGTAATAGTATGTAGGCCAACTAATTCAATGTTTATATGCCCTAGAATAAGACCTACCGTAAGCTAACAAGCAAGCTGTGCTACCGACATTGAACTAAGTATGCAAGAGGGTTTTTACCTAGATTTATTTAGCAAGTAAGCCTTGTCCTTCCCATTCTACTGTTGAAAAAGTAAATGTGTCCTAATTAAGCCCTTAATTACAAAAACACTGCATTAAAACTGTTTTATTTGGTCTTCGAATGAATTACATAGTGGTAAATAAAAGTATTTGAACTTGATGGTAATCTGTGTTTGTCTTTTTTTAAATGGATCTGAGAGTTTTCACTATAGCACAAACACTTTCAGTTATTTGATGTGGAGAAGGCTGTACAGGATCGGGGACACTTGGGGATTTAAACTAAGAGTGTGTTAGGAAATTCATCCCGGTTGTTGGTTGAACTCGTCGGAATTCAAAAACTTGGGTAGAGTAGGCGTTGTCACAACCTTGTATGACCATAAAGCTGGATGGAGAAAAGGTCTAGCTCAAATGGAAAAGCACGTCCAGGATCGTGTACTTCCGGTTTGTGCCTGTTCGGCCATTTTGATTGTTATGAACAAGCTAGGCCACGGGCCCACGACCATCAGGTAATCTTTGCTACCATGAACTGTGGTAGGCCCTAGGTTAAACAATCAAAATGTCTGCCAATCTGAAGTGCTAACTTGTACACTGCCAACCACAGAGCTACTCCTTCAGTACCAACGGTACTATTTATAACTCCATGGTATGACAACCAAGTCGTGTCAGAGGGGTAGCCCACAAGCAAGCTAACAGTGCAGCCAACAAACCAGCACAAAAATTAAACTACAATATTGCTCAAGTTTATTAAATAATTGATTGGCTGATATGTAGTTCAAATAAAAAGAGTTGACCGTGATCCTCCTAATAGACGGGCCTGGAAACGGGGGGCTAGTGGGAATAATTCCTTGGATACTATTCGTATTTCCCAACATTATTTTCTCAGTGGGTGACAAAACTGGGTTCACCGAGTAGAAAATTTTAGGCTTAATAACTTATGTATAACCAAAACCCAGGTTGCTTTCTCGAACACACATCAATATCATTCATCATCATTAATATTTTATGTTGGTAACATAACTATGATGCGGTTCAGGGTCGCAATCTTGGTCACGCTACTCCCAGTTGCTAGCATTTGTCACAGTATCTAGGTAAGTTACAGTCAAGCCAATTGCATTTTATCAAGTTTTTATGTGCAATGTCTGTTAGATTGAAACCACATTATCAATTATTGTTTATTTTGTCATAAACTAAATTATGTTTTATTTCTCTTCCAGGACTCTTCCCAGCGTTCGTCGATTGACTGATGAATACGCTGAAACATCTGGATTGGAGGTGCCAGGAATTGGAAAGTCAACCTTTAGTAGATACTAGAACGAACTAGAACAAAACTATGAAAATGGTTGATTTTGGACTTTTACAAAATACAAAATTATAAACTAATTTTATGTTTTTACCGTTTACCTAAAATGATTTTTAGAAAAGTGTGAACACAAGAGTCCTTCAAAATAATGAAAATTTCTCATTATTTTAGTACTACTGTATTAGTAAACTTGATTTTATATAAGCTAAAGGACACATACACTAAACTTGTGTTTGTTGTAATATGAAATGTACAATTTGTCCTAATAAAGTTGAAAATTGAAAAATTTCCACTTCCGTGACAATGTGCCAAGTTTTGAACAATCGGTCAGCTGAGCGATGGGGAATTTGCATATATTATGTATCTTCTTTCTTTCTAATCTAGTAATGCTAAATTTTCTATTACTTTTGCCTTGAGGCAACAGTTTTAGATAAAAGAGACAGAAATAAAAGGGAATAATCTGCTGATTCATTGCGTAATTACTAATTAGGCTACAGGTGTATGAGAAAAATACTATCTTTCAATAGTAAATCATTAATAGTATGTGATAAATTGTTGTAGCCTATTGACTTGTCTCCCTTATCATGTCAGACTCCACTTGAGACTGCTAGGTGCTATCACAATCACGACACCTTGTTTTTGCACTCGACTTGAAGATAACTGCTGGCCCTGAGCCCGGTGGTGGGTTAAGGTGTATTGTCACTCCTTGGTTTGCAACACTCACCATGCAAGTCCTGGGAGCGTTGTTGTTCGTCGCGACCGTCGCCTCAGTGCTGGGTGAGGGAGCACTCTGCCCTCCAATACTGGCTCCTACTTCTCTTGTGGACATATTTTAAAATATTTTCTATTTTAGGTGCTCCAAAACTTTTCTTGGACTCGAAGATCATTGGCGGAGAGAATGCGAAGATTGGGGAATTCCCGTGGCAGGTAAGATTTAGATGCCAAGACGGGATAGATGTATGTTATAAGGATGAGGGAGGGATTTACATGTTTTCTTACTAGTTATATAATATATATAATATATATTTTTACGTAGATTTTCTCGGATATAATGTTATTTGTTTGTTTACTTTATGTTTTTTATTTGTGTATGTCGTTACCTTGATAATAGGCAGGGAGATCTGCCCGAAACATTGGTAATTAAACTTATTATAACTCGGAAACTCGAAAGAATTCATTATGTTGTATGGATATCGCAACTCTTTACTATTCCAATACCATACCAATTTAGTTGGGTAAAGGGTTGTTTCCACTATCAGTATTGGTCTGCCACAGACACACACACACACACACACACACTCATCTAATAATATTATGAGAATGGATAAGTTTTCATCAACCAACATTCGAGGAAAACCCGGGGAAAACCAACAGTTGGGCTGAAAACAACTCTAATCTACACCTACGACCTACCTACTTCATATTTGCTAGTCTCAAACCAATCTATGAATCAATAGCAACATACTTAAATAAACTCTGGAACAATAATTTCATGCAATAGCAGACGCTTATGATTTGTCCTAATCGTATGGCCCAAGACATAGTCACTTGCGGAAGATGACTCGTCTAGGTTAGCGCAATTCGCATACATATGGTACGTAAAGATCATTATCAACTGTGATTGTCTATCAATCAATTGGAAGATGACGTAAGCACACCTTTGCCCTTAGACTCTGCCCATTGTATTAAGTTGTCATTATTTGGGTTAAGATAAGATTTGTACTCGCATCATGAGAATGGCAAGGATTTTGGAAAGTATAATAAAACTCGGCCTTGTGGTTAAAATCTTCTGCCAATTTCAATACCACACAAAAGTAATCTTTTAGTTACCTATCTCAAGTGGCCTATGCAATATTTAAAACTTAAAGTAATTTGTACAGTGTGGTTTGGTTCTAAATACAGTGAACATGAAAAAAAACTCTAATTTGTTACGCCATTTAAATAATGTTTATAAGTAATTCGTCTACTAATTAAATATTATCATTTTGATGGGAAAAGTACATATTATTAATATTTGTATATTTTTCATCCAGGCTACTTATTTTAGCAAAACTACATTATGTACTCTTTACTTAACTTTTTTATGTGTGTTGCATCCATGAGATTCTACTAAAAGAACTTTAGAAAATAGTGAAGTTTTGGCAGTACTGTAGTAAGCTAAGGTGGGTGGTGATACTACTACTAGTACATTAAACATGAACTTGGTGAAGAGAAACACAAATCAGTACTGCCAAACAACTTGGAGTACTGACATTTTAGAGTCATGACTTGAAACCCTCATTAGTATTGGAGGTATGTACGTAGGTTGTACAAGGTTGTAGTAATTTAAACAAGACTCAATATCAAGATATCACTGACCAATGCTAACTGTACAGGTGTCCCTGCGTGGCGCGAGTAACAGCCACTTCTGCGGAGGGTCCATCTTGAACGAGTACGCCATCTTGACGGCAGCACATTGTGTGGTAGACAGGTCAGTGCTTGGCCAGATATCACTGATGTGATGGCCTGCTTGCTGGCCATGACTCGCATTGACTCGTCTTCCTTCATATCACATTCGAGTAGGATGAGGTTAATTAATAATAACTCAAATAATTTAGAAGATATTGACTTTTCACATTTAAAATAACACTCTTTAGAACCACAGTTTATAATCTTAGTTACAAATTCAAACCATAAAATCCCATTGACTCATCCATTAGTGAATAGATTAAGTCAATGGGATTTTACAATTTATTTTATGTAGGCCATACAAAGCGATTGAAGGTTTATTATTTCCAGGTTCAGCAAATGAAGAATAATCCATATTTATTTTGAAAATGATTAGATCATTGTTCACTCCTTCTAAATGGATTGAGTAAGAAAAACTTATTTATTTTACTCTATGTAGGTAGGTAATGGTATGGAATTAGAGTAAGGGATCTCACGAGACGAACGGCTATATTGTGAATCACAAAAAAACTCTGAAAAAAAAGGCGTAATTGTGAGCAAGCTTGGAGTGAGCATCCCTTGCATAGCAGAAAGCAATTTTTGACCTGCACTAAACCACCAACTGGTCCACCCTGCTCTAGGGACTAGGCACCGGACCTGGACTGAATCCCGGGCGACGGACGTCCGCGTGCTTCACGGCTCCGTCGGCGAAGGTGCCCAGCTTCCCCGGAAGGAACCAAACCGGCGGAAGACGTGCCCACCTGCGAGCCTACTCTTTGCATTGCTTTAACGTCCGTGGACGAGTCTCGCACGAGTCAATTCTTTCGTACCCTTGAGTGTGGTTAGCGCGTGGGTCGAGAGGTTTACGTTCGCTTGGAAGGTCGAGCTACATACTTGCCTAAGGTTTTAGGTTTGTGGTTTATTGATTTATGTTATGATCTAAGAAATATTTTTTCTAGCTTTTCTAGTACGCGCGCTACGTTTGCCGGATTTATGAGAGGTCGCTTCTCATTGGCTGGGTTTAATGTTTAGTGTCTTAAGAGCTTATTACTAATGAGATAAAATATTTTAGACAGAGCATAAACTGTAGGAAATCTTGTGAACGCCATAATGCTAGTGGCTTGTTTCAGCCCGACACCTTAGCTCTTAGGAAAGTATGTGGACCGGCTTTCGGAGTAAGTCTAGATGGCCAGCGAACAGACATTTTATGTCACAATTACCGAGACATCAGGTTTATTCGTTTGCATTCACTATTGTGAAAGTTTAAACACTGGCTAGTGGCTCGTTTGTTTGCTTCAGAGTAAAACTCTAGCATTACACTAGCCCAATAGCCAGTGTAAAGTGCTTACACCGGCCTATCTAGTGTTTGTCCTCGAACAAACACACCTATCATAATATAATATTCCAGCACAAACGACTTGACTGACGTAGAATGTGCTCTTCCCCCACAGTAACCCGTCCAGCACCTTCGTTACGACAGGAAGCATCCTCCTTAGTTCCGGAGGGAACAGGCATCGTGTAGCCAACTTCACCGTTCACGAGAACTACCAACCTAGCAACTCTTGGAGAAATGACGTGGCTATCGTGAGGGTAGGTGCATGCGTTGAGAAGGAGTTTGGTGTCGACTGACGTTTGACTGTTATTTATTGATTTTACCTCGCAAATAATATGTTACATACATGAAGGCTAGTACCTAAATAATATTAACAAACTGACATAGTATCAAAAGTATCAACGTTTAATTTTATCCAAATCCAAATCCCCCATACACCATTTGAACCTTTTCAGCTTAGATTCCTCACTCTTGCAGCTGGCATTTGAATCATTTCTACAATTGTTCTATTTAGAAAATATTACATCCTGAAAAATGTGTCTTTTTTTAGATTAAATAGTATCAACTTTCAGTTATGTTAGTTTACTTGGTATAGATGAGGCCTAAATGGCTAGGATACTTACTGGGAACATGAATAAACATGTTTCAGTGGGGGAAAGGTACAGAAGGACGACAGCTTACCTTGAAAAACGTTAGGTAGGTTGCACAGACACAAAAAGATGAGTAGACAAAGTTGCTGATGCGTTTCGACCAACTAGTGGTCTTTATCACTCAGCGTGAGTAGAGATACTAAAAGTAGTTCTAAAGATAGTATGGTATGTACAATGAAGGCGCTGTCGGTGGGTGGTAGCAGGTGGAACTAGGGCTAGGGGAGGCAGAGCAGGGCGTGCCTGCTACCTGTTGTTCAGGTTAGGAGGCTCGCGAGATCTGGTGATGTGTTGGTGAGATAGCTCCCAGTTTCTCAGCTCCAACTGCCTGCAGTCATCGGGAAGCGCCTTGATGATTCTCGTTGTGAAACAGTCTTTGAAAGGGAGGCTGTGTTTAACAGCATGCTGGGCCACAGGTTTGTCTGGATCCATCTGTTTGACACTTTGACGGTGGCCTGTCATACGGGTTCTCAGTTCATTAGTGGTAAGGCCTACATACTCTGCCGGATACGGCGTGCACCTGAGCGGGTAGACTACGTTGGAGGTGAGACAGCTATTGTGGTGATGGATGGGGTAGGTGACCCCTGTTGCTTCAGCAGTGAATGTCTTGGTAGGTGGATGCATAGGGCAGGTTTTGCACCTAGGGCGTTGCAGGGGTAAGATTCTATTGGAGGAGCTCTCTGCGGACGAGTTGGAGGCCTAGTGGGGTCCCGTTTGATAAGCGAATCTCCTATGTTAGGTGGTCGTCTGAAGAAGACACGTGGTATCTTGTTGGCCAGATGATGAGTCTTAGGGGCAGCTTCAAGGATGGGCAGTCCACTCTTGATTATGCCGTTAAGTCTCTGCAGCCCCGGGTGCCAGCGCGTCACTAGGGGGATGGCGCTATTGTTCGTGTTGGCCACCTGGGTCTTCTGGGTTTGCGGCCTGGAGATCCGCTGTCGAACAACTTCCGATTCCAAGATAAACACTATCTTCAGATCAAAGGGACAGCCATGGGGACTCGCATGGCCCCATCGTATGCTAATCTCTTTGTGGGCAAGCTTGAGACGGACTTTCTTAAAACCCAGCAGCTATTACCTCACTGCTTTTTTAGATTCATTGACGATTTCTTTCTAATTTGGACCCATGGTGCTGACAGCCTAGAGCTGTTCCTTAACAATCTCAACGCATTCTCAGTCCTGAACTTCACGTGGACCGTATCTGCGTCTCACGTCACCTTCTTGGACGTGGACATCTTCCTCTATGAAGGCAACATTAGCACCAAGGTCCACTTCAAACCGACCAACAGTCAACAGTACTTGCACAACAGCAGCTGTCACCCAACCTACACTAAACATGCCCTACCTTTTTCGTTAGCAGTGCGTGGCAGACGCATATGCTCTGACCCGGAAGGGCTCTCATACTATTGTGACAGAATCACCAACGCGTTTGTAGCTCGGGGGTACGAACATGACGTGGTTCGACAGCGGATCTCCAGGCCGCAAAACCCAGAAGACCCAGGTGGCCAACACGAACAATAGCGCCATCCCCCTAGTGACGCGCTGGCACCCGGGGCTGCAGAGACTTAACGCATAATCAAGAGTGGACTGCCCATCCTTGAAGCTGCCCCTAAGACTCATCATCTGGCCAACAAGATACCACGTGTCTTCTTCAGACGACCACCTAACATAGGAGATTCGCTTATCAAACGGGACCCCACTAGGCCTCAAACTCGTCCGCAGAGAGCTCCTCCAATAGGATCTGACCCCTGCAACCGCCCTAGGTGCAAAACCTGCCCTATGCATCCACCTACCAAGACATTCACTGCTGAAGCAACAGGGTCACCTACCCCATCCATCACCACAACAGCTGTCTCACCTCCAACGTAGTCTACCAGCTCAAGTGCACGCAGTGTCCGGCAGAGTATGTAGGCCTTACCACTAATGAACTGAGAACCCGTATGACAGGCCACCGTCAAAGTGTCAAACAGATGGATCCAGACAAACCTGTGGCCCAGCATGCTGTTGAACACAGCCTCCCTTTCAAAGACTGTTTCACACGAGAATCATCAAGGCGCTTCCCGATGACTGCAGGCAGTTGGAGCTAAGAAACTGGGAGCTATCTCACCAACACATCACCAGATCTCGCGAGCCTCCTAACCTGAACAACAGGTAGCAGGCGCGCCCTGCTCTGCCTCCCCTAGACCTAGTTCCACCTGCTACCACCCACCGACAGCGCCTTCATTGTACATACCATCTATCTTTAGAACTACTTTTAGTATCTCTACTCACGCTGAGTGATAAAGACCACTAGTTGATCGAAACGTATCAGCAACTTTGTCTACTCATCTTTTTGTGTCTGTGCGACCTACCTAACGTTTTTCAAGGTAAGCTGTCGTCCTTCTGTACCTTTCCCCCACTGAAACATGTTTATTCATGTTCCCAGTTTAAGCAACTTTCAGTTATGTTATGTTATCCTCCCTTTGTTTAATTCTTTCCCAATTTTGCTACTTTTATCGTTCCATCCCTGTATTCCTCTCGTGGCACAAAACATACATAATATTCTGCTTCTCCTTGGTATAGTTTTACGTAACCCAATCTTGGCGTCATGACTCATGACTCATGAGTGACTAATACCAATAACATGCAAATAAAACCTGGCATATTGTATAGACGGCATGTCTAACACGCTTACCTGGATTGTGGGACACTCGGGTTCAAATCCTAGTCTGGTTGGATTTGTTAATTTCTGAATTGTACTAAATATTATATTTTTCTTAAATTTAGTAGATCATCACAATTATATTTGTTATAATTGTACTATAATCACAAACACTAAAAGATATTACCGGTACTTTAAAGTTTGTCTGATTGCAAATCTAAACTGCAACTCCTTTGTGGATCTGAACTCGAGAGACCACACTAAACTTGTATTCTTTCAGTTGGTTGACGCCATAACCATGAGTGCGGTTGAACAGCCGACTGTTCTACCGGCCCAAGGAGAGGATGCGGGAGAAAACATCGACTCCGTCATCAGCGGTTGGGGTTATACCCAGGTAGGTACAGAAGTCGAGCTCAGGTCTAGTATAGTGGGTTCATTAACAAGCATTACAAGGAATTGAAATAAATATAATCATAAGTGGATAGGACTTAGGCCTATACGTGTTAAATCATAGTTATATGTCTGTTGCGAGAGCTTACTGAAATATCAAGGATCCGTAATAATGTCAGATAAATTATAATTGTAACTTCTCTAGGACAGGTCAATAAAATATTATTAGAAAACCTGCAATGTGCAATGTATGCCCCTAAATATTCTTGAATGTATTTGTATCATAACTAAGTCACACAAATAAAAACATGTACTGTTTCTTGTTCCAGGCCCCCAGCTCCCCCCTGCCCGACAATCTCCAGAAACTGACCCAGACAATCGTCCCGAACTCCAGGTGTGAAGCGGAGATGTCTATCCCGGTCTACTCCACTCAGATCTGTGCCGGCATTGTTCAGGGACAGGGAGTCTGCAATGTTAGTATACTTACTTGGGCTGAGTGGTATTGCTAGTTACCCACCCTCTCACAGAAACTTACAGAGTTATGCTAACTCTACCTCGCCAACTATGGAGAATAATGTGCACAACTTCTGAATGAATTGGGTTTGCTAGCATTCCGATGTTGGGTAATTAATTATAAAGATACTAATTACAAAGTCTCAAATTGACAGAGTGGTACATCCTCGACCAGAAGTAATCGAGGGTTTCAAATCAGGCCCTCTTGTTGGGCATGATTCAGTCCTCGATGAGACCAGTATGCATCAGCAATGACTAACTTCTGAACGACGCTAGAAATAAATTCTGCAGACACGTCGCCATCGTCGGCGAATAAACATATTGTGTGTTCTAGGGAGATTCCGGCGGCCCGCTCTACGCTGGAGGCAAACAGGTGGGCATTGTCTCGTGGGGGGCCCGGCCTTGTGCTAAGGGGGTGCCAGACGTTAACACACGTGTTGCCAGCTACGTCGACTGGATTCGTAATCACTCTTAATGTCATCCAAGTCAAGATTGCTCAAGATGGAAACAAATTAAGAGGAAAACAAAAATAAATATAGTATTTTTTAATTAAAAGACTGTAACCAACACATTTAATGATTCATGTACCCAATTCTGTGACCTATTATCCTATAGATAATAATATCCTTTCATTTAGTATTGTGCCTCAGACTCGACTGTTTGTCTATAGTACTATACTTGGTCCGATAGTCAATATTTGTAAAGTCGTATGATGCTAGTCTGTAGTTTGATGTGTGGGAGATCATACGTAATGCATTCAAACTACAAATTGATTCATTTACTTTAACAACAAACCACGTCTAAGGTCCAGAATTTCAATGTATAGTTCAAATTTATCTGCCAGTTAATCCTTTAAGTAAATATTGACAAGGTTTCTGATTGGTGGTTGCCATAGTGTTAAATTATGTGGCAGTTAAATTTACTTGCCCTTTAACTGGGCATTGAAATACTGGACGTAAGAGCATGCTATGCTGGGTCTGGTTATCACCCTAGGAAACAAAATACACAGTGTTGAATTCAGACTTTTCATCCCGGGGGGGGGGGGGGGGGGGGGGGGCTATTTAAGATCCCGGGGGTAGTACATAGGGACCAAGAACGGGGGGTTTGGGGGGACAATAGCGCTGCAGGCGAAAATTTTGAAAATCAGGTTTTTAGAGTGCATTTGGTGCGTTTTAGAAAAAGTTGTGGTCTGAACGCAATACCAAAATATAATGTAGTTTTTGTGTGTTGTGGACGCTAAATGTTAATAAATATCAGCTAGATTTAACCTTCAAACCGCTAGATTCACAAAACGGTCATTTTAGCAACGAAAACAAATACAATATTTTCCAAACAGGCTGAAAAACTTTTTTTTTAAACCAATCACAGCACGATTTTGTAGAATTCGACTAATAGGAAGCAAGTATCAGTGATGTTTAGCCAAATACACAAGGAAAACTGCGTTGACCCCTCCTTTTACAGGATGCCTACGCATTGGTTACCTGATAATAGTGTTTTCGCATCGAAAAGTTCACTGACCATTTACCCAACATACTGCATCTGTATCAGTCCTGCAAGCGCATATCGTCTCAAGGCGCGACTGCGAGCCAACATACAAAAGAAGACATAATTGGGAATTTCCTAAACAGAAGTCGAGTCGGAACCCTTTGAATGACCATACATTTACAAATCTAGTCCTTGACATCGTGAGTTGCCCACACGTTTTTCGTAGGGTCCTGCCTAATTGATTACAGTTACAAACATAAACCTTAACAATCAGTCAAAGCAACATGTTCGTACCCTTTCAAAAACGGTAAAGTGACATTCAAAAAATGAGGGAATATATAGTGCATGTAGTCAATTTATTCCCGGGGGGGCGAATGACAGTTCCCGGGGGGGGGCAAAGCCCCCCCCGGGATCATAGCTAGATTCAACACTGAAAATACATAATTCCATCATTCCGACTACTATTAATAATTTCTATTCCACGCTTAGATCTGCGAGGAGCCAATCTAATAGGTTAACACCATGGGGATATCTGCTAATAAAACCCATGATGATGATTTTTATTGTTGCTTAGTTTCACTTTTAAATGGGCTAGTACCCCCAAATTTATTTTTACCACATAATCGATCCATAGCATAATACTACACTAAAGTGATCATTTAAAAAATTATATCTTCTAACTGTGGTTTTACACCAATTTTTAAATTTTAATAATTAAAAAAATTGTGAAAATTGGCGTTTTTAAATCGACTTTAACCCACTTCTTTTTTAAAATTGCCCTTTATAACATTGAGTCTTACACACATACAACATACAAAATGTAATGTAACTCTAAGAAAGGTTTCACTAGCCTTAATCCCGCCTTGAAATAAAGACCTCGATCAATCAATTAATCTTGAAACTGTGCACAAATATACACTCAAACACACAAAAATATGCATTCCAAAATCACACTCCGTCTTGGTAATCAATCAGCATATTTTGACCGAACTCCTTGCCCAAATTACAAAATAAAGTATAGAAGGTTTACAGAAAGGGCTGTAGAGTGCGTCAATAGTGGCCAATATTTTTTTGGATCAAAATTCTCCAAGGTCTCTAGGGGACTCTATAAAGTCCCAATGTTATTTCTTATGGGAGATATTTGCCGATGGGACCTAGTTCGAAAAATATCAAGTTTGACAAAAATAGATCGGGTCATGGTGTACCCAATAATTTTTCTGTTAATTTCTACATTCATAACTAGTTAGCCTGGACAAAATATTTTTTTTAGTTTAGCGGGTGAATATCCCTTTAATGCACTTGCCACTAAGATTATTTGAGATGATGAGTGGTGATATGACTATGATGGACGATAACAAAACCCCTATGCCGTATGTGGAATTCGAACCTACCGTACGTCCTCGTAAAGGGTTCGTGCAACCGCGGACGGCGTGAAACCCATGAACATGTAAACATAAACATATAAATGAATTCTATACATTATAAGAGTGTGTACTAAAAAATACAATCAATTTGTAATGTACAAAAAACAAATTAATTGATAAAACAACATAACGTTTTGGACAATATGTGGTGGCTATTGTAATGTAAAGATGTAGCTATTCATTGCTGAAATGACGTTACTTTTTGGACTTCATACAACAATGGAACCTGACATTTACTGTGTATAGGCCTCTTACAAGCAAGCAGTTTTGATATAGTTAGATAGATAGATAGTACTTTATTTGTTGTTTAATATACATACAGAAACATGTAACCTAACAACAAAAAGGCGAGGTTCAATCCAACACGATTGTTAATATTTAATACAATCCAGAAATTAAAAAATCCTGATCGGATGGATTGTATTAAATATTAACAATTTCACCTACGGGAGTGTTTCCCGACTATCCAAATCGAGAAACACGATTGTTCTTCCACCTAAGCCATTTACATATACATAGAAATTTAACATTAATTATTTTAGGACATTTTACATTTTTTACAACAAAAGATAATATACACAAAAAGAGAGAAGTTATATAAAAATATAGTACATATAAATGTATCCATAAAACATGTTCTCAATGTTACACTAGTCCCCTAGTACATATTCCGTTAACTTGTACTTGTTACTTTTTACTCAAGTCAAAACTAATTTGTCATCCGTTTACATGAAAAGGGTCTCAAACGAAATTGACGTTCCACCTATCTCTTATGAGTGATGATGACAGCAACATGAATAGGTTCACACAATTTTTCTAAACACCTTTTAACCTTTTAGTTATTTTTAACAATGTTTGCTTCTCGCACTATTCACAAAGAACAGTATAATCTTGCACAGCATATTAAACTAGTATTCACCTGCTATTATTTCTTATTGTCTGGATTTCCGTTGAACGGCCTTTTTGGATGAGCGAAACGAAGACTTCAATTTCACTGACCCCCAAAAAATTTAGCTCGGGTGTTTTTGTTTGTTTGTTTGTTTGTTGTTTTTTTTTTTTTTTTTCTGTCTGTTTGTTAACTCTCTACCAGGCAAACGGCATATCCGATCTTGATGAAAATTTGACAGGACCTTCGAAATCTCTGAACTTGTTTTTGGGTACAATCGAAGAAAAATTTCTCATGAAGATCGTACTTTTACGATTTTTTTCTATTTTTAGTGCGATATTTTCGTGACATTTGGGCCAATTCTGACCAAACGGGTGGGGCTACAACGTTCATATTTTACATGGACATTAATGTTATGGTGATGTAGTACCTTTTGAAAGAAAAAGTTGAAAAAGTTAGCCAGAATCCATAGAAATAAAGGTTTTAATATAAGTTTTTTGATTTTTTGTGCGATATTTTCGTGCCATTTGGGCCAATTCTGACCAAACGGGTGGGGCTACAACGTTCATATTATACATGGACATTAAGGTTATGGTGATGTAGTACCTTTTGAAAGAAAAAGTTGAAATAGTTAGCCAGAATCCATAGAAATAAAGCTTTTAATATAAGTTTTTTACGGTAAATAATACCAATTGACAGGTAACAAAAGAAACTTGACAACAATCACCTTCAATGCGTAGGCAGCAAAACAAAGCACTTGCAAAAGTAAAGATATCCCATGCAAACTAAAAATTTTTAAAAAGCTCATCCATCAACGCGGCGGGACTTAAGCGTTTTCCTAGTGTTAAATAAAAAACTGTGTGGACCGGCATCTCCACCAAAATATATTTTATTGTTATATTTTGTTGTTATTGTTATAAGTAAGTCGGGTACCTATTTATTATCCGGTCGTCCCCCACATAGCCGTCTCAAAATTTTGGGAACCCTTGCACCAATAATTGTATTTATAGATGCTAGTCAGTATGTAGGCTTCAAAAGTGAAGAATGATTAAACATTCATTTAAAAATATAATCCCTAGATTATTTTGATGATCATATTCGATTGTTATTAAAGGGGCTATTACCCCCAAAAATTATTTTTTACCAGGTTATTTACACTTAAAGGGGCTAAAAACCCAAAAATTATTTTTTACCACGTGATCTATAGCACAATACTACACTTAAATGACCGTTTAAAAAATTATTATTATTATTATTATTAAATTTTTATTATTTTTATTATTATGTGTTTATTCCGTACATTCATTACATATTATATAATAAACATACGGATGGATGCTAATAGCAGACCGAAGATCCATTTGAGACATTATACACCCATCCTAAATTATATACAACAATAATAAAATACATACAAACCAGATGAAACAGACACATATCAAACTCTTAAAAAAACATTATCTTGACTGCTCCCTCGAACCTACCGAGAGGAAGTTCCTCCACTTCAGAACGTAAGTGCATTCCAGAGCGCTGCCTCCCTGTAGTAAATGGATTTCCGGAATGGGACTTGTTCGAGCAATTGGCGTCCTTAAGGTCAACCCCTTATTACTTTCCGCGTCCTAAAATCTCAGTCCGATTTACTGGGGTAAGGCGCACAAGAGGGTCAAGATCAATGGTTCCACTCATACACCTCTTGAGGAAAATAATGTCACATCTCTTGAATACAGCCTCCAAACTAGGTATATTTAGCTTTTCTCTTCTAGAAGCGCTACGGAGGTCAGTTCTGTACCCCAGATTGCTTTAGTTGCTCGATTCTGTAGTGATTCTAATTTGTGCATGTTTTCTTTGGTGGTTGGATGCCATGCTGGCGCACCATACACTATTTTAGGCCTAATTAGCGTGATGAAACACAGACCTTAGAACTCTAGGTTGGCTATCTTTCAAATTACGGAATACAAAACTTGCCAGTTTAGAGCATTGTGACTTAACAATATTAGTGTGCCTTTTCCAACACAAGTCATGAAAAAATTTTTAAAACCCAGTAATTTTATAGATTTACTTGATTTAAGTTGACCGTTTATTCAAAACGTATGTTCCATTAATTGGGTCTGATGATCGAGAGAGTCTAACTCACTTCTAAGAAGCACAGATTTTGAGTCGTTTTAAAACACATACCATTTACAGAGCACCAAGAGTTTATTGCATCCAAATCAGCTTGTAGAGCATCAACATCATCGAATCTTGTAATAGAGCGGTATATGGTACAGTCATCTGCATACATAGCTAGCTTAGATTGTACACATGAAGGAAGGTCCATCATATAGATGATGAAGAACAAGGGACCAAGTACAGAACCTTGTGGTACACCTGAGATTACATCAATGTTCCCTGATCTTGATCCATCAAATACAGTGCATTGATTTCTCCCAGTAAGAAAACTCCTACACCAAATTAGAAGAGAACCTTGTATGCCATAATTCTCAAGTTTTGTCAGAAGACGTTCATGTGGAACACGGTCAAATGCTTTACTCAAATCAAGAGAGATAACGTCCACCTGCTTAATTGACTTTTGATCCAAACTGTGTTGCCAATCCTCAATTACTTTTGAAAGCATGGTGACACAGGATCTTTTTGGCAAAAACCCATGTTGGTTTGTATTTATAAGTCCATTGTCATCGAAGTGTGTAAGAATGGATCTACTTACTAGTCTCTCAAGTACCTTACATAACACTGATGTCAATGCTATTGGTCTGTAGTTAGAAATGACCTCTTTGTCACCAGATTTGTAAACAGGTACTACATTTGCCGTCTTCCATGACTTAGGAACAGTGCCAGTCGATAATGATAGGTTGAAAAGGCTTGTGATCGATGGCGATATAAATGCTGAACATTCGGAACAACGCACATGGAATACCATCAGGTCCGGATGCTGCACCAGGCCGAAGGTTTCGTAAACATCGACACACATCTTCTTCAGAAACCTGTAGATTCAGCAAAGGATCCAAGAGGCCAACACCTAAGGATTTTGACGTAGCAAATCTTTTGTGTCACATACCAATGGGCAGAAGTTGTCTTTAAATTTATCATTAAAGCATTAGCAATATCAGAAGATTTTTTAAAAGTAATTCCATTTGACACAAAGTGAGATGGGGATGCACTTCCATTCTTACTATGAATGTACTTCCAATGTGCCTTACTGTTGCTTTCTTCTCCTAGTTTCCAAATATAATCTCTGTGAGCTTGACGTATAGTTCGTTTAATAAGTTTGCTAGCTTCTATGTATTTAGTATGTATTACATCTGACTGTGTTTTCTTCCATTTTCCCATAGATTGAGTCACGTTTTCTGATTGATTTAACAATGTCACTGGTGATCCATGGTGAACGTTGTTTTCCCTTCACTTTTATTTATTTATTTTTTCAAACTGGACACAAATACAGCCATAGGCCATTTTACATTGTGCGTTATAAACATAATAACAAATTACTAACTAACTTATACTAACTTAAACCAAACATGATAACAGAGGAAATACGAATCGAAATACATGAATGCATGAACAATGAATGATAGGTCATAGCAAAAACAGAAAGAAAGAAAGAATAAAAATTAAAATTAAATTAAAATTAAAATTAAAATTAAAATTAAAATTAAAAATTAAATAGCAAAATTAACCCTGGCTAACAAGGGGTTTTACGTTCGTTATGAACTCACGCTGGTTTGCAAAAATGTCTAGGGTGGGTGTGGCAAGTAAATTATTATTATTATACTAGGTATGGCTTTGTGAACATTCAACCAGAAAACTTCACTCCACTCTATCCAAAATTGGTCTACGTTTTTATTGCTGACATCTGTAGGTAGATCCGAAATAAGATTTTGACACAGGTTATCCCAGTCTGCGTGTGCATAATTAAACACAGTTTTATTAATGTGCTTGATTTTGGCCTACGCATGTTCAAAATCGACATAATCGCAAGGTGATCACTTACTCCAGGAATCACAGTGACAGATGACATTATATTAGCATTATTGCAAAGAACAAGATCTAAGATAGATCTGCACTTTTCAGTCACTCGAGTAGCTTCATTCACAAATTGATTCAAAAATAGATCTTCAAATGCATTAAGAAACATGCTGGCTGTGATTTAACACGAATTTTTTAATTTTTTTGATCCAGAAATTGGCAAAAATTGGTGTTTTGGAAAATTTCCTAAATCGGCTTTAACCTGCTTCTTTTTTGGTCCACATAGATGCTAGAGCGTAGTACCAATCTAAAATGCCCCTTTATGACATCGTGTTCTGAAACTGTGCCCAAATATACCCTCAAACACGCAAAAATATGCATTCCAAAATCACACCCCATCTTGGTAATCAGCATATTTTGACCGAACTACTTGCCCAAATTACAAAACAAAATATAGAGAATTTACAGAAAAGGCTGTCGAGTACGTCAATAATGGCCAATATTTTTTTGAATCAAAATCCTCCAAGGTCACGGGGCATAAAGATCGTCCCCATGTTATTTCTTATGGGAGATTTTTGCCGATGGGACCTAGCTCGAAAAATGTCATGTTTGACAATTTTTTGGGAGGTCATGGTGGCCCCAATAATTTTTCTGTTAATTGCTAAATTCATTACTAGTTAGCCTGAATGAAATATATTTTTTGAGTTTAGCGGTTAAATACCCCTTTAAGAAACCGTTTAAAAAATTATATCTTGCGACTGTGATTTTACTCGATAAAAAAATTTGTTTCCAAAATTTGCGTTTTCACATAGGTATACTTGCTCATCATAGCAATGTAAAATGGCCCTTTACAACATCCTGTCTTGAAACTGCATAAATATACACTCAAAACACCCAAAAATATGCATTCCTAAATCACACCCCTTCTTGGTAATCAACGTATTTTGACCGAACCATCTTGCCCAAATTACAAAACAAAAAAAACATCAGTAATTCAGAAAAGGCTTTCGAGAACGACAATAATGGCCAATATTGTTTTTGATCATTTTCCTAATAGGTCACGGGGCAAAAGATCGTCCCAATGTTATTTCTTATGGGAGATTTTAGCGGATGGGACCTAGCTCGAAAATTACCAAGCTTAAAATTTATTTTCGTGTCTTATTGGACCTAATGACTTCTCTGTTGATTTTCCAAATTAATAACTAGTTAGCCTGAAAGAAACTTTTTTGAGTTTGGCGGGTGAATAATCTTTAAGACTAGGCTATGATGCTTCATTCAATTATTGAAATTACTACATAAAAATGTTGCTATGAATAAATCAAAATTTTATTATTTGTGCCAAAAAAATTCATTGGATGAGCGAAGCGAAGACTTCAATTTCACTTACATTACCCCAAGAAAAATAGCTCGGGTTTTTTGTTTTCTTGTTAGTTTTTTTGTCTGTTAGTTCGCGCTCTACCAGGCAAACGGCATAATATGCGATCTTGATGAAAATTTGAGGGGACCTTTGAAATCTCTAAGCTTAGACTTGCCATGTTTTTGGGTACAATCGATCAAACATTTATGACTACTTTTACGATTTTTTTCGATTTTTAATGAGATATTTTCGTTGATATTTGGCAAACGGCTTCCCCGATCTTGATGAAACTTTATGGAAACGGTTAAAATCACTAACATTGTAAACGTTCTGATTTTAGAGACATTTGAAAAAATATTTCTCATAGAAATCGTACTTTTACGATTTTTTTCCTTGGTTTTTACACATTATTATCGTGATATCTGGGCCGATTCTGACCAAACGGGGGGGGCTACAACGTTCATATTTTACATTGACACAAAGAATATGGTGATGTAGTGCCTTTTGAAACAAAAAGTTGGTAAAGCTAATCCATCAACGCGACTGGAAAAAGCGTTCGCGAAGCGGCCTAGTAGTTGCAAATTCTATTTTGACAAGCTTTTCAAGGATGTTGTTACGGTACACTGTAAGTCAAGTTCAAAATTTTCAGGTTTTTATTTCTTGTGAGTTTAAATTGGAACGGGTTTTGCTGAAAATTTAACAGCACCCTAAATACTAGTCCCGGACGTCCGTTTAAAATTTCAGAGCAATCTGGTCAGCGGTTCGGCGGGAGCGAAATTACTCACACAGTCATATACTCATAACTCGCTGCGCTCCCTCGTCTCATATTAGTTCCCTTCATGCAAGGGTTACCCAATCTATTAGGCTGGCATGAAAAATCTGAAAACATTTTTTATCAGCATAGAATTACTTTTGTGATTTGGCTGTATTTGGAAACTGAGAGCCATAGTTTTTGAACTCAGTTAATTGAAATTTTCATCTAAAATAAAAAGAACATTCCAATAAATAATCCTTCACGCCACGCGTTGTAAGTTGTTTGTGGGACGCTAAATAAATGTGTTACATAATGTTTTATCTGGCTGTCGTGGGTTATCAGTTTACAGTTCTAGAGAAAGTTGAGATAAATGGCACAAATTAGCAGAAAAGAAAACATTACACCTACCGTAGTTAAAATTAAGTTTATCTCCTCTTTAAAATTTGTATCTTCCAACTGTGACTAATATCAGAATGCTGCAAAAAATGTAAATGAAAGTTGAACTAGGCAGCAATCTTAAAAGAAAGTAGAACATTCTGTTATAAGTGTGTTATTGTTTCCGAAACAATTCTCAACTAGGCACATGTCAAAATAATGAACAAAACCATGGTTTGTAGGGTAAAAGTCTGGTCAGATTGACGTGCGATTGGAGAGAGATGACTTAAATAAATTAATAAAAAGCAATAAAATAAAGCACCCGAAAAGAGTTGAGTAAACAGGTATCAGTCCAAATTTTTTACATTCATAAAATACGATAAGTACAAAACGATTGAAATACGAAACAACGGAAATAAGAGGCAAAACTGTAAAATTTTACAAATCAACGACGATCCTAAATATAACTATGATAACATAGACTGACTCATAAAAAAGTTTTAAAAATATAACTTTCTTACCATTTGCATAAGTAGGCCTACGCACATTTGTTAAGATTTGTTCTCACCGATTACAGGTGGCCCTTTGGCCAACACAACATCAGATACCACTGAAAGTGTGTTTGTCTAGACTTCAGTGCATAACTCTTCATTAGTTGACACTGAGTTATTCCTAAGTTGGTATATATAGCAGGTTGGTGGATTCTTTAAGGCCAGGAGTAACAAGTCACTGTCACTGTACAGTACACTAGTCTCGTTCAAGTACCAGAGTTCTACAATGGTTCCGCTGCTTTTGCTGTTGGTATCTGGATGCTTGGGTGCAACTATGCGAAATCGTAAGTATTGATTTCACTCACTATTGTTTCTGTAATTGCTATTCTTTCCCACACTACCAACACAAATCTATAAGCTAGTCGGGTCATTGCTTCAATAAAGCTGGTTGATTAGCTGAAAAATTACTGAGAACGACGATTTAAGTTATATCCCAGTAAGGACAACGATTACCAACTGTGGCACATTGTTGTAAAACAGATCTTTTGTTCATTTAATTTCAAATTGAAACTTTTACTGTTTTTAAACGTGTTTTGTAGTTTAAAAGTTAAAAAGTTGAATAATGTTTTCGCAGTACACTAGTCTTCCATTATCAATTTCTGGATATATGACACAGATTTAGACAAGGAAGATAAAATCTGCTGATTTAAGAGTCTGCAATACGAGTGATTTTTTTCTGGAACTTTTCCTGAAGCTAGTTTTTATTGGATTGCTACCAGACTTTGCACGTCATATGTTATGGTTATGTATATGCAGTCTTCTAAAAAGGCGCATTGTTTTTAGAACCATCACAAGAAAATCTAAATAAATTAAATGTATTTTTAGGATTTAGGATTTGAGTAAAATCATCAAAATTGGTAACCTTGGGTATTTATTTGTGCGTAATGTGCAATAATATTAATTAGTGATCTTTAACTATAGAAGAGTGACTAGCTCCTTGCTTGACAATAACGCAACATTGCAAATCTATCGGATGACAACACTGGAAGGAGGAAAAGTTCCCAAAAATGTTTCAAATAGGTATAGTTGACTCAAGTATAAACACATTTTTACTATTCTAAATACAGAAAATAACGTTATATATACACTTAAAAGATTTATTCAAATACAAGTTAAGGTTAGAAATTAAATTCAAGCTAAAATACCACATCCCAAATTGCATAGTTTTAAAGAACATACCCACACTGGAGTCCCCCCCCCCCACTGTTTATTACAAAATTTGATAATGTGGATAGGTAAGCTAAAGCCAAACATAGTGTTTCATATACTTGAAGTTTGTAATGTTTCAGCCGCAACTACAACCAACTATGTGGCTACAGACAACAACGCAGTGGAAGATCGGCACCCTGTGGATATACGTAGTCTAATATTGGAATTATTTCACATAAATGAAGTGAATCTCCAGAAAAGAGCTCCACATGACGAAGAAAAGAGTCACAGCGAAGATACCGTCGGAAATGGAAAACGACAATCGCGAGGGTTTAGCGCGGCGGCCCAAGCAGGTCAATTTCCGGCGCGTAAGAACTCCTTTTCGGGTGGGGGGCTGGGCTTGGGGGGCGGATTCCCCTAACTACAGCGCCGCAGGCGAAAATTTTGAAAATTAGGTTTTTAGAGTGTGTTTGATGCGTTCTAGAAAAAAAATCGTGGGCTGAATGCAATACCAAATTAATGTATTTTTTGTACAGTAAAAACTATAAAACTATAAATAAAATTGGAATAGTTAAGAGATAGACCATGCATGCTAAAACCATTGAATATGCATAGGCTTTTAAGTCAGTTCAAAAGAGCTGAAGGTCTTTTCTTCATTGTTCTGAGGTTCTCCTTCCTTCCACTGTCACCCCAGTATACGGACTGCAATACCGTGTCACAACATCCCGACGCTACCTATGCCAATTATAATGTACTTTTTACTCATTTACAAAAACAAAAGAATCACAGCGGGAAATTCAAAATTGAAAATTCGTTATTCGGAATTTGTTTCCGTGCGTATTTACGGCGAGACTGAATTTCTAAGATTCTGAAGTGGGGGGGTCACGGTAAAAAGTGGGGGGGGGGGGAATTCCCCCCATCCCCCCCTTCCTACGCGCCTGTGTTTGGTTGAGTGTAAGATGACGGGAGAATGGTTCGCTATATTATGTTGGACGCGTGCTATGAACACTCAATCCGACTACACTGAGATAAAGCTTCGATGTTTGTGGTGTGAGCGTGTATGTTCGCACTGTTAACTGTTATATGACTGAGTGGGTAGACTCTATACGAATGTATTTTTTTATTTTTTATTTGTTAATCGGCGACCCCGAATTTGACGACATTAACCAAAATGAATACACTTTGCATCATACCTCTGTAATTGCAGCCATTAGGCTATATAATTATTTATGGCCCAAGTGTATTTAACTTTTTTTCACTATAAATAACCTGATAATTATTTTGATTTCATGATCAAAAAATATCCTATGAACTTGGCAAACCATGTGTATAAGATACACAAGCTCAAGTCTTTCAAATATGTGTGCATGAAAATGCAATTTTTAACAATATTATGTATCATCTCTTCGGAAAATGTACTTGTTCTATGCCTAATCTGTACAAATTTAATAAAACTATTCTAACCGCTACAAGACTACTTTGATGTGAATGAAGTCCCAAGGAAAATCTCGTAGACCTGTCAACGTATTTTAGTAAGGTTTATTTATTACTTCTCATAAAATATCTTACTTGCATGTACATTTTATGTTTTTTAATTTCTATACGATTTCATTGCTAAGGAATTTACAACAATCTCCACTAGAAACAGTTATTGGAAATCTAGAATTAATTTACAGCCTTGTATTGATCGTTTGGTACGTAACAAGAGCAATTATTGGAAGCGCGTATAGGGAGCGTAGCGAACGTAGCGAAGACTTCAATTAAACTAATCCGAGCAGAAAAGCTCTTCTGTTTGTTTGTTTTTGTTTATGTACGTTTTTTTTCTCTTTTTTGTTCGCTGTCTACCGGAAATTTTCTTTGGCTTTGTATATAATCGAATAAACATTTCTTGAAAAACGTACGTTTACAATTTTTTCGGCTGATTGATAGCTTTTTGGATGAGCGAAGCGAAGACTTCAATTTCACCGACCCCCCAAAAAATTTAGCTCGGGTGTTTTTTGTTTTTGTTTTGTTTGTTTGTTTGTTTTTTTTTGTTTGTTTTTCTGTCTGTTTGTTCGCTCTCTACCGGGCAAACGGCATATCCGATCTTGATGAAAATTGGAGGGGACCTTCGAAATCTCAGAACTTAGACTTGCTACGTTTTTAGGTACAATCGAAGAAATATTTCTCATGAATATCGTACTTTATCGATTATTTTTCGATTTTTTGTGCGATATTTTCGTGACATTTGGGCCGTTAAGGTAACGGGATGTATTGCTTTCTGAAAGAAAAAGTTAGCCAGAATCTATAGAAATAAAGCTTTTAATATAAGTTTTTTGATTTTTTGTGCGATATTTTCGTGCCATTTGGGCCAATTCTGACCAAACGGGTGGGGATACAACGTTCAAATTATACATAGACATTAAGGTTATGGTGATGCAGTACATTTTGAAAGAAAAAGTTTAAAAATTTAGCCAGAATCCATAGAAATAAAGCTTTTAATATAAGTTTTTTACGGTAAATAACAATAACAACAACAACAACAATAGAAACTTGACAACAACCACCTACAATGCGTAGGCAGCAAAACAAAGCACTTGCAAAAGTTAAGATATCCCACGCAAACTAAAAACTTAAAAAAGCTCATCTATCAACGCGGCGGGACTTTAGCGTTTTCCTAGTTACAAGAAATATTCAGGTGACCTTTACCACGAAATCTTTCACTTATGAAAACAAAAGATTTTTTATTTTATTTTTATTTAATGTACTTGTATATTTGTTGGTTTGGGTAAGAACATCTGCCCGGACAGCTGCTGATGTCCCGGGTCAATCCCCGGTGGAGGTATTTTTGTAATTTGTAACTAAAATGCCATCATGTTAATAATAGCTATAGTCATAGTTATAGTTATTCGGTTTTGACGACAAGAAAAATCGATGCTCCAGATCACATGGTAGGGAGGGAGCATGCATGCCCTACTTTCACAACATTTGCATTTATGCAAGGGTAATAATTATTGTTTCTTATGAATAGTCTGTACTTATTGGCAAAATATAAAGTGTTCTTTCAGTGTGTTTTCACTTGAATTTTCAACTTATTTGCTTAAACTATTTATCGCAGGTAATATAATATCAAGCCCTACTCCTCCAGCTTTGCACCGCGACTGTGAATGATTTATCACTGTGAACTACTCTCTATAGTAATTTTTCATCTATTTCCCAGACTCGTATTGATAAACCAACGAATTGTTTCAGTCAAAGGGAATATTGTAGTGTAACCCTATTATTTTACTTTACACTGTAAAAATGATGATCCCCATGCCCACCTTCGCCAAGTCCTCCGTGCCCACAGCACTACATAGGCTAGCATTCGTCATAGTAGTATCTATACCATACAAAAATGCAAAACCAAGTTAAAAATTCATCGACCAAGCTTTTAATTTTGAATGGCGTCTGTTAATTTTGATATTTCCACATGTAAATGTTTCAATAAATTTATTTAATGTTTATGTTGTTTTTGTTCATATATTTATTTCATAACTATAGTTAGATAATAATATGGATATTGATATATTATTAATTTATTTTATAATAACCAAATATATTTATTATTTTAAACAAAATAATGGGCTTGGCCACACTTCTAGATCTCACCACTTTATGCAGTTGAGCCACTTGTATCTTCCTCGTTTTCGGCTTGGCCCCTTTTTTGCAAGTTTTTGCATTTTTGTATGGTATATCAATAATTTTTTTAGAACGTACACGGTATGGATGTTAGCATCCAAGTAGAGAAAATTACTTTATTTACAATGATTCAAAATAAAATCTCACTCATTGATAATTATAAGGTTTGAGCATCGCAGTTATAAATAAAATGATATTTTTTTGCATTATCTAAGCTTCCGGTCATCTAATCCAATTATAGTTTGTAAAGCACATGGCCACTGAGATGACTGACATCGGTGCAAATTTTGGTTTCTCTGACATTATCCATTGAGGGCCCACAAACTGATACATAATTCGTCAGCCAGCCAGCCAGCCAGCCAGCCAACCCAAGAAGAAAGTTATTTCGAACGATCTTGACGTCTCAATAACTTCTAGACGCATCATCAGATCGGGATGAAACTTGAAATGGGTCATCTCATAGTAAAAGCCCATCGATTGAAGCAAGTTGCAGGTTTTTATCTCACATGGTTTCGCGTCGGCGACACCGTGTTAAGTGCTAAAGTAGGCGTGCGGTAATAGGCGCTAGTGGAAGCGGAGCCGCGCGTGGCTTGGCCCGGTGCGCTTCCACGCACCTTGATGATTCAAACCCTCGATTGAATTCCTATTTTATAAATGATGCTTGGAGGCAGTTTAACCTTGCTCAAAATAGGAGAGGTCGCAAGTTCGACGCCCCCGGCGGCAAAAAAAAATCGTATTTAGTGTCTACCCACTCAGTCACATGGCTGATTTTCAGTGGGGGACATGAAATGAAAAGCCGACCATGCCAACCCTGTAGGTAGGCGCCGACAACATTGTCGAGCGAACAATGGCCAACTATAACCAATCAACTAGACCAATCAATCAAGCTGAACACGATTTCACCCGCGGACAGAGCCAGAATCAACAAGGCTCAGAAGGAATTTTACCATTATAGAGAAATAAGTGTAGCCAACACAAAAAGGAATTATCTGAGCTAGATCACGGGGTACATCGTTTGCTGGGTCCACGCTGAGCTAGCGTGAACAGTGTTGAGACAGTTGTTATGTTGGTAAAACAATATCAGAGCTGTCATCGCTCTTTGCTTGGAACCACTATAGCAGGCACAATACAATTAAGAAAGCGAGTAAATAAAATATAGTCTTTCATTTCAAATAACAAACTGAGTATTGATCGATAATAAACATTGAAATAATTGGATGAGCGAAGCGACGACTTCAATTTCACTGACCCCCCCCCAAAAAAAATAAAATAGCTCGGGTGTTTTTTTTGTTTGTTTCCTTATTCTTTTTTTCTTTTTTTCGTCTGTTCGTTCGCTGTCTACCGGGCAAACGGCATAACATGCTATCTTGATGAAAATTGGAGGGGACCTTCGAAATCTCTGAACTTAGACCGGCCACGTTTTTGGATACAATCGAAGAAACATTTCTCATGAATATCGTACTTATGCGATTTGTTTTGCGATTCTTAATGCGATATTTTGTGACCTTTGGGCCGATTCTGACTAAACGGGTGGGGCTACAACGTTCATATTTTACATGGACATTGAGGTAATGGTGATGTAGTACCTTTTGATAGAAAAAGTTGAAAAAGTTAGCCAGAATCCATAGAAATAAAGGTTTTAATATCTGTTTTTTGAGGTGTATAATATTAACAAGAAACTGTAGAAACTTGACAACAACACCTACAATGCGTAAAAAAGCAAGTATTCGGGCCTCCAGATATTTTACATTCTATTAATTGGTATACCATAGCAATTAGTACTACTTTATAAAAATTATCCTAATTAAAAAAAAATGATTTTGCAATGAAACTTGAAGCAGTAAAGAGATCCCACGCATACTAAAAACTTAAGAAAAGCTCATCCATCAACGCGACTAAAAAAGCGTTCGCGAAGTAAAAATATAAACATTTAATATGAAAAGACTGGGCTTACTATTAAAGCTAAAAACGCGGGCTAGGAAGGTAGCTTCAAAAATGCATAACGGTTTTTACGTTTTCTCACTTGTTGAATGACCCGGCACCTCCACAAAACTAAGAATTTGTTCACACTCGAGTTCGATTTGCAAGTACTTGAGTTCAAGTCGAGTAAAGAAATACTCAACTCGACTCGAAATTTTGGGTACTCTCACTCGCACACCCCTTACTTGAAAATAAAAATATTTTGTAAGTAGTACCAATCTTTGTTAGCAACATTCTGAAAATAATACTACAAAGTTCTTAACTTTTATAAGCAACGTAAATAGAATTAAGACGTAGTTGTTATCAATAGGCCCTAGTATCTTTGACAGTATAGTTTCTAAGAAAAAATCTCAAATATTGCTCAATGAAGGTCCTACTTTTTTCTCGAGAAATATGTCTTTGGCTACACTCAAAACCGACTAAACTCTAAAGTTTATTCGAAGGTTTCCTAAAAGTTTCATCTAGAAATTGCTTGTCAAAGGAATAATTTTCTATTTTCCGATGGAGAGAAATACAAATCAGACACGCAAAACATATTTTTGTATGGATAGTCAACTTGATGTTTTCTCTTCGCTTGTGACGCCGACTCTGATATTAACCTATTAATATGACCTACATTTCTATTTGTTTAGCTTATTTCAGACCTTACCGTATTTATCTCGGGCACGTCAACACTGCCCCCCCCCCCTCGGGGCTAGCCATAGGCTTTGACTCCTCGTGTGGTACCTTCATCATAATATTCTAATAAGGTATGCACGCCCAATCACTAGGGACGTAGTACCTCGCATGCCCGTGCTGTACACCCGGGACTACCGAACAGAGCCGCATGTTTAACAATCGTGTATACTTACGGCCTACATCAACATAGTGCTTTATTTTTTACTTTTTAGTGTTCTGTAACTTAATTATTACATTGTTAACTAGGGCAGTGTTTTGTGGTTTGTTTTCTCCTATCACTTATTGTCAAGGCAGAACAACAACTTTGACAATAAATCGAAAAGAGATTCTGTTTGGTTGCAAGTTTTTCCTCACTTTTGATACAATCAACTTAAGGCTATTCCAGAGCACTATTACTGATTTTTGAAATTCAAAGGAAAATGGCTGAAAGTTGGTTGAAACAGAGGAACTTGAATAAAAAAGAAAAAAATTGGACAGGACCATAGGACAATAGCTACCTTTTGGTCATTATATGAAAATTTTGGGTCAATAAAAAAGGCAATACTTATTTTTGAGCCATGATTTTTTTTATTGTTTAAAAATAGAACGTACAAGCGCTTGTCCTGCCGGAAGCGCTTCCGTGAGGACTTTTGTACAGGGCCCTTGTCCTGCTGGAAGGCAGATTTTGCGCAGGTAAGTCGGTCCTTCCAGCAGTACTAAAAGTCCGGCCGGAAGGACAGAGACAAGATGGAACATGTTTACTGAAGGTTCGAGTTTTTAAATAAGGCGTACTGCTAGCAGGACGCGGAAAACCCATTAAATGGTCCTTCCAGCAGTACGCAAACCTTCCGGAAGCCAAGCGCCAATATATTTAAAATAATACAATTTTTAAATCAAATGTTTAATTTATTATTATCTTATTAATATTAATGTAAATTATGAATTTCGCGATGGCCTTTCTATGAGATGGGATCAATATGTAGAGAATTAGGACTTGTGTAGTACAAGATTTGTAAATTTAAATCATTACAAATTATTGATTCATTTCAAAATATGTGTTTTTATTTGCATATTAATCACGCGATTATTGTACAAGTTTGTTACTTCACGTTTATAAATAAAAAAAGGGAGTAATGGATGATTGATTGAATTAAATAGCTATATTGTCTTTTTGTCTAGTACGTCGTAAAACAAGAAAAATTCCATCAGTCTATCAACGTGTCCTGAACAATATACTTACATATCGAGGTAAATAAATACAAGCCAGGACTAGAAGCTTGTACAGTAATTTGGGCTAAATAGGTTTTAGTTGGATAATGATTTTAATAACTTACGTGCAGAAGAAGCTGTTGTGAAAGGCTAAGCCGTAGGGTTGCTTTCTCGGGAAGAAGAAGTAGGCCTATCAACAAGCGCCAACAATTGGCATGATATGCTTGCGCTATTATTGTCGTTCCAAAGTACTGTAGCATAATTACTGGCTTTGTACACTTAAGTCACAACACCCAAACATACAGCCGTATCCCACTCATCCCCAAACTGCTAGTTCTTTTGATCAAAATTCGTAGCTTTTGTAGAAACACGGTCACCCACAACTAACATCGCGCTGAAATGAGAGCTCCGTGTTAACTCGCAGCTTGACAGGCTGTAACTTGGAAACTATCAGGGCTACAACGATGCAACAAAAATGCGCTAAACCCTTGAAATATGCTCTACATATCTAGCGAAAAACACGTCCTGCTAGCAGGACGCATAGTACTGAAAACGAGCGATTTGCTACGTCCTCAAATGAGTCGTTTTCGTCCTGCCGGAAGGACGCTGTACGCTCTATCATTAAGCACACCTTAGTCTCCGCTACGAGTGTAAGGGAAATAATTTTTATGAAATAATGTTCGATGTTCGATTTTTTTGTCACATGGTACGAATAAGAGTTTTGAACCAACTTTCAGCCATTTCCTTTTGACTTTCAAAATTTCTGTAAGAGTGCTTTGGAATAGCCTTAATAACAAGCATGGCTACGGGATGGCTACGGGCATAGGGGCTACTACTATGCTACAGGAGCACCCAACACAGGGAGCGAAGCTACTTAATCAATCCAACGTCAAAGAAGAGAAGTTGACCTTTTGGTGGAGGCGCCGGGTCATGAATTTCAAATTTCCTAGGGGGTAGCCACTCCCAGTCCCCTCTTACCCCGAGGGTTATCAAAATCATTCTGCAACATCCTTTTTAAAGTACGTCAACAAAAAAATCGCATGTCAATCGGACGTTCCAACGGACAGACAGATGACAGAAACGTGGTGCGCATGCATGGGAGGTTCGCCTTTAGTAAGTGGGATGCCCTATCACAACCAAAGTTTAAAAATTTGTAAATCCTCCTGAGAAACCTGTATACGGGCGATTAAAAGCATCTCTTCAGGGACTGACTGGGTATTTATTTAGTTATTTGGGTTGTGAAGGGAAGTCCACTGGCTTATACCAGAATTCACCATAACTACTGAAGAAAATATCGGAGAAAACTTTCAGCTAGGATTGACGGTGGCAAGACTCGATCCCGTGACCTCCCGAATCAGAGTCTCACATACTAAACACACATGTTTTGATCAGCGAAGCGAAGACTTTAATTTCACTGACCCCCCAAAAAAATTTGCTCGGGTGTTTTTTTTTGTCTGTTTGTTCGCTCTCTACCGGGCAAACGGCATATGCGATCTTGATGAAAATTGAAGGGGACCTTCGAAATCTCTGAACTTAGACCTGCCTCGTTCTTGGGTAAAATCGAAGAAATATTTCTCATGAAGATCGTACTTTTACAATTTTTTTTCGATTTTTAGTGCGATTTTTTACAACGCTTATATAAGCTTCATGTGTTTGTCTGTCTGTCTGACTTTCTGTTGTCTAGATAAAATCTTATAATCGGTATTTCATAACAACGCTTGTATTAAATTCATGTGCTTGTCTGTCTGTCTGTCTGTCTGTCTGTCTGTCTGTCTGTCTGGACGGAATCTTATAATCGATATTTCACCCACTTCCCAATGTCCGATCAAGCTTAAATTTTTCACACATACGTATTCTTGATGACAATAGATGAATCAATTAACAGATTCACTAATTAATCAATTTATTCATCGTGATTAATAATTTATCAAACAAAGTTCATATGGGAAATTAGTCACAGCTAGTGAGGATAGGCCAACCAGATGCAGAAATTCGGACACGTCAAGTGAGCACATATTCGATTACAACATTCGTTAAGACTAAAAAGTATAAAATAATATTACATGAAAAAAATATTTTTTTTAAAACAACGCTCATATTGAAATGTAGTAAAAAGTAAAAAATAAATTTTCACCCAACAAATTTTTGCCTTACTCGGAAAATAAAAGCGTTGGGCGCTTCCCTACATGAACAACAAAATTCTGTAATCTTTGTCAATACCGTAAGCGCGCAACGCTTTTATTTTCCGAGTAAGGCAAAAATTTGTTGGGTGAAAATTTATTTTTTACTTTTTAGTACATTTCAATATGAGCGTTGTTTTTTTAAAAAAAATTCATGTAATATTCGTGACATGTGGGCCGATTCTGACCAAACAAGTGGGGCTTCAGCGTTCATATTTGATGCGTGATGTAGCGTGGCTTCAGCGTTCATATTTGATGCGTGATGTAGCGTGATGTATTGCCTTTTGAAAGAAAAAGTTGAAAAAGTTAGTCAGAATCCAATAAAGGTTTTTATATGAGGTTTTAGGTAACAATCACCTACAATGTGTTCAAAAAGCACTTGCAAAAGTAAAAAGATCCCACGCAAACTAAAAACTAAAAAAATCTCATCCATCAACGCGACTAAAAAAGCGTTCGCGAAGCGGCCTAGTGTACTAACATGATTTTGATATTATTTTTATTGTAAGATTGTGGATGAATAAATGAAATGAAATGATCTACATCTGTTGGTTCTCAACATATTCTGTGTTCAGTGCAGATACGTACGTACGACGGCAGAATAGCGTCACACTCATTGGGCGTCGGTGTGTGACACGTTAAAGCAAAACCAGCAGTCCTACTTTTATAAAACGAGTCTTGGATGGGATCCCATTCTTACCTAATAATCTGACAGTGCGATCGTGTAACGTTTTTCTAAAGAAAATGTGGGAACAAACGTATAGGCAAATTCGACTGAAATTCGGTTCGAGACGGAAATAATTATTAGAAAGCTGATTCTTTTTGTAATACGTTCATTGGGGCCCCCTGTATATCTCCAGAAAAATCCCCAAAAATCCTACGTGGGGAACACCCTTAAATTTATAAAAAAACCGCCGCCATCTTGCAGTTTTCAAAAAAAGTAGGGTCATTTCCGACACTTTTGTGACCGTTGAGAGTCAATGACAATTTCTCAACGGATTTGTCCTCTGAGAAGGTTTTATAAAACATTTAGCCCCCATGCCTCTCGCGAAAGTGTGGGCATACTCCGCCAGAGCCCAAAATCCAATATGGCTGCCATTTGCCACGTCTGACACTATCTTTGCAAGGGTTTAGCCTAAAAGTATCGCGTAGTATGTGGTTTTTATGGTTTTGGGGGTCGAGGAATTCGTTTCTGAAGTAGGTTTGGCGATAAGAACAGTTTTAAAAAAAACGGCATCAAGATGGCCGTCGATTTGCAGCTTGGAATACCCAGTTTCTCGAAATCGTAGTAGAACTTTCATATAAGACTCAAATGAAAGCCCTGTTTATAAAATTTTGAATAACTGACAGTAGAGCTACCAGATAGTGCTCATAAATCTATTATAGATATATAATATATTATATATATCAGGCATAGAAAATAATTAATAACACTAGGAAGCTTCGCAAACGTTTTTTTTTTAGTCGCGTTGATGGATGAGCTTTTTTCTAAGTTTTTAGTTTGCGTGGGATCTCTTTACTTACAAAGTGCTTTTTGAACGCATTGTAGGTGATTGTTGTCAAGTTTCTATTGTTATTGTTAATTGTTATTAAAAACCTAAAAAAAATTCAAACCTTTATTTATAATATGGTTTCTGGATAATTTTTTTATCTTTTTCTTTCAAAAAGCAATACATTACCATTACCTTAATGTCCATGTGAAATACTAGGAAGCTGCGCAAACGCTTTTTCAGGCGCGTTGTTGGATGAGCGTATGTTTTTTTTAAACGATAAAAAGCGTAAAATTCCGATTTTCATGAGAAATTATTTTTCGATTGCGCTCAAATTTCACAAAAATATATAAATTCATAAAATTAAGGTTCTGTGAAAAAATCATTACAGTCGGATAAATAATGTAGGTGTTATTTGCCAAAGAATGTTTTAAAATTTTAAAAAATCGTAAAATTGTGATTTTAATAAGAAATAATTTTTTGATTGCGCTCAATTTCACACCAATATAATTAACTTCATTATATTAAGGTTCTATGAAAAAATCATTACAATCGGATTAAGCATGTAGGTGTTATATGTCGAAGAATGTTTTAAAATTAAAAAAAAAAATCATAAAATTGCGATTTTCATAAGAAATTATTTTTCGATTGCGCTCAAATTTCACACAAATATATAAAACCATAAAATTAAGGTTCTGTGAAAAAATCATTACAATCGGATAAAGCATGTAGGTGTTATATGTTGAAGAATGTTTTAAAATTTTTACAAAATCGTAAAATTGCGATTTTAATAAGAAATAATTTTTAGATTGCGCTCAAATTTCACACCAATATAAATAACTTCATTATATTAAGGTTCTATGAAAAAATCATTACAATCGGATAAAGCCTGTAGGTGTTATAAGTCGAAGAAATGTTTAAAAAAATTAAAAAAACGTAAAATTGTGATTTTCATGAGAAATAATTTTTTGATTGCACTCAAAAACGTGGCAGTTCTAAGTTCAGAGATTTCGAAGGCCTCCAGAAAATTTCATCGCAATTGGAGTATAAGTTTAGCGGAATCGTGTTAACAGACAAAAATACAGAAAAAAAAAACATTCCGGATTTTTTTTCCAGTGTAGTGAAATGGAATCTTCGCTTCGCTCGCTAAGCTCATCCAATGAACGTTGTAGCCCCACACGTTTGGTCATAATCGGCCCAAATGGCACGAAAATATCGCACTAAAAATCGAAAAAAATCGTAAAAGTACGATATTCATGAGAAATATTTCTTTGATTGTATACCCAAAAACGTGGCAAGTCTAAGTTCAGAGATTTCGAAGGTCCTCTCTTATTTTCATCAAGATCGCTCATGCCGTTTGCCCGGTAGCGTTCGAACAGACAGAAAAAAACAAAGAAACATTGGAGCTAAATTTTTTGAGGTTGTCAGTGAAATTGAAGTCTTCGCTTCGCTCATCCAAAAATACATTTTTCCACTAAAGCTCCGCGATATTCCATCAATTAAGCATCCAGACGCAAAAAGAAATTATTTCTAAACACCTGTAGATTCAGATCTATACATCCATTAATTTTTTTACCATGGGAATTAAACCTGTTATAAGGTCTCTTTAGGTGAACATTAAGTATGTTGCGGATAGGTCAGTTATAGTTAAAGGATGTCCGAGGGCTGTTTTAGAGGACTCAATCCCTTGCATTCGCATTAGCCATTAACGACCGAGGAAAACCTCGTACACAACTTTCTGTCAGGTTTGCCGGTCAAGACTGGATTCGAAACCGGGACTTCTCAAAACAGATTCAAGCGCTTAGCGCTCGAGCCAACACTGTCGTCTTCAGTTAGAAAGCTACCGTAGTGTAGTCTTCTGTTCGGCAAGCGGGAGACTTCGATTCCCGATCGAGTTAAAAAAATAAATTAATGAAATAGTATGAACTATTATCTGTAGTACCTACACTTACACGTACAATTTAAAACCTAGAAATCTCAAGCCAGACTTGGCGAATTTTACACAGCTCACAAACATCATGTGGTAGTTTTCCACAGTCCTAGGAGTGAATGTTTTGATGGGAACAATAAATAGACCAATGCCGTACAAGATAAAAAAGAAAAGTTTTTATTTTTTACTTCGACACTATTAAAAAATTTATACTATTAAATTACAAATTTTAATCAAAAATTAGACGTAAAATGTTTGGTCAAACAGTGAAGTACTGGACATTTGTATCCGTACAAAAAACTAGCAATGGGTTTGACCCAATTTGTTTAATGTAAATTTAATAAAATAATAATACTAACACCACCTCTGGTAAAACGAGGGTATAGAGCTCTTCCCAGGGCAATATTCCATAAATTGCGTGTTGTGTTGTTTGTTTCCTAGGGTGGAGTACAATCACCTAGTTATAACATTAAGGTTATTGAACAAGTTTCCGCTGTAAACTCACATTAATTCATATGTTTCAATATTATTAATTCTTGAAGCACGCTCTTCCCTCATCACATTAATCAACGTACACAAGTCTGGTGTTATTTTAGTTTATTAGTTCACTTGCAAACACGGAGGAAGGTGGAGTGTGAACGAGGGGACCGAGGGAGTACTGAGATGGTAAGTTTAAGTAAACAAACTGGTAAATTAACAAAATGACCACGTTTAATTTACGATGGTAAAACTTAAGACACATTATATTACTTAGCTTGATAAAACTTAGTATAGCTGTTCCATCGAAAGATTGCAGATGCTAGCGGCATCGGCGGGGCCGGGCGGGCCAATGAGCGATCGGTATTTTATATTAGGGGCCGCTGATTGGCTAGAACTAGCCCGCCGGTGACGTCACCTTCCCATGCCCCACGCGGTTAAACTTAAGAGCGTTCACCACCCCTTTTTTAGGCAATTTTCTGTTTGCTCGGCTGAATGACATCACAGTTGTTAGAAATTTTGAACATATCTCAAGAAAGTGGAAATAAAGGTTTCTATAGTAACACATTCCTAAAATTTGTTTTGAAATAATTTATAAAAAATAAATTAGATTTCACGAATTTCAATTTTGTTAAAAAGTCCAAAATTGACTATATTCGTGAATTTTTCTGGCTGATCAAGTCAAAATTTTGAAAATCTATGACTGTTGGAACGTCCATGTATGCTTTATTGACAAGTTTCCAAATTTGTATATACGTAGGATGCTTTTTGGCCGAGCAAACCGCTATTTACTAACTATCAAAAGGGTGGTGGCCGATAATTTGAAAGTCGAAGAAACATGTCTCAAAAGTTAGCTGAATGAAAGAAGGCCTTTAAAATAACTGAAAAAAAATTGTGAATTTTTTGGGTGGGACATAACCTTACTTTTGGAAATTATATTTAGATTTTTGGACAATAGTGTACACAACAAATCTAGTTCATAATTAAATTTTGAGAATCGGTTTTCTGGACATACCCAGCAAACATGAGACTCTGGGCCCCGTGCGGGACAACCAAGGGAAGTGCGGGTAAATTGCGGGTTAGGGAATGTCACGGGACAACCCGCACGGGTCCCGCGCGGGACATGTTAGGGACATGTTAGGGACATTTCTATCTGGGAGAGCTACGGGACAACCCGCACGGGTCCCGCGCGGGAAACTTTAGGGACACCCCTTAAGGGAAAACTACGGGACAAACCCGTACGGGTCCCGCGAGGGAAACTTGAGGGGTAACCCAAAATGTGGAGTAATTACAATACGTGTGTATAGATTTATGTTGAATACTTCCGTTGATTTATTCTTTTAGTTCTATTTCATTGCAAATCGTTTTTTATAACTGAATATAGGATAGGCCTATATAGACGTTAATTAAATAAATAAATATAATCAATTGATTTCAGACGAGTAAATCGTATTAAGTCTAGTCAAGTTAAGTTGTGAAGGTATGTTGTCTGGTGGCCGGCCACTGGTGAAGCTCGCAACTTGAGTTAGGTGTCCTGTATCATTGCTGTGATCAGTTTTTGACTTAGCCTATACAATTCCTAATAATTATATGTCTAATATATTAGAGTCAAGATCTTTTGTACTATATTATTATCAAGATTTGAAAACAAGAATGAAGATTCGCGTTCGGTCGTTTCGCGAAAGTTTGATTACTCCCTGATTTGCTGTTCCTCATTTATATAACCTCATATTCTTTTGAGTTGGATCGTCTAATAAATCTGTTTTTTATTTCTTTTGCGTTTTTCTTTTTTTAATGATTTTTTCCTTTCTTTCTTTCTTTCTTTTTATTAATTTCTACAAATTAAGTACAAATTAATCTTAAAAATATGTTGAAGAGAATCAGAGAGTGCATACGATAGCCTCATAGCAAATTATGCGTGATATCCCTTCGCTACAACTAAATACACGTAAACTTATTTTGTATAAACAAAATTAATTAATAAATAAACTAAATGTTGTAGAATCAAAATATGCTATAGACATAACAAAGAACATACATGTTAAATGATAATTTAACTGAAATAATTTTTTATTGTAAATAGTATTAAAATATGTATGATGATTTGTATTGCTTAACGCCTTTATGCACTAAGGCTATTCGAGTTGATTAGTGGTGATAATATGACGATAAAGGACGATCACAAAAAAATATGCCTTATTCGGGATTCAAAACCCACGTACTCGATGAGCGCCCTAATTGTATGTGCCACCGCGGACGTCGAGGGGGGGATAATTGATCGCATTCGATTGGTTATAAGATATAAGAAACAATTATCTGTTCTTGGCCTACCGTCGTCCAATGCAATATATCCAGCCAGCATAAGATTTAATGATCGAGTATTTGTTAAAGCCTAATAATCGAAGAGGATAGCAAGGATTTAAAAAAATATATAATAGTATCATGTTTTAATAAACACCAAAACACATTTTCAATATCACAATAGTTACACTGCAATGTTGTGTTCCGCAATCCACGCAAGCGTGCTCCCTTTCATAAGCCATCTAACGCGCCATAGACAGTATAGGTGCTGCAGCCGAGTGGATAGAGCGTCTGACTCCGGAAGAAGGCATTGCGGGTTCGAGTTCGGCTGTAGTCAATAAAATTTAAATGTCTGATAATTCTTGTCTATATTCTATGTACTTATTCCCCTTCACATTAAATGTATAAATTGAGAAAGTGGCATCGTGTAATAAATAATTCAATTTTAAAATTTTGGCCCGTTTTATCTGTTGACTTCTTTGAATGTCTACTAGATGGCGCTAGAAGCAATGCACGGGAAACACTGGGACGAGTGCGGGACCCGTGCGGGACCCGGCGGGACCCGTGCGGGAAAACTAGCGGGCAGACTATGGGACCCGTCCGGGACCATCAAGGGTAGGTCGCGGGCATGAGCGCGCGGGAAACATTTGGGACGACTTCGGGACACACTGGGACGAGTGCGGGATGTCCCGTACGGGACCCGGTCGTGGCCCATAGGACACTTCCGTACGGGGCCCGTACGGGCTGCCCGTACGGGTCCCGCACTAGCGGCATTACGGGACAGACTTCGGGAAACGTGCGGGACACCGCAAAAATGTTTGCTGGGTAGTTTCTAAACACCTTTAGCTATAACTTAAGCTATAGCTAAAATAGTTTTCTGAAAATAACAGTTGGTGTACGAATTTTTTTGTCAAACGGTACAAAACTGGAAAAAACTCGTATTTGTACCGTTTGACAAAAAAATCGTACACCAACTGTTATTTTCAGAAAACTATTTTAGCTATAGCTTAAGTTATAGCTAAAGGTGTTGAGAAACTGTCCAGAAAACCGATTCTCAAAATTTAATTTTGAACTAGATTTGTTGTGTACACTATTGTCCAAAAATCTAAATATAATTTCCAATAGTGAGGTTATGTCCCGCCCAAAAAAATTCACAATTTTTTTCTGTTATTTTAAAGGCCTTCTTTCATTCAGCAAACTTTTCAGACATGTTCCTTCGACTTTCAAATTATCGGCCAAAGGTGGTACAATAGCCAGTCGCTAAGGATGGCGCGGAGACGAATTTAAGCTCTTAGCTTTCAGGGTTTTCCGGTTAAACGGTAAATAAATATCAGTATCATATTTCACACGAACTTAAAGAAAGAATCAATCTATGAGAGGCCGTGCTTTAATTTATCTTTTAAACAAAATTGGATGCACAACAAGACAATTAATTTTGAATTCCAACCGGGAGACCCGGGATCAATCCCCGGTCGGATGTTATTTTTTAAATGTCTGTATTGTAGTAAATTTTAAAGTTATTTAAAATAAACTTTTTGTCTCTCGATTTGGATAGTCGGGAAACACTCCCGTAGGTGGAATAATTAATATTTAATACAATTCAGAAATTAGAAAATCCATCCCGATCGGGGTTCGAACCCGAGTCTCCCACTTTCCGGGTGGACGCTTAGCCAACTAGACCACCGAGACGGTAACTATTTAACTTCTGTATTGTCGTTACATTATAGAACTTGAATGGATGGAACAATAAAGCATCGAAAAACTGTTGCTGTTGAATTGACCAAACAATCGTCTCGGTGGTCTAGTTGGCTAAGGCGTCCTCCCGGAAAGTGGGAGACTCGGGTTCGAACCCCGATCGGGATGGATTTTTTCTGGATTGTATTAAATATTAAACTTTTTGTCATAGGAGAGAAAGCGAGTTGGCTTCAATTTGAAGATGAGACGAAAGAGTTCTTTGTCAAAAAATAAAATACAGCTGAACGCCAGTGTTGATAAGCCAGTGAAGGTGAAATCCTTCCAGCAGTTCTGTCGCAGTACCAGTCTACATGGCTTCCAGTACCTTGGAGACAACACTCGCTCGGTGCTAGAGAGGCAGGTTTAGCTTTAACTAGGGAAACGCCAAAGTCGTTGATAGACGAGTGAGTGACCCATGTGTTGAGTACTCAGGAACATCCCCTTTCCTCCCCTATACCTAAGGCTGGATGTAGCCCAGTATGGGGAATGATACCGGGTATTCAACACATGGCTCACTCGTCTATCAACGACTTTGGCGTTTCCCTAGTCTAGTTGGCTAAGGCCAGAGTTGGGTAGGTTCCTTAAAAAATGGAACTAGTTCCAGTTACAAGTTCCTCATAAGAAAAGGGAACTCTTTCCAGTTACAAGTTCCTAAAAACTAAAGGAACTAGGGCGTTCCTAAGTTCCTTTCCAAATGGAACTAAGTTCCTAAAAAGTTCCCTTTTTTCAATACCGTAACCATTTTTCTTTCATTTTTTTTCTTTCTTTTTTTGACTCGAGAGGGTCAATGATTAGTAGGTATTCGAATTTCTACTTACTAGGAAAACGCTTAAGTCCCGCCGCGTTGTTGGATGAGCGTAATTTGGTGCATTGAGCTGCCATGTGATATGTGGATTTTCTGTTGTTCTGTGAAAAAATCATTACTAAGTTGAAGATTTTTTTAAAAATTAATTTAAATAAAATAAAAAATAAACTTTAATCTTTAATTTTTTTAATTAATCGTAATTTTAAAAAAGAAAAAAATCGTACATTTTTGATTTTCATAAGAAATAATTATTCGATTGTGCTCAAATTTCACACGAATATATTAATTCATAAAATTAAGGTTATGTGAAAAAATCATTACAATCGGATAAAGCATGTAGGTGTTATAAGTCAAAGAATTTTTGGATGAGCGTAGCGAGCGTAGCGAGTGAAGCGAAGATTCCATTCTACTACACCGGAGAAAAAAATCCGGAATGTAATTTTTTTTCTTTTTTTTTCTTTCTTTTTGTATTTTTGTGTTTGTTAACACGATTCCGGCTAAACCGATACTCCAATTGCGATTAAATTTTATGGAGGCCTTCTAAATCTCTGAACTTAGAACGGCCACGTTTTTGAGCGCAATCGGAAAAATTATTTCTTATTAAAATCGCAATTTTACGATTTTTTTCGATTTTTAAAAAAAATTTCTTCGACTTATAACACCTACATGCTTTATTCGAATTTAATGATTTTTTCACAGAACCTTAATTTTATGAATTTAGGTATTCGTGTGAAATTTGAGCGCAATCGAAAAATTATTTCTCATGAAAATCAAAATTTTACGGTTTTTTTCTTTTTTTAAACAATTCTTTGACTTATAACACCTACATGCTTTATCCGATTGTAATGATTTTTTCACAGAACCTTAATTCTATGAATTTATATATTCGTGTAAAATTTGAGCACAATCAAATAATTATTTCTTACGAAAATCGAAATTTTACGATTTTTTTCTTTTTTAAAATTACGATTAATTAAAAAAAAATCTTCAACTTAGTAATGATTTTTTCACAAAACAACAGAAAATCCGCATAACACATGGCAGCTCAATGCACCAATTACGCTCATCCAACAACGCGGCAGGACTTAAGCGTTTTCCTAGTTTAAAAAAAGAAAAAACCCGTAAAATTTTGATTTTCATAAGAAATAATTTTTCGATTGCGCTCAAAAACGTGGCAGTTCTAAGTTCAGAGATTTCGAAGGCCTCTATAAAATTTCAGCACAATCGGAGTATCGGTTTAGCCGGAATCGTGCTAACAAACAGACAAAAATACAAAAAAAAAAAAAAAAACATTCCGGATTTTTTTCTCCAGTGTAGTGAAATGGAATCTTCGCTTCGCTCGCTACGCTCGCTACGCTCATCCAAAAACCAAGTATTTGCAAAGAATGCATAAACTATTTTTGAGATTTGGAGGAATTAAATCTTTCACGACCTGTAAATCAATTTTGAATGATGCACTGCTCCACGTTTTGCAACCAACATGAGTGGTGAACATGACACAATGCAACAACCCAAAAGATAATTCAAAACTCAAGGGTGATTGTATTGAAAAGAATGAAGTTTAGCTGGCAATGCGACTAATAATGGTGAGAAACCCACTGTGGATGGGGGTTGACCATTGAGTGTAGGAATGGGGATGGGGGTATGACCGCAATTTAGAACAATAGAGGCGAATTTTAGATTTCCTGGAAATTAAGTATTTTACAATCCCTTCATCTTGTAAGGAAACTATGATTTGACTCTTTCATTCCTTAAATTTGTACGTCAAGTTATATAAAAGGAACTTATGAAAATAAGTTACAGTTCCTAGAAAATTGGAACTAGTTCCTTCCTTAGTTCCTTAAAAAGGAACTAGTTTCTTGGAACTGGAACTATTTAGTTCCGTTCCTACCCAACACTGGCTAAGGCGCCCTTATATCCGGAATGTGGGAGACCTGGGTTCAATCCTCTCGTCGGATAAGATTTTGTAGTTTATGGATTGTATTTAAAAAAAATATTAAACATGTTTTGAAATGCATATAACGCAGTTTAGTCTACATCAACTGTGACAATACTATGGAAAACATAGTTGGATGAGCGTAGCGAGCGAAGCGAAGATTCCATTTCACTACACTGGAGAAAAAAATCCGGAATGTTTTTTTTTTCTTTTTCATTTTTCTTTTTGTATTTTTGTCTGTTTGTTAGCACGATTCCGGCTAAACCGATACTCCGATTGCGATGAAATTTTATGGAGGTCTTCGAAATCTCTGAACTTAGAACTGCCACGTTTTTGAGCACAATCGAAAATTATTTCTCATGAAAATCGCAATTTTACGATTTTTTTCGATTTTTTAATTTTAACACTCTATTTGTCCGATTGTAATGATTTTTTCACAGATCCTTAATTTTATGAATTGATATATTCATGTGAAATTTGAGCGTTATCAAAAAACTTTTTTTTACGAAAATCGCAATTTTACGACTTTTTTCAATTTTTAAAATTTCTCCAGCGAATAACACCTACATGCTTTATCCGATTGTACTGATTTTTTTTACAGAACCTTAATTTTATGAATTCATATATTCGTGTAAAATTTGTGCGCAATCGAATAATTATTTCTTATGAAAATTTCAATATTCCGATTTTTCCTTTTTTTAAATTACGATTTATTAAAAAAAAAATTAAGTTAATTTTTCATTTAATTTAATTGGATGAGCGAAGCGAAGACTTCAATTTCACTGACCCCCAAAAAATTTAGCTCGGTGTTTTTTTTTTTTTTTTTTTTTTTTTTTTTTTTTTTTTTTTTTTTTTTTTTTCTGTCTGTTTGTTAACTCTCTACCAGGCAAACGGCATATCCGATCTTGATGAAAATTTGAGGGGACCTTCGAAATCTCTGAACTTAGAGGTGTATTGTTTTTGGGTACAATCGAAGAAATATTTCTCATGAATATCGTACTTTTACGATTTTTTCGATTTTTAGTGCGATATTTTAGTGACATTTGGGCCGATTCTGACCAAACGGGTGGGGTTACAACGTTCATATTATACATGGACATTAAGGTTATGGTGATGTAGTACCTTTTGAAAGAAAAAGTTGAAAAAGTTAGCCGGAATTTATAGAAATAAAGCTTTTAATATAAGTTTTTTTGATTTGTATGCGATATTTTCGTGCCATTTGGGCCAATTCTGACCAAACGGGTGGGGCTACAACGTTCATATTATACATGGACATTAAGGTTATGGTGATAAAGTACCTTTTGAAAGAAAAAGTTGACAAAGTTACCCAGAATCCATAGAAATAAAGCTTTTGATATAAGTTTTTAACGGTAAATAATAACAAATTGACAAGTAACAATAGAAACTTGACAACAATCACCTACAATGCGTGGGAAGCAAAACAAAGCAACAAAGCACTCGCAAAAGTAAAGATATCCCACGCAGACTAAAAACTTTAAAAAAAAGCTCATCCATCAACGCGGCGGGACTTGAGCGTTTTCCTAGTTTAATTTTAAAAATATCTTTAACTTAGTAATGATTTTTTCACAGAACAACAGAAAATTCGCATAACACATGGCAGCTCAATGCACCAATTACGCTCATCCAACAACGCGGCGGGACTTAAGCGTTTTCCTAGTCAGTACGAAATACGAGTAAAGATTGCAAGGTTTACTCAATCTCCCTGCGGAATTTGGGGGTAGAGCGTGCAAATTTCGATACTCTTTGGTCACTGCATAACTGCATTACAAATATTTTTTCCACTGTTGTAGCCCCACCATTTGGTCAGAATCGGCCCAAATGTCACAAAAATATCGCACTTAAAATCGTAAAAGTACGATATTCATGAGAAATATTTCTTTATTGTACCCAAAAACGTGGCAGGTCTAAGTTCAGAGATTTCGAAGGTCCCCTCCAATTTTAATCAAGATCGCATATGCCGTTTGCCCGGTAGCGTGCGAACAAACAAACAGACAAAAAAAACATTGGAGCTCAATTTTTTGAGGGGTCAGTGAAATTGAAGTCTTCGTTTCGCTCATCCAATAAAAATATGAATGAAACGATAATTGAAAAGGAGAATTGAAATTATGTTTAATAGACGACAGTGTTTTTTGGGGGGGAGGGCGAACATTTTTGTAACCGCCAACCTAACCCCCAGCCAATGCGGGTTAGGGGCGCATAGCCCCAGAAATGTTTTGATTTTTTTTTAAATTGGGAATGGTAATGCCTTTCTAGGTTTTAGCGTGGTTTTGTCAATCTTATTTATAAATTTAAACGATTGTATGTATGTATGTCTGTATGTTTGTCCTTTATGCATACACCATTCATCCGATCTCCATGAAACTTGGCACATATATGTATTTTTTCACGGGGAAGGTTTCTATGCTATCCATTTTGTTGTAACTCCTCCACGTGGTGATCGGTGCCTGCAAAGAGGACTCACCAATGAATTAACTTCGACACCGTTGGACATATCACCATGAAAGTTGACACATAATATACGTCTTTTTTATGGGGAAGTACTCTCCCGCGAAGGATTCTGGCATACGTCGCGCGCCGCGCGACGGGTTAGCTAGTAATTTATAAAATTATAAAGATAGTCAATTTTAATGTAAGTTTCCAATATCTTGCCACAAAATTATGCTACCCTCGCCCCATCTGACCAAATTACTCCCCTCGTCTCCCCCACCCCCCCTTCCCGTAGTTACGCCTCTAGACGTAATTCAGTATTATTATTAATGAAGAGAGAAAAATCGTTGTAGGTGGAAAAACTTGGGGATCCCTTTTAACGAAAAATATTCGAGCTGGAAATTGTCCCAGACGAGCATCGGTTGCGCTGTTTCGCATCACCACTGGCCATGACTTCTTATAGAATATTTATTAGGGTTCAAATCTTACATTTTGATGACAATAATTTTATTTTGTATTACCCTTTTTGTGGCCAGACTTAATGTTTGGCCTATATATTATATAAGTAAGTAAGTACATTACATGAAGTATAAATAATTATGTATACTTAATTCTAGAGATTATATGTAGGCCTACATTATTATTTGTCTTAATTCTATGGCCTAGCTAGTTTTGGCCCACCTATATTTTGGACACAGGTATAAAGGCCTATGTATTCATTTTACTTACCTAATTGTACTCTATTTATATAATACTTTGCACCATTATTTAGTAACACAATATTTTCTAAAGAGGTAGCGTGTTTCTAGATTACCGTGAAAAATTCGATTATGCTGGTGAACTGTTCTTTGTTTAGGAAATATGCAAGTCTTAAAAAAAATATATATTTGAAGAATTTGATGCCTTTACATTTTCGCGTTTGAATGGTGTGTATCCTTTTCCCCACGGGGAGTGCGCTTCATTGGATAAGCAAGCGGAAAAACTTCAATTACTGACCCCCAAAAATTTAGCTCGGGTGTTTTTTTTTTTTTTTTTTTTTTTTTTTTTTTTTTGTTTTGTTTTACCAGGCAAACGGCATATCCGATCTTGATGAAAATTTGAGGGGACCTTCGAAATCTCTGAACTTAGAGGTGTATTGTTTTGGGTACAATCGAAGAAATATTTCTCATGAATATCGTACTTTTACGATTTTTTTCGATTTTTAGTGCGATATTTTAGTGACATTTGGGCCGATTCTGACCAAACGGGTGGGGTTACAACGTTCATATTATACATGGACATTAAGGTTATGGTGATGTAGTACCTTTTGAAAGAAAAAGTTGAAAAAAGTTAGCCAGAATCTATAGAAATAAAGCTTTTAATATAAGTTTTTTTGATTTGTATGCGATATTTTCGTGCCATTTGGGCCAATTCTGACCAAACGGGTGGGGCTACAACGTTCATATTATACATGGACATTAAGGTTATGGTGATAAAGTACCTTTTGAAAGAAAAGTTGACAAAGTTACCCAGAATCCATAGAAATAAAGCTTTTGATATAAGTTTTTAACGGTAAATAATAACAAATTGACAAGTAACAATAGAAACTTGACAACAATCACCTACAATGCGTGGGAAGCAAAACAAAGCAACAAAGCACTCGCAAAAGTAAAGATATCCCACGCAGACTAAAAACTTTAAAAAAAAGCTCATCCATCAACGCGGCGGGACTTGAGCGTTTTCCTAGTATATATACAGACACCTCAAGAGAATAGGGATCAAGAGGGATGCCACATGCCCACTGTGTAAGCAAGGTGGACAAGATGCGGAACACATCCTCGATTGCGCGGCCTTACATTGATTCGAGTACAGCTGGAATCCATCGGAAAGTCCGGGGATGAGCTACTGGCTTCGATTTACTGGTCTGTTCGGGAAGAGAATGACCAATTGAGAGTCGTCCTTTGTAAACTTAACGTTCTATTTTTAATATGTCTCATACTGTTTTATGTTTTTGTTAATGTTTAAATAGTATTCTTAGCGGGATGACGAGGATCGCCAAAGTGCGCCCCGATAGTAAACGAGCCTTGTGTGTTTCACCCTTTGCCGCTTGCGGGGAATAATGTCAAAAAAAGTTCTGGTGATATTTAAAAAAAAGTTACTTTTGATTGAATACATTGGCTTCATTTGTATTGTTTCTTAGCCATTGCAAGAATTTAAAGTAATTGTATATTTTTTAAATTGTTATTGTTGGCCCTATAACGAAATATTTAAATAATTAATATACATCCTAATACATCTTCACCGACAACTTATTTTAAGAATAATCAAGCATTGCTCTGATTTTATTCCATTGATGAGCTTACGTAGTTTTGGCAACTTTTTGGGTAATTTCTTAAGACTGACCCTAAACCGTGTTACATCTGAAAATGTTCTATTATTGTAATTTGGAAAGAAAAATTAAATTAAAATAAATAATTCTTAAGAGTATCTATCCACTTCCGTTATTGTACATCAAATCCTGATAAAAGTCTAATCATGTATTTCACTGGTGCAGGGTGTGCTGGATAATCGCCGTCTGCCTCAGTGTGATGGTCTGTACCTGGCTAATCTTCAGGGTGTACTCGAAGTGGGTGAATTCCCCTGTTATCGTGTCCTTTGCTGATTCAACCACCTCGGTGCAAGACATTCCCTTCCCCGCCGTCACCATCTGCTCTGGGAACAAGGTAACAGCTGGAGGCCTGGGTAACGTGCATGGTCAGATACAGCATGCTGGAGGGGCCGGATTCATGTAAATTTTTAACCCTGCCCTGGGTTAAGAGTTACACAAAAAAGAGTATTCTTGCACAATTCCCGGAAGGAATAATTTTCGAGGAAACATGACAAAGAAAAACAAATATTGTTTGTGTGTTTATTGGGGTAACACGGGATAGTGTTACGGGTTAGTTGTTAAGAGTTAAGAGTTACCCGTGTTAAAAAAGGTACAAACGACAACAAGACTGTAAAGTAGCCCTCTATAGTGGAATGTGATGTGTATGGATCGATAAAGTTCCCGTTTTATGAACCCAACTTGCGAAATGAGATGTTTGTATAGTTTGTGCGGTTAACATAAATAATTAACTAATTACACATTTAAAGTCTACCCACTCAGTCACATAACTGAATTTATTGGAAGACTTTACTCTTTAAAGTGGACCAAGCCAACCCTGTCGGCGCAGACGCCATCGACGAGCGAACAATAGCCAACCATAGACCGATATTTTAAATAGTTTCTCTTTCATTTCATTTGTAGGCTCAATAAATTGTTTACGTAATGATGGTCTAGTTTTAGTTATAATATAATTTTATATTAATTAAGTTTGTTTTACTTATCAGGGATAGGTTGACAGTAAGCAAGTGTGTTTGGAGTTCCTGTACAGAGTTTATGGTTTTATTTAATGAATTATAAGTCATTGGTTGAAATAAGTTCCACAGTCAAATATGACTGGTCTAAGAAATAGGCTGACAAAGGTAGTCAGCTTGAAGGTGAGTCTAAATAATATAGAAATGGAAACTGAATAATTAGTTTTTGGCGTGGTCTTACCTATAGTAAGCTACTAAGCTGAATGGTCTTTCCTAGCTAGGACTGTGTACCCGAACCCGTCTTTTAAAACGACTCAGCCCTTCCAGCGTATAGTCACATCTTTTATCAACAGCTGAATAACAGCTAAGCCCAAAGCCCCTCTACCACACATCAAAATTCTGCCATTTAATTGCGTAAACGCGTTCTCCCCTCTGGACACATTATAATTCTACTTTTAAGGGTAAATATACCCGCGTTACTGTATTCAAAGCAAAAGTTAAGACAAACTTATTGCACTCAAAGTGAACTACACTGAACTTTAATTTTATGTTAAACCTTGAATACAACAATGGGCAGTTCACTTTCACTTGATAGTACCTAATGTATCAAATTCCTAATACCCGACCAAATGTGATGGTAATTTTATAAATTTGTGTATTTAATCATTATACAAACATAAGAATTGTCGATTTCCAGGCACTTACGACAAAAAGGTCTTCTTAACGCATATCACATGGACTTCGCTCTAGACCCCTTCCTCTCCCCTTAGTCTTTTGTGTCCAGAACCTACATCAACCCTGCTTGTGTTCGAAAAGAATGTCCCAACAGGGGATAACTAGTTCTTTTATTCTTTATTGGTGGCTATATTGCTACTATACGAGTCACATAATATAATTATTTACAAATTTGTCTTTTCACATAGACACACATAATCTAACAATCTATTCTCAATTTTTAGGTATCCATTCTTGTCATTTTAATTTAAAACTATGTATATATCTTGACCCCTTTATGTCTAACAAACCTATATAACAGTATATAAACCCAAAGCTGCAGTCCACTTAACCTTCCAGGGAACTTCCCGCAAGTTATGTTTGTTTTCATTTCAGGTTCGAAAGTCAATATTTGATATAAGAAAGATAAATGAATCGGAAAATATCACAGCAGAAGAGTAAGTTGAAACCTGTACCTATACTCTCATATTGATTTGGTTTGGTTTGTACAATTATTATAATGCACGTCGCATACATTCATGAAATGCATTTCAAGAAGTTGAGATTGTTAGTCTTGCGCCTGACTCACGGGTAAGGGTTCAATCCTATACTGTTCAAAGCCAACGGCTTTACAAACTTGTTATTATGTTGCAACTTTCACTTCATTGTTTACTTGTCAAGTTTATTTTATAACATATATACAATCAAATATTTGTATTATTTCAGTCGCAACAAGATCGCATCCACAACTCTATTGTGTTCTACTGTTTCCAATGTACAAATCAAGGATAAAACTGACGATGAAACCGCCATAGAATTCATAGAGAAGGTATGTTTTACATAATGCTCGCTTTTTACTTTTAACTATGCAGCAAGACAGTCTTTGATGACAGTTCGTTAAAGTTTGGAAGGTCCGCTGTAAATGTATTGCAAAAACATTGTCATGAATATTTGTAATCATCGCAATATCAAGTCCTAAAAATACGTATTCACAGGTGATAAAATGTTGCGTTGTCTGTTGCAGATGGGTACCCCCCTAGACGATATGCTATCCAAATGTAAATGGAGAAACAAGGATGTACCTTGCAAGGATATATTCACTTCTAGTCTGACAGACGAGGGCCTGTGTCACACGTTTAACGCGGTCAGCGCACACAAGCTCTTCTCAGCTGAAGTGTGAGTATTGAACATAAAACATGTTCATAAACATAGGACAGGGGAAGATTAGCACCAAACTAATTCGGGAGACCGTCGGTTTGATATCGGCCGCCATCAATCATGACAGATTTTTTTGTCAGTTTTTTTTTTAGTTAAAGAACGAATGCTGCGAATACTTGTTGAAATCAAATTTAATACTATTTATACATTTTGGCATTCCCATCAATATTAGGTTGCAGGTGGTGGCCTTATTACTCTTAAGGTGAGAGAATAGCGCAAAATAAAATTTATTTTCCTAACTAGCCACTCATCTAATCAGAAGAAAGTTTTGGTGTCCTTGGTTAGGTTTGCTATGATACATTATTTTATAAGAAAAATTAAACTATATAACAGATTATTATAGACAAACAATAATTGACTTTTACTGCTGTTAACGTATATTTCACTTTTAATAAATGTATGCCAACAGTTTTAAATGTTCAATTATTTGTTTTTTCAAAATCATTTTATGTTTTAAGAGGAACCACGTGTCTATTAAATATACCAAATCTTGCTAATGCTAATGCTAGCGAGACACTAGATAGTTATCACACAGAAAATATGTATTTCACATTCAGTGTAGCAATCATTTAATATTCATTACAATATTCTACTAACTTTAAGTTTCTAGTCATCAAGCTCAAATTGCGAGAGAGCTCAGGAACTGTTGCTATATTTCAGAGACCCTGAACGATTCCCGAGCATGAATCGCACGTCGACTTGGACTCTGGAAGGTGGATACTCGACATTGTTGGACGAGAGTTACCCCTTACGGTCAGCCTCGTCTGGGTCACGTGAGGGCCTCTCCTTCCACTACATACAGGACACCAGAGAGTTCAGTCACACGTGTGCTTCTCCGGGGTTCGGCTTCAAGGTAACGACATTATTAGACGAGAGTTACCCCTTACGGTCAGCCTCGTCTGGGTCTCGTGAGGGCCTCTCCTTCCACTACATACAGGACACCAGAGAGTTCAGTCACACGTGTGCTTCTCCGGGGTTCGGCTTCAAGGTAACTGAAGCACTGTAGTCCCACTCACTCAACTTCTCTGACTCGTACATGATGCAATGTTTATGACATTCCACAAAATTGTCTACTATTTATTAAAACATACTTTTTTATCTGCACGTATCTATCGCTTTTGTGTAAAGGGTTTTTAGCTCATTCACACGAGTTTAGGTGCTCAGCTTTCTGATATTTTTTCGGGTAAATTGTTTATGACACCATCAAATTATACACGAACGTTAATAAAGAATATATCTGTGATATCCAGTAAGCGTATTTCTAAATTAATTCCTTAATTTTGAATGAAAAATTAATGAAATCACCGTAATACACTCTATTTTGGTTTACTTGGGGAATTTACTCCAAGTGTGCAGATTTTTTCAGCTCAAATTTGCATACTGGATTTCAACGATTAAATCAATGTGAACGTGCAGGTTAATTTTGTTTTATCGTAAGATAAACGGCTTGTTGGGAATTTCCCGAATTGAAATCCCTGTTTTGGATTTCCCATTTTTTCACGTTTTGGACTTATGTCTCTCATTGATTCTTTAAGGGTTTTTTTGCAACCAAGGGCGGATATAATTAGAAAAGTACTTTATTAACATATTTACTAAATTCGGTAAAGATATTACCAACCGTTTAGCAGAAATCATCAACACCTAAGTGCGCGCATTTGAGTTGGGCCAGGCTCAACGTCCCCTCTTAACAAGGTATCCAGTTTTATAGACACATTTACAAGATTTACGTCGAGTTAATAAAAAAACGTTTGTCTAAAATATACATAGTACCTACCTTTGTTATACGTTGAGCTGTCAGCTACACGTTTAAGACGTTATGCTTTCAGTAAAGTTAAATACTGTTTCAGATGCTCTTGCACAGTCCAGTTGACTTCCCGCGAGTAAATAACCAGTACTTCCGTGTGCCCCCGAAGAACGAAGTCTCAATCGGACTTCAACCCAACATGATGAGCACAAGCGTGGGTCTGCAGGTAAACAGGCGCGGTTCTACAGGACATACCTTGTAGTCGGCGAACAAATATGTTATTAGGAGTGCTAGGGAGAGACCACAGAGACCAAGTTACAGTTTCTCGATTTGGTTAGTCGGGAAACACTCCCGTAGGTGTAATTGTTTTTATTTACTACAATTCAGAAATTAAAAAAGTCCGCCCCAACCGGGAATCGAACCACGGATCTCCCGCATTCCAGACAGGCGTCTTCAGATGTATAATGCAACTACAATTCAGAGCTTAAAATGTACCCGTCCTGATGGTCTAGTGGTTAAGACGCCTGTCTGGAATGCGGGAGATCCGTGGTTCGAGTCCCGGTTGGGGCGGACTTTTTTAATATCTGAATTGTAGTAAATAAAAACAAGTTACAGTTGTTCATAACTCGCAAACACTCATATCAAAGACAAAAGTTGATGGCGAAAGCAACCCCTTTTGTTCTGACATCTGCAAACAGCCTATTCACATATAATATACCACCTTCTGCTTTGGTTATTAAAATCAAATCAACGAAAGTAGAAATCATCTGAGTTATTACAACAATTTAGTAACTAGGGGACGAGATACAGTAACTATGGTTGAAAAAGATTGGATACGTTTTGGAAGAATAATGATCAAACTCGTCACACAAATTTTATTTCCTTTAACTCGAAGAATAATACAGGTTATGTATTGTGTGAAATTATAATCAGTTACTAGTAGAGCTGTGTTTATGTGAACATGTTTTCATCTAAATTATTGTGTTGTTCAACTAAAATCAGAGTATAGAATCTGTTTCGACCTCAGGTAGGTATAATCTTTTTTACTTAGGACATAGAAGGAACTATAGGCCTAGTGATATTTTCACCTGGAAGTAGCATCAAGGAAGTATCAACATACAATGCAACACTAACTAAAGTACTGTTATTCGATAAAGAAATTAACTGCAATCTTGAAACATCTTGGAACACAGCAATCACATAACAGGAATTAGTGAAGGTTTCACCCACGGCTCCAGTAGTTCTGGGACGTAGAGCCGGAGGTTCTGGGTTCGAACACCGGTTGTGGTAGATCTTTAGGACTGACAATCAGTTTTAAATAGTGTCACCAGTACAATTTTATTGGTCAAAGCAATGATTAAATTAGTTTCGCCAATACAAATAGGATTCAATACAATATTTGAACTTCTTCATTTAGTTAGCGCATCATTTGTTTGGTGTTTAAAGTGTTCCTGGATATGCGAAACGATATCATCATATTATTATTGTTATTTTGTTGTTACACCAGACCAACCTGAGGCCCCAGCAACGGCAGTGCTTCATGTCCTCGGAACGAGATCTCTACTATTTCGCCATTTACACGGAAAGTAACTGTGAGTTCGAATGCCTGATCAACGCCACCCTGAAGAGATGCAACTGTTCGTCGTTCTACATGCCGAGTAAGCATTTCGTGACATACACTAGAACACCTGTAAAATAATTAACTGGTTCATATTTGTATCCTTAAATACGTAAATATTTTACCCAGATAGGTCTTAATGTGGTAGAAGAACTCAAAACCTATTTTACCCATTTAACAATTTATATGTATTTATAAAGTTACAGGTAAACAACAGTTTTGTGAGGTGGTAAAGTTGAATATTAACATAAACTAGGGAAACGCCAAAGTCGTTGTTAGACGAGTGAGTGAGCCATGTGTTGAGTACCCGGTAACATTTCTTTTCTTCCCCTTACCTTAGGCCTCCCTAGCCTATCATAGGCTACAGTGGAGCAATTTTGGCCTAAACTATGGCCTAAGCTTTTACACAACTCCCGGACCAACAATCTACCATTAAGCAAGACCCGGCAGTCACACGGAATATTCAGTTGAAGACTGCCAACAACAGCAACCTCCGGCACAGTGATTTCCACCAATACCCTATTATCTATACGAATATAATTATCAAACTTAAATGCAAATGTTCCCGGGTACTCACCACGCGACTCGCTCACTCGTCTAACTACGACTTTGGCGTTTCCCTAGTCTAGTTGGCTAAAGCGCCCTTGTAGCCGAAATGTGGGAGACGTGGGTTCAATCCTTTGGTCGGGAAAGATTTTGTAATTTCTAGATTGCATTTCAAAAATAATTAAACATGTTTTGAAATGCATATAACGCAGTTTAGTCCATCATCTGTGGCAATAGGGCCTACTATGGTAAACATAGCCAGTACGAAATACGTGAAAATATTGCAAGGTTTACTCAATCTACGTGCGGAATTTGGGGGTACCTTGACGTCCAAAATTCGACTGACCTTGCATGGACACGGCATTTCACGGCCAGGCGAAAAACAAACAAAAAATATCTTTTCAAAATCTAAAACATTGTCGTTAAAATAATTTCTAAACATTGGAAGTCTATTTCTCAGTTTATTATTTCTTGTAGGTTTGAATCGCAACGAATCTTGCTGATTTTGTTAACAGTTCTCAATAAACTCGTACCGGATGTCCGTTTAAAATTTCAGCACAATCTGTTCAGCGATTCGGCTGATTTTCAACGTACACACACACACACACACACACACACACACACACGCACCACACACACACACACACACAACACACCACACAACACACAACGCACGCAGAAAAACCATTAAGGGCCGTTTAAGTCGAATGGAAATCACTACGTTCGCTACCTCACTCGTTCAAAAATTCAAAAATACTTAAATACATAGAAATTATTGCAAATTATTGGAGGAATTGACAAAACATTGCCAAAGGGAAAGTGTTCCATTTGTTTCAAATAATTACATATTTCATGTACTTGTGAACAACTGTCGATTAACAGCGAAAAAGGCAAAATACTTTTGTGAGCTGTTTGCCAAGGATTCTTCGTTTTTATGCAAAAAACATTTAAATCATATAGTAAAAAAATATGTGCTTTTCAGAATTGTTTAGTTTTTAGCTGAGAATGAGGCGAGTGTGTGTGTTCTTTACATATAATAATATTAATAGTACTAAACTACATTAACTGTTAACTATTATTATTATTATTATTTTATTGTTTCTTTTCTTCTTTTCTTTGTTGAAATATAGATCTAATAAAGTGAACAAGTGGTATTGTTGTGTGGTGTTGCAGGGTCCCCGAACACGCCGATATGCGGCGCTGGCAGCACGAGCTGCCTGGATAAAGTCCGTGGTAAGCTGGGGCAGTGATATTCCCGGGAACAATTACCCGACATTCATCACGTTAGGCCCAGTTCCCACTAATTAGGGGATAGGACTTACGTGTTAAATAGTTTTTGTTTTGGTCATAAGAAATTGTTATAACAACAAAATTCTTACGGCCGACCAATAAAAAGGAGTAACTTCATTATGACAGGCCAATAAAACAGAACTAACCAATCAGGATATCGGATTTCTTATAACTAAAACAATTTCTTACGACGGGCCTTATGTACTAATTCAATTTATTTCATCTTCATCCCTCTTTGAACGTTCACATTTATCCCGTTCAAAAACTTCACTACGCGGAAAGCAGCCAGTGGCAACCTTAGATCGGATATAAATCAGGAGCAATAGCTAAACTTCCCTAGGCCCAAATTTCTCATGCAACTTTTCATTACTTGCTTTTTTTTCATGTTTAATTTTAACACTGGCCATGTGAAGTCACGGAGGCAACAAATCTAGGAAATGATCAAATACGCAAGAATATTTCATAGTGTTTTGACGAACCCTAGGAACTTGAAAGCAAGATAATTATGTTTTGTAAGGGTGGGTTCACAAGTCGACGTTGCGACGACGGAAGTGAGCTATCGACCAATCAGGTAACGGGACGACGCGACGCGCCCCTCCTCTTCCGACGTCGTCAAAAATAGAACCGAATCCTATTTTCCACGCGGGAACATCGCCGTAAGTTCATCATACTAGCCTAAAATGATGTAAATATCTACGAATATTAAAGAATGGTGCTACTTGTTGGCATTCTAGCGAGTCTGTTGTTGTTCTGTACACTTGAAAACGTCTGAATACGAAATAATCGTAGTTTTAAAATCCGAACGTCGCTCATCGCATGTGAACACCAACATCGGCCTTCGCAACGTCGGCTTGTGAACCATTATGTAGAATGGTCCTGGCTATGGCCTGTGATGGTGTATACTCTGTGTCTGTGATGTATTTCTAGGTAATCTTCACGTCTACGAAAGGACCGAGAAATGCAACTGCCTGCCAGCCTGCAGTGATATCCAATACAACATGGAGATGTCAGAGACTAATGTTGTCTGGCCGGACGGGCAATACAAACCTGAAGATGGGTAGGCTTTAATCTGTTAGCATGTTGGCAATCTTTAAGGCGCACGTTTCCTGCAAACATGTGGACAGATTGTTGCTTTGATAACAGAAGGGTGACATCGGGCAGAACACTGTACATATAACTGGAAAAATTATTTTTGTAGATTTGTCGAATGGCAATGATTTTACGAAGTTATCGTCAATTATGAGCTATGTATATTTTATGGGAGAAGCGTGAAATTCGGTATATCAATAGGACATATAGCTGAAATGTTTTGGTCATAGGGCTTTTTCAAATTTACCCAGATACACTTGTGGCTGCCATTTTGTAAAAGTTGCTTGAAAAATTGTTGTGATGACTTTGTGTATGCGATGTGCATCAAAAACGGGATAAGCGTGCTTGCGTAATAACAATCAACAGAAATATTGAATTACATTTTTACCTTTTATTTCAATCTGAGCGTTCACAACTGAAAGTGGTGTATGAGCGAAAGTTTCATGTTATGTATACATTTTGAAAATCAATAGTAGGTTCTACTATATGTGTGGTCAGCTACTCCCTGCCACGTAGCACCACCTTTCAAAGGTGATTGGCACACTCAACCTTCAACTGGCCTTGTGGCGCAACGGATAACGCGTCTGACTACGGATCAGAAGATTCCAGGTTCGAATCCTGGCAAGGTCGATGTAAATTTTTATACTTTTTTAGAGCTTACCGGCCCGGGGTTCTGAAATTCGTTTTACCGATTTCTTACAAGAATGTTTTTTCATAGTAAATTACTAAAAAATGAAAAATAAACATGGATCAATATACATTGGACACTACTTGGTCGAACAAGTTCTCAAATTGTTAGGGGTAGATAGATTAATATGCATACATAACTCCCCATTTTGTACTTTTTGAAGAAAAAGTTATAAGCATGAAATTCAGTTGCCTTTTGTGTTAAATATTAATACGCGTTTTTAATTAAGAATAATGATTGTTATCAATTTATAATTTCAGATTGTATTCTGATTATTGTATTTTATGTTTTTCAGATTGGAAGTTGGGAGAGTTCGTATATACTACAGACGTGACAGATTCATAACACGAATTAGGGGAGAACTATTTGGAATTACAGATTTCATTGGTGGGTAAAGTGAAATAAATATATTTCTAAACTTGACCGAATATTCGATTGGAAAATAAGAAAAGCAGTACAGGTAATTGTATCTTGGGAAAGTGCAATGCGCGGCATATGTGCTTTCTGTTACTACTACATTTTTTTAATAGTGACTGACATAAGTATAATGTTGGTATGAATTAAATAGCATTAGGATTCAACCTAATTTTTCTGAAGACTTAGGATCACGCAAATAAAATTTAAAAAAAATTATTGCGCTACGCATGATTTAAAAAAATATTTACGTGGTATAAAATCTAGAAAATAAAAATAATACATATAAATCAATGACGGGTCACAATGGACTGAATAACATAATAAAAATAATAAAACAAAATAATAATAATAATAATAATAATAATAATAATAATAATAATAAATAATAATATAATAATAAATTTAAGTTGTTCTAAATCGGCCTTGTTGATTCTGGCGTTGATCGCGGGTGTTCGCACTGTCCATACTACTGGTTGCTATATTTCCTATTAAAAAATATCGATCTTTGGTTGGTTATCGTTCACTCGTCGATTGCGTCGGGGCCTACAGGGTTGGCTTGGTCGCTTTGGTTTACTGTCCCCCACTGAAAATCAGTTATATAACTGAGTGGGTAGACTCTAAATACGGATTTATTTTTTATTTATTTGTTGCAGCTAACTGCGGCGGCCTCTTGGGTGTGTTCTTGGGCTTCAGCTTCCTGAGCCTGGTGGAGGTCATCTTCTTCCTCATCTTCCAGCCCCTGGTGGTGATAGCGAGGGCCTGGTACATGCGGGGTCGAGTCAGCTCGGAGAATGAGCCCTAGTCTCTCGGCCATCTCAACAGCTGAAGATGGCAGTAGCAGTAGCAAGGACATGCATTAGCAGGGAACTCTCATAGATAGCATTTTAAAATATAACTGCAATCTTTGACGTTAGATGTTACCCAAGTACATAATGTGATGAATTTGTTGGACTATATACTGCACTTTTAAATAAAGAAAACTATGTTGAAAAAAAGAAAAAAAATTGCATTGTAAAGTCCAACTAATTCATCACATTATTTATCTCATCTGCTCTAAAAGTTTCATTATTATATTAACCCAAGTACATAATATCAAATATTTACAAAGCACCAATCACTACAAATGTTCTCTAGACACAGCAGCAATTTTACAATCATTTAGGGGCATTCGTTCCATGCTCTGCATTGCTACTCGTTGCTCCAGCCATAACTGCCCCAGCTTCCGGCTTTCTGCTTTAAAATTAAGAGTCAATAATTTTCAAAGCTATAGTTACTATTGTAAGTCCATTATGTGACTGAGTGGGCAGACTCTAAATACGAATTAAATTATTTAAATAACTCCATCTTTACAGTATGTAGACCTCCATGGGGGTAGTAATATATTTGATGTTGGACCTTCAAATACCTGTGCCATGAATAAAACAACTATTCACATTTTCAACATATTGGATTGCTTAAATTTTGTAGTGTTTTTTTCACACTAGAATAGTACTATATTATAGTGTACTAGCCACGGAATAAGATCAGTTTATTAAAAACAAATTTGTGGAAGTTTGAAATTTTAATTAAAATTTTTGATTATACCCTACAAACAAAAATATGAATGTCTTAACTCATTTTTGATGTTTCGTGCTTTTAAAATGGATATTTTGGTTTAATAACCCAATCCAATTTTGTATATTTGAAGGGGCATTTTGTCATTCGCTGGTATTTAACAAAAAAAGAAAAGCAATCTTGACAAGCTACAAGAAGTATGTTATTGCAGTATTACAAGTTTTTTTCTTCGTAATAATTGTATGTAGAACCATGCTGTTCACTGATTGCCTATTCTATTTAACCTATGGTGAACTCGCTTGCTTCATGTATTCGTATAAGATAGAAATATATATTATATTCTGTGGAATGATGAAACATTTGTAATTTTATTAACCTGGATACCTTAAAGAGAAACACAGCAAGGATGTATGAATACAAACACTAGTTAATAGATAAAATTATCAATTTCATTGTAGATTGTTAGGAAGGCTTTATCATAGGAAATACTTAAAATTGGTGTAGTTTTCTTTGACCCAAAACTAATAGTTACTGCCTGAACTCAATGATATTTTACCTTGACCAGGCACGATTGTTGTGGATGGGGTCATTAGGTAAAATATTCCTCACTCTCAAAAGACTGTGGTGTTATTGGGAGAAGTTTGAAATTTAAAACGTAGTTCATTGCACTAACTTCTAATGGTACATATATTAATTATATTTTATCAAAAAATAGGTTAAGGCAATTAATATTCACATCAGAACCTTTTACATTTTATTCATCACCATTTTATACATTTTGCATATAACCACCAATTAATTCGTTCTCAAGTTAATTGACGATTTTTTCTAAATGTTCAGTGATAAAATGTAATGTTATCACAATAATCAACGTATTTTATAATAAATAATAATGATACACGACAATTCAAACACAAATAAAATGTCTTGATAAATAGATTATTATAAAAATCAATTGCAGTTTTTATTAACTTCACTTCATGGTACTAGTAAAAAGCAGTAGGAATTAAAATTGTCTGTACAGTAGTGCCGCATGATTGCACTGTCTCAATTTCCAAAAACACATAATAACAAAATACATTTTGTAACTTACATTTTTATCTAAGTTCTCGTGCGCATCAACACAAGTTATTCTTATAATAAGATTTAGTATCGCAAATCCAATAACATTAACTTGGGTAAAAAACAAAAATGAGAAATTTCCAAGTAATCCAACCTAACCTCCTAATAATACTAATAGAAACCAACTAACTAATAGAAAATTGTGTTGCTCAGTGCTGCGAACGGAGAAAAAATATAATCGATATGGCCTAGCATTAAATTGTACAGGGTTGGCTTGGTCGGCTTTAAATTTAATGTCCCCCACTGAAATTCAGTTCTGTGACTGAGTGGGTAGACTCTAAATATGAATCTATGTATTTATTAATTTAATTAATTGTGACCCATATTACAGCAGGACATGCACCACAAGTGCAATTTACCATACAAATTAACATTAACAATACAAATTGTAAAATATATGTATATAATGTGTTGTACATTTGTGTTGTGATGAGTGAGTGAGTGAGTGAGTGGATTGAGTGAGTGATTGAGTGAGTGAGTGAGTGAGTGGTGGAGTGAGTGAGTGAGTGATTGAGTGAGTGAGTGAGTAAGTAAGTGAGTGAAGTGGGGTACGAATTGTGTGTAGGTGACAATGCGTGAGTAAGTGAAGACGGAGAGAAGTTGATAATAAGTTATATATCTACTGCCCAGAGATTACGACTGATGTGTGTTTGTGATGAGTGAGTGATTGAGTGAGTGAGTGAGTGAGTGAGTGAGTGAGTGAGTGAGTGAGTGAGTGAGTGAGTGAAGACGTAGCGAAGTTGATAATAAGTTAAATATCTACTGCCCAGAGATTACGACTGATGTGTGTTGTGATGAGTGAGTGATTGAGTGAGTGAGTGAGTGAGTGAGTGAGTGAGTGAGTGAGTGAGTGAGTGAGTGAGTGAGTGAAGTGTGGTACTAATTGTTTGTAGGCGACATGCGTGAGTAACTGAAGACGTAGCGAAGTTGATAATAAGTTAAATATCTACTGCCCAGAGATTACGACTGATGGTGTGTGTGATGAGTGATGATGAGTGAGTGATGAGTGAGTGAGTGAGTGAGTGAGTGAGTGTGAGTGATTGAGTGAGTGAGTGAGTGAGTGAGTGAGTGAGTGAGTGAGTGAGTGAGTGATTGAGTGAGTGAGTGAGTGAGTGAGTGAGTGAGTGATTGAGTGAGTGAGTGAGTGAGTGAGTGAGTGAGTAAGTGAGTGAAGTGTGGTACTAATTGTTTGTAGGTGACATGCGTGAGTAACTGAAGACGTAGAGAAGTTGATAATAAGTTATATATCTACTGCCCAGAGATTACGACTGATGTGTGTTGTGATGAGTGAGTGATTGAGTGATTGAGTGATTGAGTGAGTGAGTGAGTGAGGGATTGAGTGATTGAGTGAATGACTGAGTGAGGAGTGAGTGAGTGATTGAGTGAGTGAGTAAGTAAGTGAGTGAAGTGTGGTACTAATTGTTTGTAGGCGACATGCGTGAGTAACTGAAGTCGTAGCGTAGTTGATAATCAGTTATATATCTACTGCCCAGAGATTACGGCTGCTTCATCGTGGCTACTCGTCCCCGCATGTACCAGGCCCTCGCTATCACCACCAGGGGCCGGAAGATGAGGAAGAAGATAACCTCCACCAGGCTCAGGAAGCTGAAGCCCAAGAACACACCCAAGAGGCCGCCGCAGTTAGCTGCAACATCAGGTTTTATTATTTCACTTTCAGATCTTTGCCACTTTTGTGGTGAGAGAAATTGTGTATTCATCACTCAGTAAAACTGAGACACATGTTACAATATGTTCATCTAATGTTTTCCATATTATTTCGTATTCAAGATAGCTAGTGATGCATTGGCATTGCTCTACTATATACTAATTTAGTTTCCTGTCAAGATAAAAAAGCCTTTATTACGCAACTCACCAATGAAGTCTGTAGTTCCATAAAGTTCACTGCGAAGTCGTGTTATGAATCTGTTTCGTTTGAAATATATTTGTAACCTTCCAAGTTCTGTTCTGAAATATAGAAAACAACTCCATGAACAGTGTGAACTACATCGGCCTTCTAAAAGCGTAATAAAAGGAGGTGCACAAAAAATGGAATGCCAATATTAGTATTCCGAAGTGCTTTGACTGCATACAAATAGCATATGAATATTTCAAATCATAAGGTAGATTTTGATACTGTATTTTTGTTCCTGACATTGGGATTTAACGATATCTTGTATACTTCGAACGCCATTACGTAAATATATAGAATTTTTTATGGTGATGACTGATGCATGAAGGAAAAGAATCGACAAGAGAAAACAAAAAAAGCAGGGGGGGAAATAATCAAAATAACTGTTTATAATAATAAAAAAACGCAAGCTGAAGTTGGTTCGAAGTTATCTTGCCGATGCGTGCGTCATCGACGGGTGAATCGTGCTCAACCAGTGGGCCCCAACTTCAAATACCGATCACTGGTTGGTCTAACTAGCAGGGATCTATATCGCAAGCATCGGCAAGTATAGCTCGACAACACTTTAGCATTACGAAACTTTATCATACCCATTTTTAGGTTTACGGAGGAGACCTTTCGCCCAATTAACTTTGGTCGTGGACAACTCCATGGAATATTGTATATCACTGCAGGCGGGTAGACAGTTGCATTTCTCAGACTCGTCCTGCAGATGCAGCTCTCCTAGAAATACATGAAAGATTATTTCCTGACCAGTAACAATTTCCCTCAGGACATAACACACATCGTCGTTTTGCACTAGGCCAAGCAATCATCTCAACAAGCAAAACCCTAAAATAATGTTTATGTACTGTGTTTTATTGGATGAGCGAAGCGAAGACTTCAATTTCACTGACCCCCCAAAAAATTTAGCTCGGTGTTTTTTTTTGTTTGTTTGTTTTTCTGTCTGTTTCGTTCGCACGACTACCGGGCAAACGGCATAATTATGCGATCTTGATAAAAATTGGAGGGGACCTTCGTTTTCTCTGAACTTAGACTTGCTACGTTTTTGGGTTCAATCAAAGAAATATTTTTTTGTGAATATCGTACTTTTACGATTTTTTTCGATTTTTAGTGCGATATTTTCGTGACATTTGGGCCGATTCTGACCAAACGGGTGGGGCTACAACGTTCAAATTTCACATGGACATTAAGGTTATGGTGATGTAGTACCTTTTGAAAGAAAAAGTTGATAAAGTTAGCCAGAATCCATAGAAATACAGGTTTTAATATGAGTTCTTTAGGTTTATAATAACAATTAACAAGTAACAATAGAAACTTGACAACAATCACCTAAAATGCATTCCAAAAGCACTTGCAAAGGAAAAGTGGTCCTACGCAAACTAAAAACTTACAAAAAAGCTCATCCATCAACGCGGCGGGACTTAAGCGTTTTCCTAGTTGTATTGTAAATATATTGTGTGTTTAGGTACTTCACTCCCCTGCCTATTTACACTTTGACTTTGATCAACGTCTAGACGAGAGAACGGGAATTTCTCAAAAACCCATGTCTCATTAATGGTCCATTTAGTCATTATCTTACATTACGGGTTTTGTCGTTTACCAGCATCGAAGTTAAACTGTGACGACACCTTGATTATTTATTAAACTGGAGTGTCACTCGTTTATGTCTTCGTCATTATGAGATCGTTGTTAGGTATATACTCATCACGATCCTTATGTCTAAACGAGAGACAGCTCCCCCAACCCCCACAGCTTACCTAGAACTTCATCCAAACAGATCGTGCTGGCAGCGCCGCATATTGTCGAGTTCGGAGCCCCTGTAACACCACACAACTATGTCAAATCAAATGCTGTGCTGTACATACAAACCCTATTCCCACATTCAGTCACACAACTTATTGGACATACATTGAAAACATATCAAGCCAACCATGTTGGCGTCGACACCATCGACGAGCGAACAATGACCAACTAGAGACCAGTATTTTAAATACTATAAACGGATAATTCAAGCTGGACACGATTCCACTCGCGGACAGCACAAAAATAAAAAATCTACAATGCTCATTCGGAACAACCTTAGAATTTATTATGTGCCTCGTTGCTAGGACGGTTACAAAGTCACCGTTTCACAATCCTGACTATAGCAGGATTCTAACCCTGGACTTTCTGCATTGGAAGCAGAGACTATAACCACAAGACCAATGTGCATCAGTTGTTTCACAATTCGAACCGCTTTAGGATTAGGATACTCATTTTTATACACCGACAAGAGTTTATTCCAACATTATCTTTTGAGTTTTGTGGGATGAAATTCCGTTGTAACCCCCCGACTAGGACACGTTCTCTAGATACTTACTCGGCATGTAGAAGGACGAACAGTTGCATCGGATCTGGCTGGCGTTGATAAAACACTCGAACTCACAGTTGGCAGCAGTGTAAATGTTAAAGTAGTACAGATCTCGTTCGTCAGACATGAAGCATCGTCTCTGGCGAGGTGTCAGGATATTCTGGAATAACACAGTCATGTAGAAAGTAGCTTTAATATGAAACGTCCCTAATGCACCTTATTTTACATTAGCAGTTGAGAACACCGATAGAGATTAGAGAAGGATATGAGAGAAGGAAGGAGGAGAAGGAACAAATGTGTGACATTATTATGTAATAAGAATTAACTGCAAATAAATGGAATTGAATTGTAAAAGGCTCAGGTGACACGCAAGATTTCCAGTTTGAGAAGTCGTACGTGCCCCCGAAAATTGATTGATTGATCTTTAATTTTCGATGTTATTATTATACATGGTTACTTTTTATATTTATATGCTCCAATAAGAGTAATACTTAAGGCATACTTTTTCTTATTATGAATAGCGGTAATGTACAGTTAATTGACATTTTTGGGAACTATACTGTTTCTCTTATAAAATAAAATTGACACATAATATAAGCACATACGAATAGATAATATTGTATACATTATGAATTCAGCTATAGCTATAGTAGCTATCTGGGTAGTCTTACAGTCATGGTAAATGGGTAGTACAAATATTTTGAAGCTAGGAAGACATTTGTGTCTATGCAAAAATAGACGGATGTGCCTTGAATTAACATAACCGATCTAAAAAATTAATAATAAATAATTAACTAAATTAACAGTTAATAATAAAATGAAGGTAAAAGTGAAAGCATGGTTATTAAAAGTAGGCTATGATTATAGGTCTATTTGTAAACATTTGAAACAGTAGTTCTTATCAGACAGTATAGGAAGGTATAAACGAGGAGGTTATAGCGAAGAAAAGGTTTAGATTTTAGAATATCATGCTTAGGGAATGGTATACTTAAAATATGCTAAACATTCAAATTTAATATTCCTTTTCCCTTCCTTTTTCCTTTTTATCTCCTTCCTCCTTCCGTTCATTCCTTTTCCTTATTACTGACTGAGAACAATGTTCACGCAACCAATTGGTTATTATTGTACTGACAAAAGCATTGCCAAGGGTATCCGCAGTCATAAGGTGCATGCTAGCCCTCGGACGTTCCCACAACATCACCCTCAAACTACATTTTGTTAGTCATCCCGATGAAGGCAAGCTGCCCCCGGAAAGGTTCTCAAGAAAAATGTTGGGATTGTGGTACGTGAGACGAGAAGACAATGGACGAGTAGTCTAACTCCGCCCCCTGACGTCACGACTCAAACATGTGCTCAAAGATGGCCGTACTGTGGGACGATTTTAACTGACAGCCTTACTGTACCACACTAAAGACTGGATTGCTGGATTGAAATGGTCCAATATTGTGTTGTTTCACGATGTTCGTCAAGAGCTAAAATAGGAGGGGTGTCTTTACACTCGTTTCCGAAGGATATCAAGTTAAGAAATAAGACGTGGGAAGTTAAAATCAGATAGATAAGAAATGTTTTACGAAAACATGTGATACCATGGTTGTAGGCCTATAATGTTCTTTGCATTTCGTGGATTCCGATTACAAGCAAATTCCTCATGGCAAACTTAAAAGTGTTTGCGAGATGGAGCCCTGCCCATGTGTTTACCCATTTTTTTTATTTCCCGGACTGGCCAACTATCTTCATTCTAAACTTGCTTGTAGTAGGCAGGCTAATGAGTAGACCTGTTTGACGCGGCCCTATAATTCTGCACAAGAGAGAGGCCTAAGCACTAGACAGGCTACTTTTGTTTAGGTGTAGGGCCTAGACCTAGCTAGAATAGAATGTTGCTTTATTTCCATTAAGTATTGCATACATAGTTAGTTTTATGTTTATATAACACAGTTGACCCCTAAGATAATACAAGTGGGCCTACATCTAGAAGTTAGGGTAGGCCTATATGGAAAGGAAAATAACACCTAGGCCTAGCCTCTGCTTATTGGTAGGTTAAAACTAATAGTATAGCCTTGATTTTGCTTTTAAGGTAGGCCTAGGTCCAAAGCTTCCAAGGTTAAAGGCCTAAACTGTGTATAAATTATAAAGAGGGGTACATTTCTAGGCCTAAATCTTAGCAAAGAGGTGTGTCTATCCTAGCCGTGTAGGCCTAGGAATAGAACCTAGGCCTCCGCCTACCCCTAGAGTTAAACCCAGGCCTACTTTTTACGATATGATCTTGTGGACTGAGAAATAATAAATTATGTTGGCCTAAACCTGAGACTAAACTTTAAAAAATGCTTTCTAGAGTAAAGGCTTTGGGTTTATAATCAATTCTAAACCCAAAGGTATAGGGACTATGATGACCACCGTTTTCCGAAGTCCACACATCCTCAAGGACATAACATAGGACAATACAACAGCTGCTGGCTTCCTTCTTGATCTACATAGTCTTTGGCTAAGCCCATTCTAGAAAATAACATATTTTTCAAGGATTTTTTCTACCCGTACGGGCGTAAAAACACGTTGAAGTCCATTGCGCCAACCACACTTAGGTTGCAGCTTGTCCCACAGCTCGCGGCGCTATCTGTTGGATTTTTCGGAACTAGCTAAGCCCCGCCTTTGACTAGTTGTCCATTGACATGGAATATCGAAAGGCTCTTTCAGACTCCATCTCAGCATCATCGTTTCAATTTAAAACGTTATGAATCATTATATTTTCCAGTCTTGACTTCTGGTTGTGCGTACTGGTCAAAGTCTCGCGTTCAATCTTTGGGCTATCAATTCGGGTGTATAACATTTACATTAGGCCTAAGCATGGCATATTTTCCGAATGGTGTGTGTGTGTGTGTGTGTTTACCTGGAGGCCAATGCTAGTGTTCATCATGCTTGCGTGCAGCCCGATAGACACATCGTGCCCTGGTGGTATACGGAAGTACTGACTGCTCACTTGCGGGAAAGTCCACCGGACTATGTACGAGCACCTGAAACGCATTGGAAACAGAATACTAATCAAATACAAACCATCAGTGCTCAGAGAATCACTAATGAGTATAATGCACTTTATTTTAGGTTGAAGGTTGTGACATTCCCACCCCCTCCACAGCAAACGTGCGGTGTAACAGGGGTATTCTGGGAGCGGTGGATGACTTGGAAAAGAAGAACGAATGGAACGAAGTGGGCGAAGATTCCGACCTATCGCACCATTCATCTCCAGATACCTGTTAAATGACTATATTGTGTCTGGCAAAAAATAAAGAATAATTATATAAATTATTCTGTGTGGGATCATTTTCTTGCTAATATTTATTACGTATAGTGAGAAACTTCATAGGGTATAAATAAAACAAAAACAAAAATTGAAATATTCCATAAGACAGGATAGGAACTGATTTTCATTGGCAAACTTTAATTAAAAATACCTACCAAAACCTGTGACGCCAACGCCTTTATTGAGGGAATATAACCAATAAGCGATCAGTATTTGAAATAAGGACCATCAGTTGACCACGATTTAGCTACGCTTTAGATTACATCTTTTATAGAGCATTAATGCGGGTTTTGTGATGAGGTAATACATGTACAGATACAGACAATACTTATGTATATGTTTCCGGTTCAGAAAATGACTTTTACTTTGGAGTAATCAACTGAAGTGTGTTCAATAGTATAGAAACTTGTTAGCCCCAAGACAGCCAAAATTGTTGCACAATTTTATGTTGTATGTTTTTCAACAAGTATGCATTCTAGGTCCAGAAATCAATGACACAAACACCTCGAGTGGACTGGAGAAATAAGATCATGAAACATAATTGACGTTGTAATGCTGTGCGAAATGTATCGTGAATAATAGAACCTCGATCTTGCCACGTAGCAAGTGGTATTGCTATAGTAAGGTCTCCTACCTTTGAACCCAAAGCCTGTGAAGCCACAGGAATCACCAAGATCGCTGTTGTTCTGTTTGTAGTACAATGATAGACCCTCCGATCGACGTCTGAACAAGTATTTATTCAAAGGCCGTTTATGTATCATATGACCAAACCTTGGAAGACAGAATAAGATCGACTGTTGTTCGTTTGTAGTATAATAGAACCTCTGATCGTGCTACGTGCAAGTGGTAATGCATAAAGCTAGGTTTCCTACCACCTTGAACCCAAAGCCTGGGAAGCCACAGGAATCACTAAGATCGCTGTTGTTCTGTTTGTAGTACAATGATAGGCCCTCCTTGGATCCAGACGTGGCTGAACGGAAGGGATAACTTTCATTCAAAGCTGCCGTGTATCCACCTTCCAGAGTCCATGATGATGGGTCATATGAGTGGTTTAGGTGGATTGCGAATTGATTTGGATCTCTGAAAAAGACGCTATTGCTGAATTTCTTTTCTTTTTACAACGCTTATATTAGCTTCATGTGTTTGTCTGTCTGTCTGTCTGTCTGGACGGAATCTTATAATCGATATTTCACCCACTTCCCAATGTCCGATCGAGCTGAAATTTTTCACACATACTATTCTTGATGACAATAGATGAATCAATTAACAGATTCACTAACTAATCAATTAATTCATCGTTATTAATTAACCAAACAAAGTGTACATGGGAAATTAGTCACAGCTAGTAAGGATGGGCCAACCAGATGCAGAAATTCGGACACGTCCAGTGAGCACATATTCGATTACAACATTCGTTAAGACTAAAAAGTATAAAATAATATTACATGAATTTTTTTTTTTTAAACAACGCTTAGGGTTAAATGTACTAAAAAGTAAAAAATAAATTTTCGCCCAACAAATTTCTGCCTTACTTGGAAATAAAAAGCGTTGGGCGCTTTCCTTCCATGAACAACAAAATTCTGTATACCGTAAGCGCCCAACGCTTTTAATTTCCGAGTAAGGCTACACACATTTAACCCTAAGCGTTGTTTTAAAAAAAATATTTTTTTCATGTAATATTATTATAAACATAAACACAATCACATAAAATATTCTGTTCTAGTCTAGTACTCGATTATATTGTGTAGCTTCGGGGTTCGAACTTATATACCAATACCATATAACCATTGGGGAATAAGCTATGTCCAATATTAATGAAATGGTATGTAATAGACCTGATAAACCTTGATCTGAAAATTCGCTGAAAGTTAATTCCATGTTCCAAAAATATATAGAAAAGTTTAATGTTTACTTTTTTGTTTCTCACTCAATTTTTAAACGATTTGCTACATCATCTTTTAGTATTGTTTAAGAGAGGAGTTACCAATTCGCTCATACAGTCATACAATAATATTGTTAATTCTTGGTGTGTTCCGATTAAGTCAATATCTTTCCTGATATTTAAAAAAATATCGACAAAAACTTCAATTCTAATATTATTTATTGTTAAAACATAAAGCTTGAGAAGGCTTTCTTTGGTATGGTATTGGTTGTATCACCATGGTAAAACTAAGTATATAAGCCTATTGTCAGTCGTACTTATCGTAAAGTATCATTTTTACTGAGTATAAGTCATGTTGTTTCCAATTATGCCATACTGAAAAAAAAATTATCGACAAAACATAAAAATCAGAAATCTTCCGCCTTCAAAAGTTTACATTATGTATAATTTTAATGAGTTTCAGTGAATATTTTGATTTCCTATTAAATTTAATAAAGTTTCAAAGTAAATACTCACACTTGAGGTGTGAAGAGCTTATTGGCAGCGATAATGTTGAACGTGTAGCAGAGTCCAGTGTCAGTGAAGACCGGCGTGAATATCTTGCTACATGGCACACGCTCATTCCTCCACGAACACGAGTCCATCAAGCTATCTAGTGGACCTGCCGCCTACAACATGGAGAACCTACACAGTGGAAGTACCTCATGGCCCGTAGAGATGAACAAAAATGTTTTTTTTTTTAAGTTCGAAAATTCACGCCTTATAAATCAAAATTCGCGATTTTTCGTTATTTACCAAAAAAACAATTTGATGATGGTAATGCACACCCCTCCATAATTACGAAATTATGCATTTTTTGTGTAATGTCGATACTTTGACATGAAGTATTTTGAGCTTACTCGCGTACAAACGATTATTACCATCTCACAATCGCATTGTATGATCCGGCACCTCCACCATATATACAGCCAGGATTAATTTAATTTCGATTACCTACCCGGCACCTCTACCAAATCTTTTTTTTTCGTGACCCAATTCGCGTTTGCTAATTTCGCCACAGTTCGCGGTATCAACTTAAATATCGCGAAAATTCACAAATTGTAATTTGGTACCATTCAATCACAATTCAGATGATTAATGTGCAAACTGAATTTGAAGGGATTGTTGCAACTTTAAAAATATCGCGAATTTCGTTCTCACCATTTTTTGCACATCTCTACTCATGGGTCACAAGCTTGAAGTCACCGATTCAAAACCCACCACAATAACTTCTTCTTATTTTTGTAAGAGCACGGTTATGCTTATTTTATAAGGTGGGTGCAAGATTAAGTCATCTCAAATAAAATTTTTTCTTTTACAAATTCATGAAATATCATTAAATTAGACTTTCACCGCTTTTGGGGAAACAAATCTTAACTATTGAAAACACAAAATATGTATATTTGCATTGTGAAGTACACATCCGGCCACAAAGACAAATAAGGGAAATCAATACTCCACATAATTTGATGGTTTTATCTAGGTCTAGGCCAAATGTTCATGTATGGTTAAACCTACCTCTTCCAAGAACTGTAAAACTCTTTCATCCACAGTTTCACTCCATAATTCACCCAGGATATTGGCCAGGAACGGACATAGTAGAGACGCATATCCACTCTTCTCGAGGCTGAAAACAATCATTCGATATCGGTAATGTTTCCCTCATCTTGTTTTATGTGAGTAGTTGTGACCTGGATATGGTGGGTTACTTGTGTGCTATCAGGTGCTATTAACTATGATTTATAAAGTAATATTTTCAAATATTTTCCATTGAAATATTGGTTATTGTTAAGCGAGCGAAGCGAGCGTTTCCATTCGACTCTGCCGGAAAAATTAGTCACTGTTTTTTTTTTTTTTTTTTTTTGTTGTTGTTTGTTTTGTTTGTTGTTTTTTGTTAGTTTTTTTTTTTTTTTTGTATGTCTCGCGATAACGTTCGAACGGAGGCTCGGATCGAGTTGAAATTTTGACCATCCGCAAGCTTGTTCTCGATTGTAATGCCATTAGTTTTGTGACAAAATCGTTCAAAAAGTTAAAAGTTAATTAAAGTTAATCGAAAGTTTTTTTTCAAACTAACCGCGACAAATCTGAGATAGCCAATCATTAGAATGTCCGTCCGGTCAAGAACATGTAAATTTTATTTTATCCGATAAGTAGTGTAGATGGAAATTACATTATAACAAAAGTAACGTTGCCATGCAACGAAAAGACGCGCGAAGTTTCTATCTAATACACTGCCACTAGAAGTAATCAAAATACTTTCGAGAAAACAGTCTATTATTTTCACCAAAGACGTTTAATAGTTTTCCAAGGATCAAGGTCCTCTAGATGCGGTGGATTTATCCACAAAGTAAGGTTTTTACACACGGGTTTACCCAAATACCTTGGCAATAATAAATAATATTGGAAACGCAAACGCCATAATTTTTATGTGCAATGATGGGTCTAGCTATAGCACGTGCTCGCTTATCAACGCGTCCAACTGAGCGTTTCCTAGTATAAACATTGCTACTATTGAAAGCAAGAATGTTTGCCCCGAGCGCCCATTCTACGACATAATTCATAGACGCTCTTTGTAGATGAGCAATTCATTGATGGCCTGCCTATTAGAAGCTTATATATATATAATTATATATTGAGTGCCTACAAATTTAATATATTCTGTCAATTTGAGTAATCTCTTTCAAAGATACTGACAGTAACCCTGTTTTTAAATACCGTACAAAGGAATAGACAAGTACAGCACAGTATTCACGACACACGTATACCAATAGTTATCATCATGCGTACCTACCTATGTTAACGGTTCCAACTAACCTTTCTCCAGTCAAGTTAGAAAACTGTGCAAACACTTGCTCTTCGAAGTCAAACACGGACTTTCGGACCTAAAACAAAGACAGTACATAATATTTAATACAATTCAGAAATTACAAAATCCATCCCGACCGTGCTTGTATTAAATATTAACAACTCCACCTACGGGAGTGTTTCCCGACTAACTCTTCACTCATGTTCGTGATAAAAACATAAATAAGAAGCTCATGCATTCATTTATAATTTATTTCGGCATCCTACAAGTGTGATATAGCACACAAGGTTCTTAAATTTTGATACTTCTAAAGTTTGACAAAAGTGTTCTCGGTCTAGTACAAGTCTACGGTCTACCCTACCATGTGATTCACTGTGTTACTATTAATTTTTCTTAATCTGGAATAGTAGTAATAGTCTAGAACGAGATATGAAATAAACCTCTAGAAACTGATTTCTCTCGACTGTTTGAGAAGATGTTATCAAAATGTTCGTGTAAACGTCAGGAATCACCTCTGGCCTGTGTCCAACTAGGTTTTGGATGTGGATGGCCGTGGGCGGAGGTCAAATGCCATGCGCTCGGGCTCTTTCGGTTATCTGGTTTGCAAAGTTGTCAATAAAGCATACATAGACAGCCTTAAAGTCATAGAGTTGAACATTTTTGTCTTTATCAACCAGAAAAAACCCACAAATATAGTAAATTTTGGACTTTTTAACCAAATCGAAATTCTTGAAAACTAATTTATATTTTATACAATTTTGTGTAAAAAAATATTTACAAAATGTGTTACTGTATATATTTCCACTTTCGTGAATCGTGACATCTTTTCCATTTTTCAAACACCTGTGTCAGTGAGCCGAGCGAACAGCAATTTGTCTAAAACGCATGTCCTATACTCTCTCAAAGCTATTTTATAGCCAGTCTATTATTTATGATATAATTTTAAATTTTAGTTGTTTTCCTTTTTTCGTATAAATATTAACAAATTAGTGCAATGTTCTCTTTGGTTAACGATCTTATTTTCTTATTTGTTATGTATATTTCATGTGCTGTGACTGAAATAATAAGTGCTAAGCAATGATTTTTAACATCTATAGTAGGCTAGATCCCCAGTCATTGGTCCACTGGCGTGTTAATTAGAAGTCATCTTGAATAGGTCAGTTTGTATGTTAAAGTAGGTTGTAGCGATTTGTGACCCAAATATTTTTCAAGATGGCTGTCAGGTTGATAGGTGAACATATAAGCCATTAACACTAAATGATTACTGAATTCTCTTATGCAATAACTTCTTATTGTTTCTGTTTGTGCATTCCCATGCTGCACAAGCTAAAAATTATCGAACAATCCAGAAAAATGATTAATCACATTTTAAAAAAAGCATAAATTGAAACGCCAAATCGCCATCTCGAATTGGTCAGATTGAAGCTTTAATTTGGTACGCTAGCGCCTTTACGGACGTCTTGGAGACTGGCAATCTATCTAGCTTACTATAGATCATTGGTGCTAAGCTATACTTGAGTGTTATTACGACACATACCTTGTTCCCAGAGCAGATGGTGACGGCGGGGAAGGGAATGTCTCGTACGGGGGTGGTTGTCTCAGCGAATGAAACGATAACAGGAGAATTCACCCACTTCATGTACACCCTGAAGATTAGCAAGGTACATGCCAAGATACTGAGGCAGACGGCGATTACCCAGCACACCCTGCGACAGTGCAACACATACATACATAATTTATAGGTAGGTTGTGGCGGCGCTATAGGAGGCAATTGTCCCCCTCTAAAACGGACGCGTAGTATTATAAACTCAATGGGGAGAATGGTAAACTCATAGAAAATAATCACACTCAAGCCCTACAAGGACTATTTTTGACCGTAATTTTAGGGAGGATTTTATCTCAAAATAAAAATATCATTGGTTTTAAAGGAAATATATAAGACTGTTAGGATTTGTCCAACTAGAATATAATAAATTTGTATCTAGCCATCATAACATTAATTGGTATAAATTGTAAATATGTTGATCAAATATAAGATGAATTTAAGTAAATTTAAGAAACCATATAAGTGGTTTTCATAAACTGTTTCGCCATCTATTGCAGGGTGCGAATGATCGCGCTTACAAGTTGGACCACATAAAATCGTATGCGCTCTTCAGAGACCTTCGCTAATGTAAGCACTAAAATAAAGTCACTGGTTCACATCTGTGTACCTACCTCTCTAACGCTGAGCGCGTGTTGTCGCCAAGGTACTGGAACCCATGTAGACTGGTGCTGCTGCAGAACTTGCGGAAGTAAGATCTCACTTTGAAAGGTTTGACCCCCTTAGGGTTCGGTTTGGTTTTCTCACTTGACATTGACCTCTTCTTCTCCATCTTACGCTGGGTGACGACACTAGTTGGATCCTAGGGTAAATACATTTGTAACTAATACACATAATCTTGGAATTACTTTTGTGACAAATTTGTCGTTTAATCAGCATGTATCAAAAATAGTTCCTAGTGCGCATAAAATGTGAGGATTTACTAGGAAGCTTCGCAAACGCTTTTTTTAGTCGCGTTGATGGATGAGCTTTTTAATTATAAAGTGTTAATATTAATTTAAAAAAATAAAAACATATAAACACGGCCCATAAAAAGCAATCATTAGGGTCTGTTGGATCTTTGATTGTTGGTAACAAGGCTGTGAGTAAAGTAAACAATCTCCTGTGAAGTTTTCATACAAGGCTGTGAGAAAGATCTAAAATCTATATTTTCGTGCTATTTGGGCGGATTCTGACTAAACGGGTGGGGCTACAACGTTCATATTTCACATGGACATTAAGGTAAGGGTAATGTATTGACTTTTGAAAGAAAAAGTTGAAAAAGTTAGCAAGAATCTCTAGAAATAAAGGTTTTAATATTTAACACCTCAAAAAACTCAAATTAAAACCTTTATTTCTTTATATTCTGGCTAACTTTTTTTACTTTTTCTTTCAAACGTCAATACATCACCATTACCTTAATGTGCATGTGAAATATGAACGCTGTAGCCCCACCCGTTTGGTCAGAATCGGCCCAAATGTCACGAAAATATCGCACTAAAAATCGAAAAAAATCGTAAAAGTACGATATTTATGAGAAATATTTCTTCGATTGTACCCAAAAACGTAGCAAGTCTAAGTTCAGAGATTTCGAAGGTCCCCTCAAATTTTCATCGAGATCGCATATGCCGTTTGCCCGGTAGAGAGCGAACAAACAGACAGAAATACAAAAAAAAAAACAAAAAAAAAACACCCGAGCTAAATTTTTTGGGGGTCGGTGAAATTGAAGTCTTCGCTTCGCTCATCCAATAAATCGGAACTGTGTGGACACATTCAGCGAACGAACATTACGCCGCATTTACATATCCCTACGACACAGTCAGGCCACAAGTCAAATATGCTACCCAAATTTGAAATTCAAACGTGTCGACAGAAATGGCTCTTATAGAGAGTAAAGTGTTACACTTGTTTTGTTAGTGTTAAGATAAGATTGGTGTTTATTTTAGCTTTAAATCATTTCTCAAATGCCAATACATATTAAGTTTAAACATATATTAACAAATTAATATAAATACCCAACAAAACCAATTTAACATAATCAGCTCCACCCATTCAAGAGAAGTAAATTAATAATAGAACGTTTTATTTTTCGGATTATAGGACAGCTTTATATCTTCCTTCCCCCAGATATTAAAAAAATGGTGTGAAATCTTTTAAAGGACTTGCAGATATCAATTATTGTAGTTACAGATTGAGTGGCAGAACTTATTTTCATCTTTGCTGCTCTTCTGCCCAAAAGTGGTGAATTTGTGTTAAAAATTATTTATAATTAACGACTATTTTTAGCGGTTAAAATTCGTTTTTACCGTAAATTCTTTGCCTTGATATAGATATAGATATAGTTTTAATCATACTCTTTGATGAGTTTACTTATTTCTCATGGGAAACCAGCCCAAACTAAAGTATGTTCGTCTTCAGGTGCATAGGTGGGAATTGTGGCGTTGAGTGAAGCGATCGTCCAAGGGCTGTTTAGGAGGAATCAACCTTGGAGTACACTTTCAGTCAGGATTGCCGGTGGCGGGTATCGACCCTGGACCTCCAGAATCAGAGTCTCGCGCGTGATACGCATGTCACGCACACTCGCCTGTTTCTCTATGATGGGCTGACGAGACGCGGGAGGGTGGTACACAATACTCAACGGTTACATTAAAATAATTTTGTCTGCACGAATTTAATTAAATTAGACGCCTAATTTGTTAATTGGCATGTGCCACGCGATATGCCACAAGGGATATTTAATAATGTGGTAGAATTTTAACATGGCTTCCACTTTTTACATAAAGTTAGCTTTAGAGCAAATTCATGTACGGTCCATTAACCATGCTATCTGTAGGGATTTCTGTTCGCATCCCTAAACTTTAACGCCGATAGTTGAAGGGTTCAACGAATGTATAATAGTATGTATTGAAAAACAATTCCTTACTCACAACTTAATACCTTTTTTACCTTCTCTTTGGAAATCTTTTTTAAATTTCCATACCGATATTAAAAGCACAAATACTTAACATTTTCAATAAAGATAACAAAAAGTGCGCTAATTATCCATCTCACCGACAGACGTTAGAGTCAGATTCGGAAGGTCACGGCGTCGAATCCCGCCACTAGTATCCTGACTGAAAAATTAGCCTTGTTTTCTTTTCAGTCGTTTTGATGAGAATGCCCTAACTAACAAATATTTAGTGATACATCTAAAGAAGGGTATGAAATTGTACCTGGGTCGGTTTCCCACGAAAAGATAATTAATTGTATCTATCTCATTCACACATAATAACATTTTACAAGATTTGGAGAGCCATAAGAAAGTTTTTTTCTGTTTGAGTCATATGTTGATTGCATTAATGTATTGCTAAATTACGCTTTCATTCCACCCATATTTAAAGAATGAATTTACGTAATAATTTTGTTTTCGTTCTCCTCTATTAGTTTTTACATTGAAGATTGACGATTACTAAATATGTATCTTATTTATTCCACATTTTGCAAGGGTGTAGACTGTTGCATAGAGTGGCTCATTATGACCTAATGATGACTGATGAGCCCTTAAAGGGGATATTACCCCTAAAAATGATTTTTAACCACATGTCTATAGAATAAATATAACTACTAGGGAAACGCCAAAGTCGTTGTTGGACGAGTGAGTGAGCCATGTGTTGAGTACCCGGTAACATTTCTTTTCTTCCCTTACCTTAGGCCTCCCTATAGCCTATCATAGGCTACAGTGGAGCATTTTGGCCTAAACTATGGCCTAAACTTTTACACAACTCCCGGACCAACAATCTACCATTAAGCAAGACCCGGCAGTCACACGGAATATTCAGTTGAAGACTGCCAACAACAGCAACCTCCGGCACAGTGATTTCCACCAATACCCTATTATTTATATACGAATATAATTATCAAACTTAAATGCAAATGTTCCCGGGTCGGGTACTCACCACATGACTCGCTCACTCGTCTAACTACGACTTTGGCGTTTCCCTAGTCTAGTTGGCTAAAGTGCCCTTGTAGCCGAAATGTGGGAGACGTGGGTTCAATCCCCTGGTCGGGAAAGATTTTGTAATTTCTAGATTGTATTTAAAAAATAACTAAACATGTTTTGAAATGCATATAACGCAGTGTAGTCCATCATCTGTGGCAATAGGGCCTACTATGGTAAACATAGCCAGTACGAAATACGTGAAAATATTTCAAGGTTTACTCAATCTACGAGCGGAATTTGGGGGTACCTTGACGTCCAACATTCGACAGACCTTGCATGGGCACGGCATTACACGGCCAGGCGAAAAACAAACAAAAAATATATTTTCAAAATCTAAAACATTGTCGTTAAAATAATTTCTAAACATTGGAAGTCTATTTTTCAGTTTATCATTTCTTGTAGGTTTAAATCGCAATGAATCTTGCTGATTTTGTTAGCAGTTCTCAATAAACTCGTACCGGATGTCTGTTTAAAATTTCAGCGCAATCTGTTCAGCGATTCGGCTGATTTTCAACGTACACACACACACACACACACACGCACGCACGCACGCAGAAAAACAATTAGGGCCGTTTAAGTCGAATGGAAATCACTACGTTCGCTACGCTCACTCGTTCAAAAATTACCGTTTAAAAATATATTTTTTTAAGTTTTTTTTTCTTCTGAAATTTGCGGAAATTGTGGGAAATTTCTTAAAGCGTCTAAACAGCTTATTTTATGTTCATCACATATACTTAGAGCATCGTATAAATCTAAAATGGCCCTTTATAACATCGTGGCTTGAAACTGTGCACAATTATTATACACTCAAACACGCAAAAATATGCATTCCAAAATCACACATTCTCTTGGTCATCAGCATATTTTGACCGAATCACTTGCCCAAATTACAAAACAAGATTTATAAGATTTTATAGAAATCAATCCAGAAATTACAAAAACCATCCCAACGGGGTATCGAACCGCGGTATCCCGACTGCCGGTCGAGTGCTTTACCCCTAAGCTACCGGGACGGTTAATTTCATAACACCTGGATTGTATTTACAGAAAAGGCCATCGAGAACATCAATAATAGACAATATTTTTTAGTATCAAAATCCACCAAGCTCACGGGGCATAAAGCTCGTCCCCTTGTTATTTCTCATGGGAGATTTTTGCTGATGTCCCATCAGCATCAGCATCAGCAGCTAGGTCGATAATTACAAAAATTGACAATTTTGTTTCGGGTTATAGTGGACCAAATAATTTTTCTATTATTGGATGAGCAAAGTGAGCGTAGCGAGCGAAGCGAAGATTCCATTTCACTACACTGGAGAAAAAATCCAGAATGTTTTTTCTCTTTTTTTTCTTCTTTTGTATTTTTGGCTGTTTGTTAACACGATTCTGGCTAAACCGATTCTCCAATTTCGATGAAATTTTCCGGTGGTATTCAAAATCTCTGGACTTAGATCTGACACGTTTTTGAGCGCAATCAAAAAATTATTTCTTATGAAAATCGCAATTTTACGATTTTTTTCGATTACATGCTTTATTCGATTTTAATGATTTTTTCACAGAACCTTAATTTTATGAATTAAGATATCCATGTGAAATTTGAGTGCAATTGAAAAATTCGAAAAAATCGAAATTTTAAGATTTTTTTCTTTTTCTAAAATTACGATTTAATAAAAAAAATAAAAATTAAAGTTTATTTTTTATTCAATTTAAATTAATTTTAAAAAAATTGAACTTAGTAATGATTTTTTCACAGAACAACAGAAAATTCGCATAACACATGGCAGCTCAATGCACCAATTACGCTCATCCAACAACGCGCCTGAAAAATCGTTTGCGAAGCTTCCTAGTTATCTAAATTCATAACAAGTTAGCCTGAATGAAATATTTTTTTGAGTTAAGCGGGTGAATACCCCTTTAGACCAAATAAACCAAAATATTTGCTAAGCCTATTTAAAAACTTACCATGTTTTGGTCTGAGTACATGTCAGCGCGTATAGGCCTGACCACTGCACTGAACTTTGATGTTACGACTCCGCGTGAAAAAGCTTAACGCCCAGCCACAAGGGAGGCAATTCTCGCACGTCGGCTGGTACCCCAAACTTGACGCATGATAAATAGAGATGGATGTAATTACATTTACATTGAAGTGCTACGAATACGAAGTAATGTTTAAACCTTTAGGCCCACCCCGTGACGCCGTAGTACGTGCGCAAGTGAACTTCTGCAATTAGTGAGACCAACATTGGGGCTCATGCGTTATGTGTGAGACTACGATTCAAGAGGTCTCGGGTTCAGATCCCGCTATCGGCAATTTTGAATGAAAGAATTTTCCGAGGTTTTCTTCGGTCGTTTATGCGAATTCAAAGGATTTAGTCCTCTTAAATTCGTTCTCACGAGCATTTTTTTCTTCTTAGTTGCAAGAAATACTTGTTTTAAAACGTCAACAGTGTGGAAAATAACACTCAATGAGTATATGAATGTGACATTTATGAGATTATTGTGAAATCCATATCAGAAGTCAAAATACTTCTGTCAAAAGAGAGATAATATCATGGCCCTTATGTTTTGAGTCCAAGCACGCACTCAATATAAGCGTTTTTCTCAAATTTATCTTGAAAAACATACCCATGGTGCAATGCATGCCCCTCTTTAGGTGTCTAAATGGTATTATGTACTTTGACCAATTGTGACAATTATGTTGGTAAAGAGGATTCAATTTCTTGCAATCGCACATGCACTACTGAATAAAACATCGGAAAAACTTTCGAGCAGGATTGCCGGTGTCGGGGTTCAAACCAGTGACCTCCCGAATCAGAGTATAGTGGTCCCAACGAAAGAATGCAGATAGCTCGAAATTGTTTTCCCAACATAACAACGTTGTAAACGCTATTCACGCTAGCTCAGCGTGGATCTAGCATACGGAGGAATTCTGTGATCTAGCTCAGATAATTTTTGCTTGCGTTGGTAAAATATATTTCTCTTTCATACACAAAGGCGACATTCCATTTACCGCGCATTCATATTACCCCCACCACTACCAAGCATCTGCATTCTTTCGTTGAAGCAAGTATACCGCACTTTACGCATGAGCTACCGCTGTCGGCAGGTGTAAGCACATATCTCTAGAATGAGATAATACTTTATACTTCACACAGTGTTGTCCATGTCATTGCAAGTATGCTTTTTAGGGTTTAATTTACAAAAAATATTGCTTTTTTAAAAATTACCCCTAAAATAAGAGTTTGTAGAAATGCACTTGCAATGCAAAATATGTATTTATTTCAACCACCTCGCTACAACCGCCTGTAAATAAGATTTTTTCAGGTGAGCAATGTAAAGCCGGAAGTGGCCTATTCACTTACTGAGATTTATGTAGGCCATCACAGTTTTTGTCTTATCTGTAAGTCATAAAACAAGTAAGATACTAGAAACAATTTTACCAACAGGGAATATTGTGAAAGGGATTCAATGCTGGGACGTGGTTAAAAAATCATGGTCAATAGCAAATACCGAATTTAAATTTCAACTAGTTTTTATTTTTCTCTCACACAAAAAATACATTAGTAAAAATGAAGCAAAGTTGATATGGGAGTAAATCAATGCAAATGATGATATTATTAAAATGTAGCAATACATCAAGTGTCGTTTTTAATCATATCACAGTGTCAGGTCACAGCGAACACACTATACTGATCAAGTTTAATATATAAATAACATATAATATATATATATTTAGAAATGCTCACTCTTTTGAGATTTTTTTTACAAATGTACAAAATAAACCAGGAAACATTTATTTTATTATTAACTAGAGAACAAGAACACTTACGAAGTTGTGTTTGAGTTAATAAATAAGCAGTTTTGTTAGTTTTCAAAATATAACAGTATATCCCTGTCATGTGAATTATGAGTCAATATTGGCAAGTCCAAACATTAAAAGCTGTAACTGTTAGTCTAATGGATGTGTGATAGTATACCTAAATCTAATTTAATTGGCCTAAGGCCTGAAGCTAGAATCCTTAATTATTTCTTACACATTTTACTAACACATTTCAAAATATTTAGCATTGTATACATAACATATCTATGTAACTTAATAATTAAAACAAATCTTAAAGAAATAAGAAGAACATTTATAAAAAAAACGCCTATTCTTTATTCTATATTCAACTTAAAAACAGGAAACTGCGAGAATATTTTAGTTAATATTAATGCTATATTATTTTATTGATGATTAGGATGTGACAGGATCACTGCAGTGGATGGATCATAAAGGCCTGCTTTCCTGCCTCATTCTGTAATTATTTTTGGGCCTTATGTGTTTTGATTACACAAATATAACAATCAATCAATCATTCAATCAAAAGGTAAATAAATAAATAATATTAATAATTTACAAGTTAGACCATACTCGTTGTGCCGAACATTAAATGCTAAGCTATGAAAGTGCAATGTTCAATGAACACAATTTCTTATATAATTTAGTTTTCCTCTTCAGATTTGGTCACAGAACATGGCTTCAACGTGCGGGCGTAGTAAGGCCAGGGGTCCTATGATGAGGTAGTGGACAATCTCGGCCAGGCTCAGGAAGCTGAATCCCAGGAAGACGGCGAGGAGACCACCGCAGTTAGCTGGAACACAATCGCAATCCTTTCGTCAACCTTACACCACTTACCGATCACATCCACACTAGAGAAGACGGGGTTTCACGTCATAAAGCTATTTCTTATTTTAAAATCTAATGTTATTTATTTAATTGATATTCGGGGACGAATCTCCCCTAGAAGCACCACTTTCCTTCTGTTCGTCTGCCTGTGCGTGTGTCACATCTCACGATAAAAACACTTTTTGCTCTCATTGACCTTCAACAAGGAAGATACAGAATGTTTTTGGTGACCTTATGTTCAAAGGGGCGGAGCTATTTAAGTAATTTTTCTTACCCGGCACCTCCACCAAGAATTTCAAGAGATCAAATGTTATTTGTACGTTCATCGACTAGCTGTCGATTAAGTTGCTTCGATATTTAGAGTAATCTCGTACCTGTGCTTGTTCGAACTATGTGTATAACGATGACGGCGGACGACTAATGTTTAATAAAAAAAATCAAAACTCATTTCCAACAACGTCAGGTGTTTGTGTGGTGTTTTTCACACCGATATCTAGGGCACGAAACAATTTTTTGCCGAGATTGCCTGGCTCAGCGTTTCTTCATCATCAACATCTTCATCGTCATCTTCATCCTGCATCTGCTTCTCCACCAATTTTCCCCACTCTTTCTTGTCCTCCCACAGCTTCAATTCCATCACCTGGTTCCACGATTCACCTCGCTCTACAACGTCTCCTTCGATTAATCTTCCCCATTTTTCTCTCGGTCTTCCTACTTTTCTTTTACCTTCCTCCTCTGCTTCAGTCTCGTCTTGGGATACTATCCATTTCCATCCTCTTCATATGCCCAAACCATCTTAAAATTATCAAAAATAATTCCTGGCACGACTTTTTTGGCTTGTCGTGGCTTATTCTCCATACCATTATGTACTAAAATAAGTATGTTTTGTACCTGTATAAGGTATTATAAGCGACGAATTATTTTTCAAATATATTTTTGTGTTGTTGATATTGAAGGAGAAGAAGAAATGGATGACGAATAAATTTACCGAGAAGAGGACATGACAGGCCTGGCAAGCCGGTGTTTATAAACTCGTTGTGACCTAGAAAATCAGGTGGTCAGCCACCCCCTCACCCAACTTATGTTGGAATCAGGTGTAAGAAATAAAAAAAATATATATTGTTAGCCTCGTGTATATCTTAAATATCCACGCGTCCGCTAGGAGATTTAATGGTACCTTGGCATATGACAGTGTTCATACCAACTTAAGAATTAAAGGTACAATATTCAGTTCTATAGGCTAACTTAAATAAGTTTAATCCGGATATATTAAGGGGCTATCGCGCTTACCAATGAAGTCCGACGTTCCGTAAAGCTCACTCCGAATGCGGGCTACGAATCTGTCTTCCTTGAAATATATGTGTACTCTCCCAACGCCATCTCTAAAAAACAGAAAAAAAAAACTTGGCTTATTCTGCTAGGAACTCGGGCTATTTCACAAGTTTCAAAAATAGGTATAACGAATAAAAAATCATGTAAGAAGCAAGAGCCTATATTATTTGCCAACAACACACCAAAGTTTCAATAATTGTGGAGAAAATTGGAGGTCAAAATGATCCAGGGCAGTGTGTAGGCCTATGTGGGAGTTCGCTGGATTTGGTGATAAAACGATTTTTAAATGGAAAAATGTTAGCCCTAGCTCATCTAAAGCCCTTGGACATTCCCTTCACAATTATCTAAACACCCTAAAACCACATAGTCGCCTGCAGTGGGTATAGTGTGTACCCTACAGAAGAGATCATCATTAAATTTTTTTTACACTTCAACGTACTAGAGCTGAAAATGCGCACATAATGGATGTTAATAAGAACTTTAAAAAAAACGACCTTGCCAGGATTCGAACCTGGAATCTTCTGATCCGTAGTCAGACGCGTTATCCGTTGCGCCACAAGGCCAGTTGTTACTTTGGGTAAGCGCCGTTCATAATGTTGTATAATGTTGAAACACTTATTAGTTATTAACAATGTCTAGTTCATATTGATCACTTATAAGAGGAGTCGCTGAGGATGGCGCGGAGACATCGGTATCGTATTTCACACGAACTTTAATAAAAAATAAATCTATGAGATTCAATATACGCATATTTCCAAATTAAATAATTGATATTGAATACAAAATTCCTGAAATCTCCGTTATTCACCCTATTTTGGTGAACTTGAATTTATTCCAAGAGTAGAAGAGTAGAGAAGATTAGGATTTTTTAAAAGCAAATTTGCACACTGGATATCAACCTTTAAATCAATGTAAATGCGCAGGATAAATTGGTATATCGTAAGATAAGCTGTTTGATAGGAATTTCTGAAATCCATGTATTGGATTTCCCATTTTTTCACTCACGTTTCGGACTTATGTTTCTCAATGGACTTTTAAGGCTTATTTTTGCAACAATTTGTCGATATCAATAGAAACGTATTTTATTATCATTAATGCAAGTTTGGTAATGATATTACCAACCATCTTAATAATTAGGCCAATGTTAATCAGTCTCTAAGTCCGATCAGTGACTTCATGTGTTTGTTTGCGTACCGTACCTATATAGTACGTTCATTGACGTTAAGTTAAGGAAGTTGTTTTAGGTGTTACACTTATGGGGTATACACCAACCATCTCATCTCTGCTTATCTTGTTACTCGATGTGGCTTCTGATTGCTGTTATTCACCTTAGCATATTCCTTTTGAATATGATATAATGAAAGCAGAAAAAACTAATTATCTTCGAGGTACGAATGGCAAACATATTTATGTTTGATCTGTTTCATAAATTGTTAAATTAAAACTATTTGGACATACACTGTTCTTAAAATAAATATTTTATTTGTAATATTTCGACACTAGTCGAGTGTCTTTCTCAAACTGAGTTGAACAAAGGAATATTTTAACAATACAAATAAATATAAAATAACAAAAACGACCATGAAACATTTATGCCAACCAATTATGATTAAAATGAAAATAAAACATTGCATGTCGTTTTTGTTACTTTATATTTATTTGTATTGTTAAAATATTCCTATGTTCAACATCAGTTTGAGAAAGACACTCGACTTGTATCGAAATATTACAAATAAAATATTTATTTTAAGAACAGTGTACGTCCAAATAATTTCAATTTTCACTATCAATTTACCTGTTCTTCTAGTTTCAATTTATAATGGTGCATAAATGTTGGCTGGTGTACAACTATCACTTCACTTCAACGTAGAATGGGAGTAAGAAATAACTTTGAGCGTGCCGAGTACATACTCATATTATATAATTTGACAATTATTAATTAATGTTCACCTTTTATGGAGTTTGTTTGAAGCTTTCGACCAAACAACGTTTGTCCCCGACAACTCCATGTTATATTGGATGTCACTGCAGGCAGGTAGACAGTTGCAGTTCGCGGTCTTTTCTTGGGTGTGTAGTTGTCCTGGAATCAAACCACACATTAACAGTTGTCTTATCACTACCCCCCCCCCCATCCTACTCGTCCCCAATCTTCATAATGCAAATCCCCTTACTATCTTTATCTCTAGTTGACGATTGTTGTCCAAGATTGATAAATACCTTAGCAGTTATGAAACGAGAGGTTTAGAGGCTCGAGCCACCTAAACGTGAGGTCTCTCAGTCTTTTCCTCAGTGTCACCAGTCAAACAGTTTTCTCCACAATTATAAACGTATCATTTTCCTCTTAAGAGTTAACAAACTCGGTATTGGACAACTAGCACGAGCAAAACTAGTGGCTTAATGCACTCTTACATAAGCATAAGCATAAGCATAAGTACATAAGAGGTCACTCAGTCATCACCAATAGCGGATACCGAGAAAATATGTTGCCTTTCTAGTCTCTACATTACGTAAGATATGACCCAGATGGTGTGTATTACAGGACATGCGTTTAAGCAGATTGCTGTTCGCTCAGCTGACCGACACCATAGATGTTTGAAATTTTGAACGTATCTAACGAAAGTGAAAATATGGGCTCTACAGTAACATGTTTCAAGAATTTTTAACAAATAAATTAGTTTTCACGAATTTTGATTTTGTTAAAAAAATTACTAACATCGTGATTTTTTTCTGGCTGATCAAGACAAAATTTAGAAAATCTGTGACCGTAGGGCTGTGCGATGTACACGTATTCTTTATTAACAACTTGCAAAGTTTCAGTACGTCGGATGCATCTTGGCCGAGCGAACAGCTATTTGCTAACTGCCAAATGTGTCCTATTCTCTCTTAAATCTTAACCCACTTATCCCGTAGCTTACCGCGGACTTCCTCCAAGCAGATCGTGCTGCCAGCACCGCATATAGGAGTGTTCGGAGACCCTGGAACACCACACAACAACCCTTTCTATTAAAATCTAGAACAAATAGATTATGTTGTGTGTAGTATAAATACAATTTTATTTATTTAAACCAGAACTTGTTGTGAACATTATTCCTCGCAAGCAGCTTGGGTGAAAATACATACGGATTTTTATCGAGACATACTTTGACGATTCCCACCACCCCCATAAAAATAACTTTATAAAATGGATATGGCCTAATATGGACACATGAAATAAAATTATATTGATGGCAGGCTTTACGATCCGCGGGTGTTCGCACTGTCCATACCACTGATTGCAATATTTCCTAAAATATCAATCTTTGATTGTTTATCGCTCACTCGTCGATTGCATCGGGGCCTACAGGGTTGGCTTGGTCGCTTTGGTTTTTAAGTTTCCCACTGAAAATCAGTGTGTAGGACTCTTAACACGATTTTGTAATAGTATAAGGTTTTCTTCGTGAGCATTCCAATACGGCGAAGCCAATAACCGACACTTTCGTTTTCCCCATGTATTCCAGCCACAACCGTATAAAAGCCTTAATCCCAACTCCCATTTTGCCTTCTGTCTGGTCATTGGTTAAGGGATAATTCAAAATCAAAATATTTCAGCACCACAATCAAGGTTGTGTGCTGCATCTTCATCACATTGTTTACAAAGTGGGCATGTGGCATATTTCTTATCCCTATTCTGTGCAAATACAAGAAGTCGTGACCAGTGGTGATGCTGAACGAAGCTTGCCTGGAATAATTTCAAGGTGAATATTTTCCGTTAAAAACCCCCACAGTAAGTATTGACTTTAGAATCTGCTTTTCCAACTAATAAGTAACTAATACGTAAAATTTTTCTGTAGTTAGTTCCTATTATTGCAGATAACCTGACGCATAACGGGACAGGTTGGTCATAGCTGCCTTCCTCCCCATGTAGGCATACTCTTATAGAGTTGTACACACTATAAATTCGTGTTGTGTTCTACCCGTGGTCTGTTAGACATGATATGTCAACTCTGTACTTACTCGGCATGTAGAACGACGAACAGTTGCATTTCTTCAGGCTGGCGTTGATAAAACACTCGAGCTCACAATTACCGGCCGAGTAAATGTTGAAATAGTGCAAAACTCGTTCGGATGACAAGAAGCATTGCCGCTGCTGGGGCTTCAGGCTTTTCTGGAATAACAATATGTTATATTTTGTTAAATGTCAGGAACCTACTTATTTACAACTTGCTATTCAGTTGCTCCAAGGACACAAACTGTAAGACTGTGTGACTCTCAGTACTGTTCTTTGAATCAGAAAACTCGGATAAATTGTTCGATCAGGGTTGCAGGTGTTCGGTATTGGAGCGGAAACCTAGCACTTTAGTTAAGGTAATAAAAATATCGTTCAAATTGTGTTTTGTTTCAGACAAACATGGATGTACACCAAGAAAGGAAGTAACTAGGTCGATCCCAAAACTCCCTGTTGCAATAGCCGACTTCGACAAGCTTAGCTTAACTAATTCTACAATGATCAACAATGAAGCAAGCAGGCTGCAGTATAGCTGTGAGTGGCTGGCTGTGACTAGCTAGCCTGAATGTTTTAATGTTTTGTTCAAGATTCATTGAATTCAAGGACAAAATATAATCAGTTTAAAGGAGGTATTGTTGCATTTTATTATTTTTCCACATTTTGACCGTGTTTTTTTCTTGAATTCAATGATTCTTGAACGAAACAGTAAACCGTTTAATTTAGGCTTAAGGGTATGTCCACATGTAGCACTGTGGGTGTGTCTGCCACGACAGCATTGGGGTAGATTCTTATTGAATTGCGCAACAATTTGTGTGACTAGAATCACAGTGTGAAGTCACAGTCCCGTCAGTCGTATATTGCGTCTAGCTCCATTGGTATGTTGTAAGTAACGAATTGGCCAAAAATTAAACAATTAAATTAGTAAATTAACTATTGTTTTGTTTATGTGTCTACATAAAACATGTATTTGTGTGTAGGGTATATACCTGAATAGCTTTGCTAGTGTTCATAATGTTTGCCTCCAGTCCGATCGTCGCGTCGTGCTCTGGTGGGAGACGAAAGAACTTATTTCTCACTTGAGGAAAGTCAACTGGACTGTGCACAAGGATCTGAAAGAACACACGTTTATTAATGACGTATTACTTTACCAATATAGACAAAATTACAAGTAACTAATAATTTTGTAGCAAAATCCGTTTGCCTTAACCTATTCACAAAAGCTTGTGTAAATTTTGGTTTAAATTTACGTTTTGAAAGCTTTTATGCAATTAAATACATATACATTCTGTTTTGTTAATATGTATATGATGGACTGGCAACAGTACCAGATCAACGTAAGGCCAGGTCCACATCGAGATTGATTCAAACGATGAGTTACATTTCCATCAAGCAGTGAGAAGAGAATATTACAAGACCAACCACAGAACACAATAGGCTGTGCTTAAAGCGTAAAAAAACATTGCCCTGTACTTTGTATATTCGAAATGGCTTTCGACAACAAGTTAGACGACAAGACCTCAAATCTATTACTTTTGAAACCTCATATGGTATATATAAGTTTAGTCGCTTTCCATTCGGTATAAAGACGGTTCCTCAAGTGTTCGATATGATAGACATGCAAATTGTTTGGTGATATTACCTAGGCTGTTTCCGATGATTTTTATGATAATTGAACAGTTACACAAATTAATTCATATAACTAATAATGTAAAACATTATTTTAATGAACTTTTACATACTATTGGCCTTATAAAAGTATCAATTACCATAACATTTATCCGAGCATTTATCCCCGGAATAATACAGTACAGTGAATTATGTTGCTTTAACTGAAGTGGTTGGATGGTTACCTTGAATCCGAACCCTGGGAACGAACACGTATCACTTAGATCGTCAGGGTTCTGACGATAGTAGAAGGAGAGGCCCTCGTGCGACCCTGACGACGCAGAGCGCAAAGGGTTACTCTCTTCTAATGGCGTTTTGTATCCACTCTCCAAAGTCCATGTCGGCGTGAGGTTCTTGCGTTTCGGAGATTGTTTCGGGTCACTGAAATTGGGATAAATATAAGGATATATCATGGGTAAGAATTATGTATTTTATGCAACCTTCAATCAATCATTGAAAGAACAAAATGTCAGACACATTTATTTCTGTGTTTTGTTCGCATAGCATGTTGACTAGAATTACATACTTGCTTATTATGTATGATCTGTATTTAAAGAAAGAAATCGTTCCACTCAGTGGCAACCTGTTTACTAGTTGAAAAGAACTAGCAATATTATTCTGACCTCCAGTCACAAGACTCAAGCTCATTTTCAAGAGTGAACATCAGCTACTGAAAGAAATGAGGCAGAGTTCCCGCTTTTCACTAAATTTACAAGTTGGAGAGTTTTTTGATGTGTGACATTAACTATTTCAAACCTAAATAAGTTTGATTGTGAATACTCACACTTCAGCTGAGAAGAGTTTGTGTGCGCTGACCGCGTTAAACGTGTGACACAGGCCCTCGTCTGTCAGACTAGAAGTGAATATATCCTTGCAAGGTACATCCTTGTTTCTCCACTTACACTCGGACAGCATACCCTCTAGGGGGGTACCGACCTGCAAGAAGAACAGCTTGTATTACTGTCTTATAACTACACTCCTGGATACCACTTTAAATACCCTTGAAATATATCGGAGTTCAAGAAAGTTCCAAAATAAACTAGCAGGATTCCTCTCCTATGTATTTTTTTTTCTTACTAAGGAGGACAATCAATAAACTTAGTATAAAAATATAAACAACAAAATGAACTAAAGTTCAGCAAATTTTGAAATTATTGATTAAATGAAACCTTTGTGTACACAAAGATAAAACTATCTCAATCTCAAGAATAAACCAGTGACATTTAAGACATTCAATAGTTTGAGTTATTTGCCAAGGATTTTTTGTTTTTTTATTAAATAATGTGAACATACATATGGATGTATCAGAAAAAGGGGGTTTACTCTAAATTCCTAGTAACACTAGTTTTTATAAAATAAAGTATCAACTTTCGTTGGGATGGAGACATTCTACTTTGCCTACCCTGTACTTTCACATAACTGAAAGACGTTACTTAATTGATGGACAATCAGTGATTAATAAAGTATATTAATTTTTAGAACCATCTTGCAATTGGATAACTAGGAACACATATTGATACACACGAGTCAAAAAGTACCTGTTCTAAGAACTGTATGGCTCTTCCATCCACAGTCTTATCCCAGGTAGAATTGCTAGCAACTGTCTGGCACAGTAGAGCCGTATATCCAGCATTGTCGTCACTGAAATCATAAAACAGTTTGTAATAGAAAAGTCGTAAATTAATGTGAGTGATGCGACACTTTTGTAATGATGAACTCAAGAATTGTTAGGGATCTAAGCTCCCCTGCAACACTTCTTTCTCTGAGCGTATGCCACGTATAATAATAAAGAGAGCAAATACCATAATATAATGCAAGGCTACCACATAAATCTCCTCCCATATTTGAAATTTCATCAAACTTTAATAACAGTAGAGGCTAACCAACAATTTCTACTTACAGGTCTTTTTGTGTGATTTTACTCGACAACTGTTCATCTTCGAAGTCAATTACTGACTTTCGAACCTGCAACAAAACATGCATATTGTATTCTGCTTGGTTGATTATGAACTAGGCCACTTCGCAAACGCTTTTTTTAGTCGCGTTGATGGATGAGCATTTTTGTAAGTTTTTAGTTTGCGTGGAATCTCTTTACTTTTGCAAGTGATTTTTGAACGCATTGCAGGTGATTGTTGTCAAGTTTCTATTGTTACTTGTTAATTGTTATTATGTACCTAAAAAAACTCATATTAAAACCTTTATTCTATGGATTCTGGCTAACTTTTTCAACTTTTTCTTTCAAAAAGCAATACATCACTATTACCTTAATGTACATGTAAAATATGAACGTTGTAGCCCCACCCGTTTGGTCAGAATCGGCCCAAATGTCACGAAGTGACGAAAATATTGCACTAAAAATCGGAAAAAAAAATCATAAAAGTACGATATTCATGAGAAATATTTTTTCGATTGTACCCAAAAACGTGGCAGGTCTAAGTTCATCAAGATCGCATATGCCGTTTTCCCGGTAAAGAGCGAACAGACAGACAGAAATAAAAAAAAAACACCCGAGCTACATTTTTTGGGGGTCAGTGAAATTGAAGTCTTCGCTTCGCTCATCCAATAAGGTTTGAAGAAATGTTGTATACTCATTTTCAACGTGTTTGTTATAAAACCCTCTTCATCTTACCAATCTTCTGCATATTATATTGATACCCAAATTGGCGACTGCTTGTTGTTACATATACGTGAAGTGCAACCTATGACTAGAACATAGCAGATAAGTGCACAAGAGTTGTGACTAATACTTTTTGGTAAAACTTTATTTATTTATTCCCTCTGGCGGGTGTTATATACTCCCCCCCCCCCATCATTAATGTTTTTTCAAAACTGCCTCCATTATTGTACATTTAACCTACTTTTATATACACATGATGGTTTTGTTGGGTAATGAAATTCAAATGTTCACGTCCAAAACCAAGTGTATATCCTTCATAAACAAAACGGTGATATAGAATTTCCATTTTTCAGTCAAAACATGACGAAATAACTGTAATATGGTGAAAAAGGGGACTCCTGCAGCTGGGGCTTCGCCCCAGACTCCAGCTGACAGGTACTTACACCCCCGAATTTATTCCCAGTTACGCCACTGGTGTATACTCTCGCTGGACTAGAAATTAATCAAGGATAAAATATCGAAGGAATCAAGGATACCAGCCCTTGATTTACTGCTGTCGTTAGTTTTACATACTATACTGTGGTTAACATACCTTGTTCCCACTGCAGATAGTGACGGCGGGGAAGGGAATGTCTCGCACGGGGGTGGTTGTATCAGCGAATGAAACGATCATTGAAGTGTTCGCCCACTTCATGTAAACGTTGAAGATGAACCAGGCGCAGGCCACTAGACTGACGGACACTGCAATCACCCAGCCTACCCTGCGACGGGCAATCATACATATTGAATAGGGTCTCGTGACTTGTGGGAGGCAAGTATTTTTTAAACAAAATTTTCGCTGCTAAAATACAAAATTTGGAATAAATTTCATCACCAATTCGATCTTTTAGTAAAAACAAAAACAAATTATGTATTTTGTTTTTTACCATAAATACCTACACCTTTTAATTCTCACAACTATGTTTTGTTCACTTATTATCACCTGCCCTTTACAAGATCCTGGTTCCAAAATTCTTAAAAATTATCAGGGGGCAAAAAAACAACCACTATCAACTAATTTGTTTTTGGATTATTTCCATCTCCAATTCAACGCTTTTGGGAATGACAAAAGAAAATCGCATTTATTGTCCCCACAAACACCCCTTCTTAATTTACTACTTAATTCTGATCTACGGGTGTCCAACACTCGAGGAAGATGATCGTCACCTACCTCTCCTGCGCTGAGCGCGCGCTGTCTCCAAAGTACTGGAACCCGTGTAGGCTGGTCCTGCCACAGAACGCTTCGAAGGAATTCTCCTTGACTTGTTTTTCTTCCTCATCCTGTGACTTCGCTTCATCGTCATCCGAGACGGAATCCTCCTTCGTCTCGGGGCAGACTACGTTCTGGAGATCCTAGGGAATCACACACTTCAATTCACTTCACTGCGTTTAGCGGGTGAATACCCATTCTAATTTAAATATATACATATTACTTAAAAAAAAAGCATTTATAATGTATCCACTTAGACATAGAACTGATTTTCAGAGGGGAACATTAAATTTAAAGCCGACCCAGCCAACCTTGTAACAGCAAACACCATCGACGAGCTAACAGTGACGAACTAGAGACCGGCATGTTGGAAATGCCGATCAATCCAGCTGGACACGATTCCAAACGCGAACGGTGCCAGAATTATTTATGTAATTGATAATTGGATGAGCGAAGCGAAGCGACTTAAATGTCTCATTACCGTTGACATATACTGGAAAGTGATCGCATGACCTGGGTATAATAATTCAGCTAGTGTATGAAAAATATGCTCTCAAATATTTGAAGACTTCTGTAGCAATGTTTATACAAATGACTTTAATTACGAACAAATCAAAGAAAAATCCGTTTTAGCGTCTGTTAGCGTACACAAGTCGCTAAAAATATGTTTATACATACCATCTTATTAGAGTGCCTCGTCTGTGGTCAGACTGTCTGCGCGTTACTCCACCCTTCTTCGGATGGTACGTGACGTTTGCCGTCATTCGGAATAGAGAAAGAGAGTGCATAAATAATTAACGCTCTTGAGCACATGCGCGCTAAGTGGGCTTTCTACCGAAACTAACTAATTATTATAATGTGATACCCTAGAGATTGTATACTCCCAGGGTAGCGGTATGTCACGCAGATGTCTGTGAAGGGCTGTGTATTTTCACGACAAAATTAGGTCATCGACCGGTTGCTCCTGTTTGTCAATTATCTCAAGGGTGTATGCTAAAAAAACAATTACTCGAGACCATGAAAATGTCTTATGCAAATACTCCAGACTACATTTTGTCGTTTTTTTTTAAATATTGCCTTGAATGTATTTATTTTTAGTCAGACCATGGTCAGACAGATTAAAACCACATGCGATAGAAAAATCCGAGAAAGGGCCCACGTTTAATGTCAGAATCATGTACAATAAAATTGCATCTTCATTAAGTAGAAAGAAATTGAAATCGACATGAAGTTTACTATGTAACAGATTTTATTCAATAATAACAAAATGTAATAAACTATTTTAATTGACCGGGTTGGTGTGTCTTTTCTCAACTCACGCATTTTTGTTACGGCTATTTAATTATTAAGATAATTGACAAGAGTCACATAGTCATGTACATGTTTTAAATATTGTCAGTGCTGGGTGTGGCTAATCCTATAGGGATGCTAGTGCACGCCGAGAAACCTATGGACCTACATTAATGTTGTAGCGCATGCTATTGATATATGAGTTCTAATCTATAGTAGCGCATGCTATTGTTTTGCATCTACTCTACTTTAACATAAACACTGTGTTTATCATTATTAATCAATTAATGAATCATCATATATATATATATATCAATATTATCAATCATCATACATATCAATATCAATATCCATATCAATTATCATTTATGCTTTATATTCAACTATTCTTTCTTCTAACACTGTGTATATCATTATAATTACTATCACTTTTATTATTAATTATTAATTATAGACTATTCACTTTCTCTGCAAAGAGTTATACTTGTACACTGTACTAGTCTAAGTGAATAAAAATATCTATCTATCTATCTATCTATCTATCTATCTATGTTAATTAAAAATTAAAATTATATATCCTACCTTTTTAGACTCAAATTCAAATTTGTCCTGCACTAGATTTCCTAAAACAATTCTGGTACTTGCCGATTTAAATATTACATTCTCAACCTAGACGAAATTACATGCTTATTAGTGAGAAACTACATCGATCGAGATTTCTCATTCCTGACCAATGAACAAACAAACAAGCAACGTAACCGAGAGATTGACGGTTATCTCCCGGACAGTTTCAAATTTGTGTGTCCAACTAATAGGTCGGGTTCAATGACATTTACGTTTGATGAAAATGGCGATTATTTAAAACTTTTGGTTTGAGGTCATCAACCTTTTGAGATTTAAAGGTGGCCTTTGACTCGGACAGTTCGGACACCACTAGCCTAGATGAGACACTTACGTGCGACTTGGCACCAGACGAGCATGGAAGTATGACACAAGAGATTGTACAAGAAAGTAACATTGTAATCAACCAACGAGGGGGATTTCAAAGGCGTTCAGAGGATAATAAATTTAAAAAATTCCGCGGGAATTAAACCTGTTATAAGGTGCAATGTATTCCCCTGTTCAGCTGAACTAGGTATGTTGCGGACAGGACTGTGAAGGGATGTTCCGAGGGCTGTTTAAGAGGACTCCTTCAGTCAGGATTTCCGGTCTCGACGGGATTCGAACCCGGGACCTCCCGAATCAGAGTCAGCTATAGCTCTGTCGGTGTCAGAAGATAGTGTAAAGTTGACTACTGGAACACATTCTGTTTAGCCAAATATGAAGAACATCGTCAATGAACTCTGACATGAACGAGATAAATTGATTCAGTCCCAACTTGTTGATCAAAACACACATCAGCCACGAAGACCTTCCATTCAACAGTTTTATTTAAATTCCGCAGCGACTATAATATTATTATTTTAATTAAATTTATTACGTAAGATGGAAAACAAACTAATCAAGAATTATGACTTTTTGTAGGCCCGGTTCCCATGCTGTCTTAATGAAGTATTTTAATGAATCCAACACTCTGATTAGTAAGTAATATTTAATTGGAGTGTCTGTCACTATGATAGTGAAGTTACGAATTCTGATTGGTCCATCATAAGAATTTTGTTTTTGTCATAAGCTCTTATATCTATTTCTTACGACTAAACCAAACACAGTTTAACACGCAAGTCCAATCCCCTAATAACACTAACAATTCCTCATAACAGTGTGGGAACTAGGCCTTGCGCAATCTAATTTTCTCTTTACGTCGCAATCTTATTGGCCTGATGGTGTAATTACGAGTGGATAGTGAGCGCGGTTAGAGTTATCACTTCTTGTTCTTCCCACACAGCAACTTTTAGTTCAACATTAACTCTTCCTGAAGAGGTAGTTGAGGCACCAGTACCACAAATGCCACTTAAATTTAAACAAATTAGTAACCCGCCTGTCTATGTCAATGTCAATGTCAATGTCAATGAATGGTTGGATGTCACGTCAGATACGACATTCCATTGAGGCAGGTTGTAAATGTAGGGATCAGTGAATTATATTATATTTAATCGTACGTTGAATATTTATGATGAATACTATTGAATAACATTTTAAAGTGGCCAATTGTACTGTTGACATCTACTACACAATACACAATCAAAACGACACAATGAAAAGCTGATACAGGTTGCTGTAGGTTAGAAATTATAGATAGCCAAGAAACAATACAGAGATGGAGGCATCTATCGCGTCTCTCGCTAACAATACAGAGTTTATTCAATATGCGTTAGCTTCTATTTTATTGGGAGTTGGATTCTCCCTGTTGCATTGGCTACGTTTTATCAATGACCCAGTGAAGAAAAAGTGGCTTTCTAGTATGTTTGCATTAATCTGCTTGTTTATTGTATGTGGTTTAAATACACTTTATCTAATTTGTATTTTTATTGGAAACGCACTTATTCTTCAGTACTGTACTAAAAGGTGAGTGAGGAAAAAGTGACTGACTGAATTAAGTATATAATTAATAATTAAGATTGTTGGAACGGCTTGAAGAAACGGGCTTTCATGCGGAATATGTAGGAATTTATTTATTGTAGATCTCATTATGAATTCTAAAAAAAAAATTCTTAAAATTTGATACTTCCTATGCGAGTTTGTTTACAAAGTCATGTGCAAGTCGCTATCAGAGTTCATTATCATATCATACACATACTGCTTATAATTCTATAAAAACGACCCGATCGGGATGGATTTTGTAATTTCTGAATTTCCAAATCGAGAATTATACCCTCGCTCATACCTGCGTAAGGTAATGACAGTATAAAGAATGTTTGTTTTGTCAGTTCAACAGAAACAGTCTTTCGATGCTTTTTTGTTCCATCCATTCAGTTCTATAATGTTATAATGCTATAATAAGGGTAACAGGTACCAAAGTACTATGGGGCAAATGCTCTCTTGCATTCACATTTTTTTAAATAAATTAATGGCATGTTTAGTCTGTTAAATTATACGAAAGAAATGAATGCAGAATATAAAAAAAATAAACATATAAATAATAAAAAACTACTTAAGATTGTTGGAACGGCTTGAAGAAACGGGCTTTCATGCGGAATATGTAGGAATTTATTTATTGTAGATCTCCTTATGAATTCTAAAAAAAAAATTCTTAAAATTTGATACTTCCTATGAAGTTTCCATCTCGATGGTCTAGTTGGCTAAGGAGCCTGCCCGGAATGTGGGAGACTCGGGTTCGTACCCCGATCGAGATGGATTTTTAATTTCTGAATTCTATTAAATATTAAACTTTAAAGTTGTTTGCACACATCCTTACCTGATTTACTCAAAGTTTCATACATTGTTGGTGTAATTGTTATTCAGAGTGTATAGAAAACATAAATATGTTGGATTTGGCGATGAAGCCATTTTTTTATAAAAAATAACTTTGCTTGAGCTCATCCTACCACCATAATCTTGCATATGTTAACTAATTCAGATAATTTTTTCCCACATATTTAGGTTTTGCCACGTATTCAGCTTCTACTTCTCATTTATATTATTCTCAGTTTTCTTCTTGTTGGTCAAAAACGGAGATAATTCTGGCATCTGTAAGGTAGTAATGTCGTTTACTCTGATGTCCATTGTGGTCAAGGTGAGTCTAGAGAATATGAAACTAAACGTTTTACTATTTAGTTCATTAACAGTGTGTATAATGCGTCAGATACACGGGATATCGAAGATCTCTTCGCAAATACTTTTCAGAGAATTTACTTCAAAAAGTTGGATACGTATATTATTTTTACGGCACGCTCATCACGACGAAGGTTCTCTGGAAATGGAAACTCTGGTCCGTGTAGTTGTGCGTACGAAGGCCCTACCGGCCTGGGGACGGATTCCTGTGCCATTTGTATCCTAAGTTTAAGCAAAGTTATGGGTTGAGGATTACAGTTGAATAGCATATTCCTGTACAGTCCCTGGAGGAGCTAGTTTCCAATGATACAGAATAATAAGAACAAAAGTAAGAGTAAATTTTTTTGCAATTTAGTTTACATTATATTTGGATACATGTTATCTAATTGCTTTATCTTAATAAAATATTGTCGTTTGTGATGGAATAATAAACCTTGTTATTTTGAGCAACAACTTGAGCGTGGAGCAACATAACATGCAACTTATCCAGTTTTATAGACTACATTAAAGGGCATTTTGTGAGGATGAACTTTAAATGAATCTGAGCCGGCCTGTTCGGTTGATTTATCAATGGTATACAATAAATTGTATTATTGAATACATAAAATTATATCTTACACATAATAAAACCAATACAAATAACCATATTAAAAATAACAGAAATTAATAATACTTAATAATTTTAATATAATTTACAATATATTTATTCAGGTTATTATTTTTATTGTATGTGCTTTGTTGTTCTTCAGGTTATTATTTTTATTGTACGTGCTTTGTTGTTTTGGAACACAGAAAAAAGATTTACTACAAGAGAGAAGATTAATGGAAGGGAAAAAATATGTACTAGTATTTTTGCCTAGTTGCATAAATATGAGACGTGAAGCAATATCCAATCAATCAATCAATAAACCGCCGCGTAGGGGGTTAAGCAACAGACAGTGCAAAAGTAGCAAAATACTTCCGCCTTCTAGATGGTCAACCTAGCCTGCGATGTTCAAGACGCCTTCCTCTCACAAGAAAGCACCGACGACAAATACGAAAGAATGAAAGTCTACACGGAACTTACGTTTGGCGATATTTTCCATTTCACGTTTTGCCATGTGGGTCTGTTTGTTTTCTATCGCTATCGAACTTACTATGACTGGCTGCATCACCCTCTGCACAAGCACGCGAGGTGCTGGCATGAGATGCTGCTACGGATCATGCACCTATGTTATGGGGTTCCACTATTGCTCATGACAGTTTTCGTTCGGCCAGGTGTAAGTATAACCTTGTTTTCTTTCATTTTTTAACGGTACATTATTATGGTTGCACAGAAGACCAGCGTGGCTTGTTGGTCTTGTGGTTAGGTTCTGCTTCCAATGCGGAAGGGTTAAGTTTTCAGGTTTAAGTATAAGTTTTTTTAACTTCAAATGTGGTCTCAAGTCCATCAAATGGTGACTTAAGAATGTGCGAACAGTGACTTTGGAGCCGTCCTAGCAACGTGGCACATAATAAAAACTCATTTTTTCTGAATTCGCCTCGTTGATTCTGTCTCTGGCCACTGGTGGAATCGATCTTCGTTTCCTACGTTATAAATTTGCCGGTCTCTAGTTGGTCATTGTTCGCTCTTCGATTGTGACGACGTCTACAGGGCCCTTGGTTGACTTTAAATGTAATGTCCGCTACTCAGTTCTGGAACTGAGTGCGTCAACTCTATATACTAATTTATTTTTATTTATTTTATTTATTTATTTAACCCGGGCCCAGGCGGGGTGCGTGTGTAACGTGTGTAACAATTGTACAAAACAGACCAAGAATTATACAATTTTAAATTGTTGGCCTCATAGCTCAGTTGGTAAGAGCATGGCCCGGAAAGCTAAGGTCCCGGGTTCGATCCCCGGTGTAGTCACTTTTTTAATTTCTGTCTAAAGTACTAACTTAACAGCGTCATAGTCGCCTTCTTTAAAGTCAAGGTTAAACATAAATATATATTTATTTATTCGTGGCCGGTATATTCTTCGTAATTGTGTCAAATAATTCATTGACCGATGTTTCCTACTTAAATATGCCGAGGTCTCTTGTTTGGCAGTTGTATGTTCGACGATGGTGTCAGCGCCTACAGGGGTTGGCTTGGTCTGATTTTAATTTTATGTCCACCATCGATATTCAGTCATGTGAACGAGTGCAAGGTATACTCAAAATACAATTTTATTTATTTATTTTTGCAGTCTTCCCGCATTACAGCTGAAAATTATTAATAATTAATATACGTACTAGCCAAAAAGTTCCCAAAAGAGCATTACAAAGGATGAAGAAATATGAAAGTTTTATTTTCTTCCAGGAACTCCTTAACCCCGCATTCTACGAGAAATCATTCTTGCACTTATTAATACACATATCTCTCAGTAATATTTGCCATTTCGCTTCTGTGTGCTGGTTGTTCGTTGTCGGAGATATTATACTGATCTCTGCCGGCATGGGTGTCTATCCTACTGTCACCAAGTCTAGGCCAGGGACAGGACCCACCGAGAACCTACACCTTCTGCAAGAGCTGTAAGTAATAGTTCAATACTCATGGTATAGTGATCATATTAGTCCTTGTGTGTATGATGTTCGGTGTCGGAGAACGGAGATATTATAAATTCTCTGCCAGCATTGGTGTATATTCTACTGTCACCAAGTCTAGATAGTGTAAGTAAAAGGGACGGGGAAGGATTCAAATTTAAATAAATACAAAATTAACTAAAATAATATAATTCTTGCAAATCATTATTTTATTTTATTAAGCAAAAAACGACTGCTTTAATGTTTTCAAATAAAATTGTCTAATTTTCAGTGAAACAGACCCAAAGAAAGCGGAGTTTCTGGAATACGACTTTGAGACAATCTGCAATATTCGCCTTTTAAAAACAGCATTTGCTCCATCTTGTAGACAGTTTTGGAAGGATTACAACTGCTGCACCCAATATTTCTTGGCTATGAATATTTACAAGAAGTTCCCAATCAAACGAATAAGGTAAGTGTTTATTTATTTATTTAACGTCTATAAAAACTAATATATTTCATTCTCGAAGTTTATCAAACTATCTTGACGCTATGCTTTGTTTATAAATCTAATTAACATTAGAGTTTACCTTTATTAACAATAATAAGTAAAATTATATCAAAACTTAAGTTAAAACGAAGATTCTTGAACGCCCTCGCCCGAAGAGGTAAAGGCTTCTATTTGATAATTAAAGAAATAAGCATATGCCTATACATGATTTTTTTTTAGATTTTCGTGTCCTGTAGGTAAGCTCTAACACTGCTCACTAAAGGTGTGTTCTACTGACAAATGGCTTAGTGATCACAGAAAAGTACCAGTAGCAAGGTAAACCAAGTGTCAATGGAAAACGAAAAAGTTTACAATAAATCACTGGTTAAATTGTTGTTTCTCTTACAGGTTGTTCGCTATATCATTGAACAAAAACCTAATCCACTAGGAATATTTCGTGATCTCTCTAAAACTTTTGACTGTGTAGATCACATAATATTGTTGAATAAATTAGAATATTTTGGCTTCTGTGGTACAGCATTTAAACTAATAGAGTCATAATTTAATAACCGCTTTCAAGTCACCGAAACTACCAGCAGTGTTGGACTAAATGAACAAATATATTTTGCTTACCCTAGCAGAATTGTATGTGGAGTGCCTCAAGGATCCATTCTTGGCCCTCTATTATTTATTATTAAAACAGTAAATGAGTATTTCAAAACCAACATTATTCAGTTTTTATTTGTCTCAGTAACTAAATCATTTAGTTAAATTAAAAAATAATATTACTTATGTAGTGGATTGCTTAATTATTTTGCTTTATCTCACAAAAAGTCTCTAGGCATAATTTTTTTAGATGATAATCTTGGTTGGTCACAACATTGTTTGGAATTATGTAGGAAACTCATATCAGCTTGTTTCGCAATAAGATCCGTAAATGAATAGCAGGTTTAAATGTTGCTAAGATAGTTATCATTCTAACTTTGAATCTCACATACGTTATAGCATAGAATGTTGGGCTAATTCAGTAAATGTAATTACGTTATTTAAACTGCAGAAAAGGGCAATAAGAAACATGTGTGGCATTTAGTTATCTAGTTACGTGAAGGCACACTGCAAGCCGCCGTTCATTAAACATAAAATATAAAGTCTTTATTCCCTGTTAATTTTGGAGGCCACCCCTCTTGGAAAAGTTTTGAACATTCAAATAAACCTGTCTTGAACCATGATGTACACCATCATAATACTCTACAAATGGTAACATTTATTGTACCCAGTATAGAACGAAGCTGACACAAAATAATTATATGTACATTAATTATAAACTTTTTATTAAATTGCCTAAGCATATAACCAATGCATGAAACTTATTCACATTCCGAAATAAACAACCCAATTATTAAATAATAAAGCTTATTAATCCATGTTGGAGTTTTATTAAAATCAGGATTTTAAATGAATGATTCAAGCGTAGGGCCACCCAGGCTTGAGTTTCAAAACCTGTTTAATTTCATTTCATTTAATTTTTTTTCAGTCATCTATATGGAAGCAGAGGACATCTGGACCAGGCTTGTCAGAAACAAGACAACTGTAACTTGTTGTTGCTCTTACAGGTTGTTCGCCACTTTCTTCGTCCAGGCAGTGTGGCACGGTTACACCTCTAGTCGGCTCTTCATGGTCTTCTTCTTCGTCATCTACATGGAAGCAGAGGACATCTGGACCAGGCTAGTCAGAAACAAGACAAGTGGAACTACAGCTAAAATTATTAACGGACTTTTTTGGTTTTCACATTTTATTACAAACGTTCACCTTTTCGCAATAATCGGCTTTCCATACGTTGAACATATTTATGTCCATTGTGCCAGTATTTACTTTTGGCCTCTTGTGTATCCAGTTATTATGTTTATTGTGGGTATTACTATAGAATTTGTTTTGGAATCAAGGAAACCAATTTATTTCAAACTGGCAAATATTGAGATTTGATCAGACGACGGAGCTAGCGACCGAGTCTTACAATTCAAGTCAAACGAAACTAAAATGTAAAATAGGCTGAAAATTTGTAATATTTTATTTTACGACAATGATTTTGAAGAATTCATTTTCATCAAATCACTGTTTGAATTTCAGACGGTGAATGCATTGCAGTGACTATAAGGTGTACCGAATCTTTCACATTTAAGGTTCCCCAACATTCCGCTGGGAGATTGAGTAAACATTATAATCTTTACACGTATTTCGTTCTGGCTATGTCGTGCATACTATTGTATGCATTCCAAACTTGTTTTAAAATTTCTTTAATACAATCCTGAAATAAAAAAATCTGTTGTTTGAAACCGGGTCTCCCACATTCCGGGTATAAAGGCGCCTTTGCCAACTTGACTCGGGAAATGCCAAAAGTAGTCAGCGAGTCATGTGTTGAGTACCTGGATATAAGGTATAAACGATAGGGTTTTGAGTTTAGTTGATATAAGGGCGCATCAACTGTGAGCCCATTATACGCCACTCTAGCCTATGATAGGCTAGGGAAAGACCCATGCTTGATCCAGCCTTAAGTAGGGGGAAGGTTATGTTACCGGGTACCTAACACATGGCTCGCTCACTCGTCTAACAAGAATTTTGGCGCTTTCCTAGAAATTCTGATTATTATATACTCATACATGTTCACATGTTCATTGTTCATTGTGTGTTGTCTGCAATACCAAATACATTCCATGCGTACGCTATATTGTTAGACTGGTCGTAATTTCTAGAGATCACTTGATCATTTAATATTTCATCTTGTGTTGAATATTGATTATGAATACTATTAAAGCACATTTTAATGTGGCCCTGAGCTGTTGACGTCAACTACACAATAAAAAATATAACGACACAATGAAAAGTTGATATCTGCCTGAAGGCTAGAAATCATAGATAGTCTAGAAACATTACAGAGATGGAGGCATCTCTCACGTCTCTTGCTAACAATACAGAGTTTATGCAATATGCTTTAACTTCTATTTTAGGGGGAGTTGGATTCTTCCTGTTGCATTGGCTACGTTTTATCAATGACCCAGTGAAGAAAAAGTGGCTTTCTAGTTTGTGTGCATTAATCTGCTTGTTTATTGTATGTGGTTTAAATACACTTTTTCTAATTTGTATTTTTATTGGAAACGCTCTTATTCTTCAGTACTGTGCGAAAAGGTGGGTGAGGAAAAAGTGATTAACAACAATTTGGATATAATTAATAATTCAGATTTTTGGAAGGGCTCAAAAAACGGGCTGTCATGCGGAATATGTAGGAATTTATTCTAGATATCCTTATGAACCCTAATAATTTCCCTCTCATAATTTGATACTTTATGAGTCTGTTTACAAAGTTATGCGCACGTTGCTATCATTGTACAAATGTACACTATCATATCATACACATACTGCTTATAATTCTTAAAAACAAACTTAAAGTTGTTTGCACACATCCTTACCTGATTTACTCAAAGTTTCATACATTGTTTTTGTAAATTGTTATTCAGTGTGTTTAGAAAACATAAATATGTTGGATTTTGAGACAGAGCAATTTTTAAGTGGGCATTTAACAACAAAAAAAGTTTACTCGAGCCCATCCAACCGCCATAATCTTGAATATGTTACTAATTCAGATATTATATTTCCCACATATCTAGGTTTTGCCACGTATTCAGCTTCTACTTCTCAATTATAACGTTCTCAGTTTTCTTCTTGTTGGTCCATAACAGAGATAATTCTGGCGTCTGTAAGTTAGTAATGACGATTACTCTGATGTCCATTGTGGCCAAGGTGAGTCTAGAGAATATGAAACTAAACGTTTTACCATTTAGTTCATTAACAGTGTGTATAATGCGTGAGATACACAGGATCTCGAAGATCTCTTCGCAAATACTTTTCAGAGAATTTACTTCAAAAAGTTGAACACGTATATTATTTTTACGGCACTCACCACACGAGGCAGGTTGTAAACTGGTCCGTGTCAGGGTCCACTAGATACTTATGCTAAGCTGCTGTTAGCTGGGTCTTCTCACCTGATGTAAACAAACCACCATCTTATATCCCTGCGTGTGTTTTAAAAATAATCTGGAGCGCTCCGAACACGCTCTGTAATATTATCCGTAGCAGAATGTGCTATGTTTTTGTTTTGTTTTGACAGATCATGGACAGCAAAGATTGGGCATTGTGGATTATTATCAATATTATCATTGATATTAGGCCTACCTTTGTGTCTAAAATGTAGTTACAACTCCACGATAAAAGATTGTATGTGCATAAGCCTAGGCTAGGCCCTCGTCTTTGTGTGGTTTTTTCATAGACAATGCCTAGACCTTGTAGAAGTCGTCGTAGGCCTAGAGCTTAGGTCTCGCGTTCTTAGGCCTAGGGCTTGGCCCTAGAAATATCAGATTCAAGTTCAAGTTTGGTTTTGGTTTATAGGCCTACATGGTGCAAGTAGGCCTATGGCTTGGACTCATCTTTATCTTACCAACCACATCATCAATGCTAATAGGCATTATGCCTACCGGTATCTGGACAGTTTGCTCGGGTCCTAATATCCATTATGCAAATGAAAATTGACATATGAAGTTGAAATATATGAAAATTATTTACATCATAATGTTACCTGCCAACATAAGAATCAAAGATTATACAGGTGGTAGCCTATTTATGTATTTATTGCATTCAAATGTACAACCGACTTTTGAAATTGACGTCCAGCTGCAGTCTGCTATTTGTTTACAAAATCTCTGTAAGGTCCATTGGATAATGTGTTCGCGCACTCAGTAGACACATTATCAAGCAGGCCTTGACTTAGGGAACTAAGATGGCGCTTATACATTGTGGAAGTACAAGCGAAGACCCACCTTACAGCAGCTGTTAGGTATCTAGTGGACCCTGGTCCGTGTAGTATAGATAGCATATTCCTGTACAGTTCCTGGAGGAGCTAAATTCCAAGGCTACGGAATAATAAGAGCAAGAGTAAGAGTTAATTTTATTTGCATTTTAGTTTACATTATATTTGGATACAGGTTATATCTAATTGCTTTATCTTAATATAATATTGTGATGGAATCATAAACCTGGTTATATTGATAACATAAGCAACAACTTGAGCGTGGAGCAACATAACATGCAACTTATCCAGTTTTATAGACTTTATTTAAGGAAATTTGTGAGGATGAACTTTACATGAACTGAGTTTGCCTGTTCGGTTGATTTATCTATGAAAAAGTACTTGATAATAATAAATCGTACTAATCTTAATTATAATATTTTTAAATACATAAATTATGTGCTACACTCACTCATAAGAAAACCAATACAAAATAAGCATAATATGGAGAAAAAAACAGAAATTAATAATAATACTTATTAATTATAATATTATTTACAATATATTTCTTCAAGTAATTATTTTTATTGTACGTGCTTTGTTGTTTTTGAACACAGTAAAAAGATTTTATACAAGCGAGAAGATTAATGGAAGGGAAAATATGTAATAGTATTTAGCAACAAACTGTGTAAAAGTAGCAAAGTACTAAGTGGATTCCGCCTTCCAGATGGTCAACCTAGCCTGCGATGTTCAAGACGCCTACCTCTCACAAGAAAGCACCGACGAGAACCTACACGACAGAATGAAAGTCTACACGCAACTTACGTTTGGCGATATTTTCCATTTCACGTTTTGCCATGCGGTTCTGTTTAGTTTCTATCGCTATCGAACTTACTATGACTGGCTGCATCACCCTCTGCACAAGCACGCGAGGTGCTGGCATGAGATGCTGCTACGGATCATGCACCTAAGTTATGGGGTTCCAATCTTTTTGCTCATGCCAGTTTTCTTTCGGCCGGATGTAAGTATGACCTTGTTTTCTTTCATTTTTTATTGTTTTAACGCTATATTATTATGGTTGCACAGAAGTCCAGCGTGGCTCGTTGGTCTTGTGGTTGGAGGTTCTGCTTCCAATGCAGAAGGGTAAAGTTTTTAGGTTTAAGTATAAGTTTTTTTTTAACTTCAAATGTGGTCTCAGTCCATCCGATAGTGTTATTTATAGCTCGCGCGTTAAGCGTCCCGGTAAGTGTTTTTAAACACAGTACGGGTACTCTCATCCCCTCTGGCAAATATATTTAACTGTATCAGGAGTTTTCCCGTCAAGGTGGAAGCATGCAAATGTGTCCGCTGTACTTAAGAAAGGAAACAGATTTAAAGTGAGCAACAACCGACCTATTTCTTTACTTCCTATTCTTTCTAAAGTATTCGAAAAGTGAGTGCACAATAAAATCTACAATCATGTTCAAAACAGTATTTCACCCTACTAACATTGATTGTCCGGCTACGTTCAACCGTAACCAATCTTGTCGAATACTTTATAACCGACCTGTCACAAAGTTTCAATGAGGGTAACAAGTGGATGCCATTTACACTGACTTTCAGAAGGCTTTTGACAGCGTGGATCACAGATTACTCCTCTTGAAACTTCATGGCCATAGAATCAATGGGCAACTTCACAAACTCTTGACCAGCTATCTTAGCGACCGAACCCAGTCCGTAGTCCTGGACGAAGGAAAATCAAAATCGGAAACTGTCAATTCCAGGGTGCCCTAGGGTCAATTCTGGGGCCCCTACTTTTTACTCTTTACGTCAATGACATTCCCAGCAGTTTTTCATATTCAAAAAATGTATGCCGACGACCTCAAGATTTACAAAACTATTACTAGCCAACTTGACTGTGTTCACCTTCAAATGGATCTGGATAGTTTGTCGAAATGGTGCAGTCAATGGAAACTTACTTTAAATGTTACAAAGTGCAGTAGTATTACCTTCTCGAACAAAAAATCCGTATTTATTCTAATTATCAACTTAATAGAACCAACTTAATGAATGTAAGCTCGATCAGGGACCTTGGTGTAGTCATGGCGAGTGACTTATCTTTTAACAAACACTTAGAGTCAAATCTTCCCAAAGCGTACAAGCTTCTGGGTCGGATTAGACGAAACTGTTTAAAAGAATTCTCGTTTCAAACAACAAGGCGTCTCTTTGTTGCATTAGTAAGACCCCAAGTGGAATACGTTAATGTAATTTGGAATCCCTACCAGGTAACAAAAGTAAAAAACATTGAAAAAATTTGAAAGATGGTGCATTTCATCAAAAATCGAATACCACAGACGCGACTACAACGACCATTGCAAATCTTGTAAATGAACTCCACGGCCTGACAGACGACAGTACATTGACATGATCTTTCTCTACAAACTGATAAACAACTTTTTTGATACGAGCCTAATAGAGCAAGTTAATATTCACGTACCACCCAGAACAACAAGGAACCCTTCCACTTTCTATGTAAATAAAAGCAGGATCAATGAACATAAAACAGCTGTCTAAACAGGGTACAAGATACTTACAACAAAATATTAAGCATCACAGAACAACAATATTGATATATTTAGCACCAATCTTCCAAAGTTTAAACTTGCCATACTTGATGTGTTATTGTTTGTACCCAAAGTAAAAGTAAATGAATCATTAAAAATGTAAACGCACACGCACACCTACTCGCACCTGCTTTAACACTCCCACACTCACAAAGTACACTCACACACATTCAAAAATATTCACACACATACAATACATCCATACATCTCTGTATTATATTATTCAATGCTAAGCATGTAATACTTGTTATTTTATTTTTCCTGTATGTGTTTATTTATTAATTTGAGTCATGTAAATAATTTGTGCTTACTGCTATATGTTTATGTTGGTGTTGTACATCCAATGTATGTCTAATGTATTGCACTTGTGGAGCTTTGCCCTGTTGTCAATAAAGAATCACTAATAATAATAATTAATATACGTACTAGCCATAAAGTTCTCAAAATACCATTACAAAGGATGAAGAAATATGAGAGCTTTCTTTTCTTCCAGGAATTCCAATACCCCGCATTCTACGAGAAATCATTCTTGCACTTATTAATACACATATCTCTCAGTAATATATTTTATTGCGCATGTGTGTGTTGGACGTTCGTTGTCTCTGACATTATTCTGATCTCTGCCGGCATGGGTGTCTATCCTACTGTCACCAAGTCTAGGCCAGGGACAGGACCCACCGAGAACCTACACCTTCTGCAAGAGCTGTAAGTAATAGTTATATACCCAATGGTATCGTAATTCATTAGCTCTTTATATTATGAGCTTTTGGGTATATTTTATAGGGCTTAGATTGTTCTATTCAACTGGAATGATATTGACGCAACGATTTTGAATATTCATGATATGCCCGCAGCAGTTGCACCTTTCCACCGCAATTTCAAGGTCAAAGGTCAATGTATAAAATATGTGGTGAAAAATTAATTTCTCATGATTGTGATATATTGTTACTTTTGTGAAATAAATTTTTATCAGAGGTTTGAGTCCGAAACATGAAATAAATTTTAACTTGACACTTTACAATTTATGACGCAAAATTTGGTCTTAATTGACAATTTAATAAGAATACTGCATTAACTTTTTCATTTCGCAAACTTTTTATGTTCGTACTTCGTTTCCATTCTCATGACGTGCTTTATACATTTTTCATAAATTACACAAGCCAAAATAAATATCAGAATTTTAGATTATAATAAGGAAACATATATTTTTATCAAGATTTTATATTAAAACCTGTAGAGAAGTAAAAGGGATGGGGAAGGATTTTAATTTAATAAATACTTAATTTTTTAAAGTAATATGTTTTCTTGCAAATCATTATTGAATTTTATTTAACAAAAGGCGATTGCTTTAATATTTTCAAATTGTCTAATTTTCAGCGAAACAGACCCAGAGAAAGCTGGGGTTCTGGAATACGACTTTGAGACAGTCTGCAATGTTCGCCTTTTAAAAACAGCATTTGCTCCATCTTGTAGACAGTTTTGGAAGGATTATAACTGCTGCACCCAGTATTTTTTGGCTATGAATATTTACAAGAAGTTCCCAATCAAACGAATACGGTAAGTGTTTTATTTATTTATTTAACGTCTATAAAAACTGATTTATTTCATTCTCGAAGTTAATCAAACTATCTTGACGCTATGCTATGTTTATAAATTTAATTAACATTCGAATTAATCTTAAACAATCAGTTGTGAAATTATATCAAAACGTTAGTTAAAACGAAGATTCTTGACCGCCCTCGACAGAAGAGGTTTCGGCTACTATTTGATATTTAAAGAAATAAGCATAGGCCTTTACGATTTTTGGAGATTTTCGTGTCCGGTAAGTATTAAGCACTTGCACTGCTCACTAAAAGTGTGTTCCACTAACAAATGGCTTAGTAATCACAGAAAACATGGCAAACCAAGTGTCAATGGAAAACGAAAAAGTTTCACTACATCATAGAACTAAAACCTAATCCACTAGGAATATTTTGTGATCTCTCTAAAGATTTTAACTGTGAGACCACAAAATTTTGTTAAATTAATTGAAATATTATGGCTTCCGTGGTACAACATTGGATGAGCGAAGTCGAAGACTTCAATTTCACTGACCCCCCAAAAAATTAGCTCTTTAATTTTCTTCCAATCGAAAAAATATTTCTGATGAATATAGTACTTTTACGATTTCCGATTTTTAAAGCATATTTTCGTGTCATTTTGGGCCAATTCTGACCAAACGGGTGGGGCTACAACGTTCATATTTTACATGGACATTAAGGTTATGGTGATGTGGTACCTTTTGAAAGAAAAAGTTGAAAAAATTTGCCAGAATCCATAGAAATAAAGGTTTTAATTTCAGTTCTTTGAGGTATATAATAATAAAATTAACAAGTAACTATAGAAACTTGACAACAATCACCTACAATGCGTACAAAAAGCAAGTCGTTGGGCCTCCAGATATTTTACATTCTAATTACCATAGCAATTAGTACTACTTTATAAAAATTATCCTAATTTAACAAAAATGATTTTGCAATGGAACTTGAAGAAGTAAAGAGATCCCACGCATACTAAAAACTTAAAAAATCTCATCCATCAACGCGACTAAAAAAGCGTTCTCGAAGCGGCCTAGTTTAAACTAATAGTCATAATTTCATAACCGCTTTCAAATTACCATAACTTAAATAAATACAACAAATAAAAGAATAAATAAACAAGTATGTTTTGCTAACCCTAGCAGAATTGTATGTTAAGTGCCTCAAGGATCCATTCTTGGCCCTCTATTCTTTATTATATTCAACGATTTTTCTTTTGTCATTCCCCATACGTTATGGCATAGAATTTTGGGGTCATTCAGTAAATGTAATTACGTTATTTAAACTGCAGAAAAGGGCAATAAGAAACATGTGTGGCCTTTAGTTATACGTGAAGGCACCCTGCAAGCCGCTGTTCATCAAACATAAACTAGGAAAACGCTCAGTTGGACGCGTTGTTGAGCGAGCACCGGTACGTGCAACACGACCCGAGTACGACATTCCCATAATGTTACATACCAATAAGTCTTTAAGGTCTTGACCGATTTAGCTGAAAATTTGTAAAATAGGAGAGAATGGATAAAATCCACCGCCATCTAGAGGACCTTCACATCATTTCTTTGGGAAAACTATTTTACTCTTGATTTCTTCTAGGTGGCTACATAGTGACCAGAATTCTTGTGCGACTTTTCGTTGCCATGGTAACGTTACTTTTGTTAAAATGTAATTTCTATCTAACTACTTATCGGATCAAAATAAAATTAACATATTCGTGACCGGACGAACATTCTAAATGATTTGGCTACCTCAGATATTGTCGCCGTTTAGTTTTTTAAAAGAACCTTCGAATAACTTTAATGTAACTTTATAACTTTTTGAACGATTTTGCCACAAAACTAATGGCATTCAATCGGGAACGAAACTTGCAAGATGGTCAAAATTTCAACTCGATCCGAGCCTCCGTTCGACCGCTATCATGAGCCAAAAAAGCTGTGCGACTTTCCGTTCCCATGGTAACGGTACTTTGTTATAATGTAATTTCCATCTACACTACTTATCAGATCAAAATAAAAATAACATATTCGTGATCGGACGGACATTCTAAATGATTTGGCCACCTCAGATTTTGTCGCCGTTTAGTTTTAAAAAAACTTTCGATTAACTTTAATGTAACTTTTTAACTTTTTGAACGATTTTGCCACAAAACTATACAGCAACCCGCCTAGGTGGTATGTACATGTGTGCAAAATTTCAGGTCGATCAGAGAAACGGTGCGACCTGTATCGAAGCAGTAACAGAAAAAAAAACAAAAAAAACAAAAACAGACATTCGAGCCATAAGAGTCAAGTGGAGACGCTCGCTTCGCTCGCTCAATAACTCTTTATTTAATGTATATTTTGGAGGCAACCTCTCTTGTAAAAAGTTTCCTCGTCATTTGCTTCGAGGTATGCACACAACTTCGAGAAAGCTTGTTCTTGGTCTTCATTCTTTGGCCTTCCCGATTTCCTCCGCTTTGGGTCAGGGCCACTCTGAAACTGCAATGATAGATCACGGCCACACCGGAAATGGCTGCTACAAGCTTGATGGTACACACAGTCTACAGCATTCAGGTCACCACGATAATATTCAATTCTACCTTTAATCTTGAAAGACCAATCATAACACCGGTTATCACAACATTGTAATATTGTCCTTGCAAAGTTATCAGTCTTGACGAAACTATAGACTGCAACACCTTCATGAACACTAATCCCACAGAATAGACAATCAGTTTTGCTATTGAATGGGCCATCAGAAACCCTAGCATTTCTCTTAGCAGTACTGGATTCGGCCCCATGTTTCCTCTGTAAATGAAGGTCAATGTCTATAGTGTTTGTGTATATTTTGCGACACTTTGAATGTACTCTATTGCCCGCTGTTACGGCAATGGAGTCACCTCTGCCTACACTAGCTGCGTTTATTCCATCGGCACCTTTTTGCCGAGTTTGGACTACATCTTCTCCATCTTCCAATGTGCCCTGGCAAATGGGACAGACATAGTCACCACTAGATGCACTCATATTCTGTAACAAAAACAGTAAAAATATTTTACTATATGAAATATGACTATA